>OZ005736.1:238652141-239084641 GCA_963930755.1 Eudasyphora cyanicolor | reverse complement strand
AATCTGGTAAATCGTTGATGAATAGCAGAAATAGAATGGGGCCAATATGGCTACCTTGGGGAACCCCAGATGGAACCAAGATCGGATCAGAGCAGGATATACCAAATTTCACAATCTGAATACGACTATCAAGATAAGTCGATATCCAACGCAATAAGTTGTTACTAAAACCAATAAGATCAAGCTTATGTATCAAGAGTTTGTGATTGACTCTATCGAAAGCTTTACTAAAATCTGTATAAATCACGTCTGTCTGATTACCAAGAACAAACTCGTTTATAACCTGAGAAGAGAATCGCACCAAATTTGTCACAGTTGAAGGACCTCTACGAAATGCATGTTGGAATGGACTTAGAATAGACTATACTTTATGAGATAAAATGTCAGTAACCATTTTCTCAAAAAGTTTTGGAATTATACTTAATTTTGCGATTCCACGATAATTCCCCACATCAGTGAGGCTTCCAGATTTATGAAGAGGGGTTATGTAAGATGTTCTCCAAATGGATGGGAAATAGCCATATTTTAACGAAGTATCAAATAGTAATGTGAGCGGAAGGGCAAGACTTTGAGCACAATTTTTGAGGATTATACTAGGTACGCCATCAGGACAAACACTATTAGAAGAATTAAGCTTGACCAAACTCGAAAATACAAATGAAAAATCAAAATAAGGTATGCTAAACTGATTCAATGAAGGAATATTGTAAGGGTAGGGGACGTCTGTTGCCACTGACAAAATTTATTCCGACCAACATTTTCCCGAAAACCGACCGAATAAAAAATAATTGTTTTATGAAACCTTTAAAAATGCAAAATAAATCAGCGAAAATCAAATTTGTTGGTATATTATTGAATTATTGTAAAACAAACATTTCCATTATTTACTGGACACGATTTCATTCATGTGACTGCCTAGGCTGGTTTTGCATTCAACCAAACCCAACCCTGTCAACCCAATTTTCAGATCTTGGTCTCTGACTCTGTCTTACGAATAGCTTGCTCGATATTCACCTTAAGGACCTGAGTCGAATTATAATTATAAGTATAACAAATATAATAGAAAATTAAAAATCTGTATTTTTTTAAAATTGAAAAATTTTTTAAGAATAAATCTCTTTTTTATACCATTTTTTTTTTTGTATTTTAGATCTAATTGTCTACTCAATATGCTCAGATTCAATATAGTTTCTTGTTCATTTTCACTAAACTAATTTGTAAAATAAAAAATATATAATAGCCGCTTTCTTTTCGTCCCGTATATAGGAGACGTATATACGGTACGAAAAGAACATCTTGCCGGTTAATAAAGTATACTTGGAAGCACTTTCTTAATATATACTTCCTTATGAGGGAAGGTATGTTCAACTTATCATTTCATTTGTAATAAAATAAATTATATCCCTATAGATGTTACATATTTCTATTACTTTCAGTTACTAATATTCCGAACACAGTTGTCGCGAATTAATTTTATTTTAAATTTATGTTACTCAAGATTTTTGTTACACATTCCTACATACCTCATACCGAATTCAATTGGAACGATGTAACATATTTGAGCAGGGTGCACATTTGATGTTTTGAAATCACTACTTAGGAACGACGCGGGCTAATAGTTTTACACTTTAATGACGTTTTTTAAATTTTTTCCCGCTGTTTAAAACGAAAAATTGACCGAAAACAATTTGTTTTGTTAGAATTTAAAAATTTTATTTTTTGTTTAATTTTTTTTCAAAATGTCACATACAAAAAGTGCTGCCTAGTTAAAATTGTTATCCGTAGAAACTTTTTGTTGTTTAAACGTATATACGTTTATTTTGTATAGGTAAACGTATATAACGAAAAGAAGGCAGCTAATGAATGTTTAAAAAGGGGTTCTATGTATGAATGGCTCAAATTCCAAATCGATTAACTCCACTTCTTTTTTTTCGAAATTTTAAAGCCAAAGCCTTGATGAATGCCAAAATTTTTAACTATTCACAATTTTTTTTTTAATTTTTTCAACTATTTGTTTTATGGAGATAATCGATTTGGCATTTGAGCCATTCATTTACAAATAATTGTAAACAGATTTTTCAACATTGAGATTATTTCAATTTTTTTTTTATTAAAAACACATTTCCATGTTTATATGACTGCGTACAAATTTTTAATTTTGTTATCATAAATTTTTAACCTTTATAAATAGAAAGAAACATGTTAAGATCCGGTTCAGTATTTCGCAAGAGCGTTACATCTCAGAATAGAAAAATTTTGAGGTGGTTATACAAAAATGTCATACGTTTCGATATCTAGAAGCTAATCCATGATTGGATTCATTCCTGAACAATAGTTCGCGTACTTTAGAAGTTAAGTCATCCTATTCTGTCCAATATATATTTAAATATAGAACATTTCTAAATGTAACAATCTTGTACGAAATATGCGATGTAATTAATTACGACATGAAAACCAAATTATTCGAACATGGAATTGGCCACTCCCTGAAGTATATAAAGACTGCGAACTTGATGAAATTAAGGCAGATTTGGACAAACCCCCGATACGGTAGCATCCATAACAAAACTCAAAACACCAGCATCATTTAAGAAAAATATTGGCGAAATCCAGTGTCACAGGTGTCAAAGGTGGGAACACACCGCAAGAAACTGCATTTCACCTTTCAACTGTGTCAATTGCGACTTCTGAATAAGGTTAGAAATAATTATGGACCATAGGTCAATAAAGTTTGTAACTTTCAACGTTAGATCACTTGTCGACAGAAGCCGTTAAATTGATCTATTACTACGCTGCACCAACACAAAATTCACATAGGTTTTTACAAGAATGTCATCTGCGGAGAAACATAAGTGTTTAGGTTTAGGTTAGGGTGGCAGCCGTATTTTTTATACAAGCTCACATAGACCAGTTTAGGTCCCTAGTGTTACCACGGGCTGAAATGCCCCTCATCGAAACCAACCTGTTTGATATACAAATTTCATTTCGATAGTACGAATATCGGTACTGGAAAGATCTGTTAGGCTGCCTAGAAAAGCCGACCCCAGTATGTCCAGTCGTCGTTTACTCAGAGCGGGGCAGTCGCATAGCAAGTGCTCAATGCTCTCCACTTCTTCCTCATCTCCACAGCTTCTGCAGAAGTCATTAGAGTCAATACCCAATCTTTTGGCGTGTTCGCCGATCAAGCAGTGTCCTGTCAGAACTGATACTAACGTAGGCAATCTTTGCCTCTCTAGTGCGAGGAGATTTTTTGATCTTCTCAGGTCATACCTTGGCCAGATTTGTCTAGCTACTCTGCAGGTGCCGATTTCTGTCCATCTTTCGTTGGACTGCCTGATTGCCTCTTGCCTAAGCCAAAGTTGCGCACCAATATATGCAAATTCTTCGAGAATTTGTAATGTCGTCCCTTTCCTAGCAAGTTCATCGGCTTTGCAGGTCCCCGGGATATCCCTATGTCCAGGCACCCATATGAAGTGTATATTAAACTGCTCAGCCATCTCGTTAAGAGATTTGCGAAAGTCGAGGGCTGTTTGTGAATTTAGGGATGTTGCCTCTAGAGAATTGATGGCAGCCTGGCTGTCCGAGTAAATCACTTGGCTACTTCCCATATTGCCATTATTTCGGCTTGATAGACACTGCAGGTATTTGGTAGTCTGTGAGCTATATCCAAACTAGGCTCTGCACAGTGTACTCCGAAGCCAACCTTTTCATCAAGCTTCGAACCATCCGTGTAAAAGTGGAGATGGTTTCTATTACCTGGTATTCTTCCAAACCATTCATCTCTGGCGGGAATCATAGTGATGTAATTTCTCTCGAAGGTGTACACCGTTAGTATATAGTCCACTCGGTCGATTACCAAAGCACTACACTTTGATATCCTCATGTGACCGTAGTTTTTGTACCTCCACATTGATAGGCAGTTTAATCTTATTGCCGCTTGAATTCGATGGTAAATGTGAAGGTTTTAGAAGGCAGAGAATTCAAATGGTAGAATACTTTGTAGCTGACTTGAGGACAATTCATTAGATGTTACGCGTCTCTGTGACTTAACTCCATCTTTTCCAAACGGGCCCTCGTTCTTGGACCTCTATCTAATCAGCCCGCACTTATTAGATAGCGGAAACTCCAACTACGCCATTTCCACCATACCATCGTTCTCTGATCACTTCCCGATTAAGTTGGACCTAAAACTACAACACTCAGGTTATGGATGCTGCCTCTCGTCGCCTGATGCCTCCTTTGAATAGAAATCTGGAAAATTATGAAATTGATGAAATTATCAAAGAATTTAATACTAATTTTACATCAGTGCATGATGTCCTTTCTCAGAAGCTGGAACTTAAAATAGGGAAATTCCCTCTATCAGAAAATATTAGTTTTTCAAAAAAAAACATCAGTGGCAAAAAAGACTAAAAAAAATTTTTCACCGTACTGGAAACAGACTCAGCTGTGAGTATACACTTCTGACAAAGCAAGTTCAACTTCTAAAAATAATAATAAAAGAACTAATAAATGTGGAAGAAGCTGAAAAATTCAGCAATAGTTTAAAAACATTAAAACCGAAGACGTTCAAGGAATCTACCAAATAATTGGAAAAACAATATCTTCTTTTTGCCAACAAATACGGGTTGGGAACTCAGAAATAGCGGAGCATTTTCAAAATTATTACACATCATTATTTCTCCAAACTTCTCCGTCCCAACCTGTGGACGATCTAGATGCCAGAGTTTTATCTTGCGTCTATTCCATTCCACACCACATTTATTCCTTTGACGGAAATTTTACGCTGTAGCAGACCAAGACACTTTTCAGTTCAGTAAACCTGAAAGAATATAAAACATTATTCAAAGATTAAAAAACAAAAATATCTAGGGGCATTGATGGAATCTCCAACATGTTAATAAAAATGTTACCAGATTCCAGTATAACATTCTTTGTCAACATATTCAACAACTGCATAAGCAATTGTTATTTCCCGGCCGAATGGAAACTGGCAAAAATTATTCCACTAAAGAAAAAACCAGAAGAAGACTCACGATCAGCAGACTCACGCATGATGACTCGCAGGCTATACTTTATGCAGACGACTGTCACTGCAAAAAGCAAAACGTATTGCAGGACTTTTCATATGTGCTGAAAAATAAATACTTACCACAAAACTTCTCCTTTATAAAGTGGCTATGAGATCGGTCCTGATCTACGGTTTTCCAATTTGGTTCTCCATACCATACCTCCGACTGTGACAAAAGAAATGGAAATCATTGAGAGAACGATCCTGAGGAGATATATAAATAAATTCTACGAAAGTCAAACAAAAAAATTCTCCAACACTTATATTTACAACTCAGTCAAACAAAAAAATTCTCCAACACTTATATTTACAATCAGGGGTCGAGCCTTTTTGTAAACATGAAATGTTGTTGAAAACTGTCCACACACGATAACACGCTAATGAACGAGATCCATGAGCGTGAAAGTCATATACACTGGTCTGGATCAGCTTACCTGTCTCCAATCGGTGTTATAATACATGAAGTTCCTGACAACGATCCGGACCTTTATAATTTACCAGCATTTTACACACAGACAGCACCTGGCTCCCATCGGGGCTAAACAAAAACAAATAAAATTGAAATAAAAAATTACAGCAATTTTTTTACATGTATATTCAATTTATACAATATGAGCTAAGCTCAAATCGACACAAATGTACCTTAACTTAAATAATGTATTAACAAACGTACCTGAGCACTCGCTAAAAAAATACTACAAATTAACTTCTCTGTGATAGCATTATTGTTAAGTATTCATTCATCACATGCTTATATGCATTCTGTTTGTCACTGGCTTTAACAGAAGTTTTTTATTGTTATTTCGATTTATGCTGTTATTTCCTTTTATGTTAATTATTTATTTATTTTCTTTTGACAGACTTTTGCTCTGTACGAAACAAAAAGGCCGTGAGCAAGACTTGTCTCTTTTACATGTTACAAAAGTCTACATACAATTGCAAAATTCAGAAAAAAGTGGGATAAAAATTAAAATAAATGTTTTTATAAAAAAAAAAACATTTTATTTTAATTTAAAAATAAAAAAACTAGTGACACTTGGAAGAATCGAATTCCAACCAATTTTTTCCTGGGTATATATATATATATATATATATATATATTGTGTATATACATAAATATTAATAAAGTTCGCCTATTGATACCGTATGGGCTTTATAACTGCTCGAGTTGTATAACTAGTCCTGTTCCTGCTCGAGTTGTATAACTAGTCTGTTGGTCTTCAGTTATTGTTATTTCTTCATTATTAACATTATTTACAACATCGCGTGTATCTGGGTCAATGTGAATATCTTGGCTGCGATCATTTTCAGTCTCTTCTACCTCATCATCCTCATTTGTTTTTCCAATAAATTTGCGAGAATTATGCAGTTTTCTAATGCGGAATAAATTACGACGTTTAGTTCTTCCAAATTGATCGCGAATGATGTATGGCCTGGGTTGAGTGTGAACGTTGACTATCTGAGCGGGCGACCATTCCTTGTTATGGTTTTGTAAAAGTACTTTTTCACTTGGGATAAATTCAGTACGTTTTCTAGCTGCTGTTTTGTCATAATATTTTTTCATTTGTTCTTGTGCCTCGTGCAATTTCTCGTATATCATATTTGAATACTTATTTTGCGTCTCCTTGAGTGGCGTTAGCGAAGATGATCTTATTTGTCTTCCGAATAAAATTTGTGTTGGTGAAATATTCACGCCTGGGAGAGGAATGTTACGATACTCCATAAGTGATATTAAGAAATTGGTTCCTGAATCTGCTGATTTTTTCAGAATAGATTTAGCAGTTTGTACAGCTCTTTCGCTCATACCATTAGATTTAGTGTAATATGGGCTGCTGGTCACTATTTCAATGTCGTGTTTTTTTTTTAGCAAAGTCCACACATTTATATGAATTGAAAGGTTGGTTGTCGGCATTATTACTTTAGGTAACCAAAAGTTGCAAATAGTTTTCTCCATTGGGATATAACCTCGTCAGCTGTTTTATGAGATGTTTCTATTATTTCAAGCCACTTTGAAAAATAATCTTTAATTATTATTTCATTTCATTTTTTTTCATTTTATTTTATTAATGTAATTTAAAGCCAGAAGGCCAATTAAAGGTAAATTACAAAATTCTTCAAAAATAATTGGTTTATGCTATAATTTGACTTAATGTTTGATGTTTAAAGTTTCTACTACAGTGTAGAAAAAATAATATCTAATTCTAGACAAAGGACTTAATAACTATTTAAGTAATAATAGCAATCGCAGATTGCTACTTTATAGATGCTACTATAATTTAACAAGATTAAGAAAATAAGCATTAAACATATAAATAAATCTTTTAAATAAAAAAAAAAGTAGAAGCCGTGAATTAGAATTTTTAAGCTCCCAAATGAGACACGCCAAGATGGAAAAAAAGGAGAAAAGGGGAAGTAAATCAAGAGTAGACAATATTCAAAAACATAAGAAGCTACCATGCTCTTACTACTCTAAGACTTCCTAGCACTTTAAAACTAGGGAAGCTAGAGAACAAAAAAGAGCAAATAAATATTTACTAATTATTACTCGGAATAATTACCGAGTAGTAATAGTAGATTACAGGGTTACGGATGATTTTATCAATATATTAATACTTTAATACAACAATTACATGTGTATATATGCAGTTATATATGTATATTGTTTTCATTATTCAGAAACGTAATGATAGTAGTAGAACTCTAAAGAAAAACTAGCTGAAGGATTGAAAATGTTGCAGGATTTTTTTTCGATAATTTGCTTCCGATACGTTAAAATATCTGAGAGTAACCGGCAATTTCCCAGCGGTAAAAATACCCATTATTTAATCGCTGATATAAGCAATATTTAGTAGCAATCAGTGATGATTCTATCGCTTATATTTCTGCTTACATTTACACACGAGTGTCATAGGCTGCTTAATCGGTGCGGTCTCGCTTACAAAGTAAGGAAAGACGTCAGTAAGTGCCATTTCAATTGCACTTACGTTATAAGTGGAGTTATAAGCAAGCCTGATGGCACTTCAATAAATGCAGGTAAATTAGAATGTAATGCACGCCGATTACAGTCTGATTTGCATTTGTAAGGCAACGTTATGGGATGGTACCACTAATCCTGAGGATTTTGTAATTGAAAGTCTAATAAACATGCATTTAAATGTATCATTTGTTTATTTAAAAAAACTTAAATACGATTGAAAAAATACTTAAATAAAAATAATTAAATTAATTTCACAACAAAAACAAAAGACACATACTAAAGTGTATACTAAATATCACAACACATATTCAGATTATCAGGTTTGAGATAAAATGGTAAAATAAAATATTAAATGCGCATTTTTTATCTCTTTCTCTTCTAAATGTTTCAGTCGTCAAACCCACTTCCTTGACAGCATCTGGAAACAAATAAATATACATTTATCAGTATAAATACAAGTATAAAAAGTGTAAACCAATCTTACCGAAAACCGCATTATGTAGAGTATTACTAACTTAAAACAATTATTTTATTTACCAACTTTCAACAATGTCAACAACCTCTTTGTTGCGCGATCAACTTTGAATTAACATTAATAATAGTGATACATACATATTTCTTGTTATTTATGTATTTTTTTCCAAAGCCGCTATAACGGCTTTTATTTCTTTGCATTTTTTGTGCATATTCACACGAACTAACTCTCTGCTTATATTGTAATCGGAGTTGTAATAAGTGGGCGATATTTATTAGATTACACACGTATAAAATTCTAAGTATGTACTTAAATCGCTCGCTTAGAATGTCATACTGATGTCATTGATTATATTCTAGGTACTTCGTTTCATTTACCGCTGGGTTATTAAACAATCGAGCTACTCTAACTGAGAATGATTTCTCCACCAAATGGTCTAGTGTCGGTATAATCAATTGATTACAGCGAGATGAGCGGGTGAAAGAGAATGACCTACATAAGAATAATGGGAATTGATTTTTGTAAATCTTGTAAAAAAGAACTAGAGAACGGAGGCCAATAAACTCACTGAAAGAACAGCCCAAAAATGTTTCTAAAAAGGGACTGACGTGTGAAAAACGGTTAATGTGGTGTAGGTAGCGCATAGTGCTTTTTAAAGCTCTCCCTACTTTATCAGTATTACGCTTCAATGTACCAGCATATACCTCCATGCAATAAAGGATATTAGGCATAATCAATGCATGTACTGACTTTTTTTTTATGTGGTGTGGTAACATAAGATCACAGTTGTATAGACGTCGTAGAGTTAAATTTGTGCGTGTTACAACACCGTCGATGTGTTGATCAAAACTAAGTTTATCATCAATGACAACACCCAAGCATCTTATGCTATGGACAAATTCTATGGGGGTATTGTTAAAGAGCACCGACACATCAGACGGATGATTAGAAAACAGTATAGCTTTTGTTTTTGATATATTTATATTTAATTTATTGTTAGCCATCCATAGACCTAGCATTTGAACAATATAATCAATATTTGCCTGAAGTACATCTGTAAATTGGTGCTCCCCTGAAAACAAAAGTTGCACATCATCCGCAAAGGAATACGGGGTGCACCAGGGACTCAAACTATCAAAAAGGTCATTCACAAACATTATGAATAAAAGAGGCCCAAGGACCGATCCTTTGGGAACCCCACTTCTAACTGTTAATATGCAGGAAGTTAACCCATCAGCACATATATATTGCTTTCTACCTGTAAGATAGGAAGAAATAAGCCTACATGCGTTCGTTCGTAGCCCATATGACCTGAACAATTTTTCCACTAATATACCGTGATCTACTCTATCAAATGCCTTCTCCAAGTCTAAGGAAAGAAGCACGCTAAGACGGTGATGATTCAGATTTTTCCTGATTGAATCAGTGAGACCAGTAAGCAACATTGAAGTACTTCTGTTGTTCCGAAACCCACACTGACAGTCATTGAGTAACGATTTACTCTCAACATAGTTCAAGAGTTGTTTTTTCAGTACGTACTCAACAGTCTTAGACAAAATAGGCAACAACGATATAGGCCTTAAATCATCCAGAGAAAGCGAATTTGTTCTCTTCCTTATAGGAATTATCTTGGAAGTCTTCCATTGCGAAGGGAAAGTGGAAGTAGTAATTATTATATTAACTACATGCAAAAAATAATCCGTAATAAGTGGAAATATTATTCTAAAGAACTTTAGTGGAAAGCCATCATCACCAGCAACATTAGAGTGTATACAGGAAAAGGCTTGATACAATTCGGACATTGATATACATTGAAAAGAAAAATCGCCTACGTCAGAATATTGACCAAGAAGTCCATTCACCTCATGTGAGAAAGGGAGCTGATTGCTAACAAATTTCAAGTTTAAATCGTCGAGGCCAATATTAGAAGTGATGTTTACTTCATCAGGATCACAAGTTAGTAAGCCATTGCTTTTAATACGATTCCATAACATTTTGGTACTATCGCAATTCTCAAACAAAGACGCATGAGCTTCTCTCTTTGCTTTTCTCACCACAGACTTTGCCCGATTCCGTGCCCTACAAAAAATTTTCCAGTTAGTCCCATTTTTGTCATCGATGTATGCTTTATATGCTAGATCTCTTAATGAAAGATTATAAGAAATGCGATCAGATTTAAACCAGTCATTACGGTCCTTCTGTATTATCCTTTTTTTTGAAGGGAAATACAGAATGAACATGATTCAACCCAGACATAAGAATATTTAATTGTTCATCAACATTGGATGTAAAAAATAGTTCTGAGAAATCGAACGTATCAAGTTTATCTTGGATAGATTGATGGTTAACAGAGTTATAATCGTAGAACTCTGAATTCCGTCTCTGTATTAAAATTTTCAAAGAGGCAAAAATGAAAGCATGTCTCGAAATATTCGGACAGAAGAATTGGTCTGAAAGATTTACTCCCATAGTATTAGATAAAAGGAAGAAATCGAGTAAAGAAGTAGAATGATGAGCTGGATCGAAGTGTGTAGGCCGTATATTGTAACGTACAGCAATATTCATTCTATTACACGCGCGTCTAACACAATCAGCCTTAGTAATATCGAACAAATTATTGTTGAAATCGCCCATAATCAGAATACTTGTGTACCGAGTCAGCAAATGTGATATTTCGTGCTCAAATGCACTGAAGTCACCATGCGGTAAATACACTACCCCTACCAACATTTTTTCTCCACCGGCCAGTAGTTCAATGAATAAGCATTCTACCGAGGCGTAACTCCGTCCCCGGTATACAATGTTATAACTAATGTTGTTAGATACAAACATTGCAACGCCGCCACCCCTGGATTTGGGTCTATCATTCCTGCAACAATGAAAGCCTGGTATTTTGGCACAATTAGAAGACATACGACTATATCTAGGTGGCTATCTGCTACTATATTTCTAATTTCTAAAAACTTAGATGACCCTGGGTTTATGTTAAAACTCTGGCTATTAAAATGTGCAACATTTAAACAAGATGGCGTGTTACCTAATTTGGAGCTTAACAATTGATTATCATGGACTATGAACCCTAAATTAATATCCATTTAAATCAAAAATATAAAGACAATAATATGATATCTAAGGGCAGCGAATGAATATGAATAAAAGATAACTCATTAACCATTGTTTCCAGATAATTAATAAAAATGTATAAATGAGATCAGCAATACGAAATGACTAAATTACAAGTACACTATAAGCTGTCTAATTAGACCTAAGTGTGCCAAGGACGTCAGAGGGCACCGCATCATTAGTATCTAACATTTCGGCACACTCAGTTAAATTTAGCACCTTATGACTGCCATTTGTCATCTCCAACTCCACTGTAGCTGTCCGCGTTAAACAGCTTGAACTTCTTCACTTTATTTTGCCTTTTTAATTTTCTACAAACAAATAGTAGCTTCAAAGTTGCCCGGCAAAGGTGATCATTTAAATAAACCTTGCTCCTTACTTCCCCACCAATAACATCACATAACAGCATGGAGGAACGTTTGTTGAAGTTGACCATGATGCAGTCTCTTGTATAAACAGAGTTTAGTTTAAGCAGTACTGGTTTCCCACCATTAAAATAACAGCAATGCTGTATATCCGAGGGGCGCAATTCGACATTGCACAATGCTGCAATTTTTGCAATTGGCTCTCTCAAATCCAGTATCCCTCTAGGCAAACCATTGATAACAATGTTGGCTCTGTTAAGACGCCTGCGAGATACGTCGTTTTCAGCTTCTATGTCCTGAATTGCATTATCGCAACGGCTCTCACACTGCTTGACGAGGGCTGAGCAATTCATTGCCTCTTCTTCAATTTTTTTAATTTTTTTATCGTAGTCAAGGCGCATCTCCTGAACTACTTCCTCCATCCTATTGTTCATCTCATGGAGCTGTTTTTGAATTTCTAGCTTGAACGTATCGAGTTGTCTCCGAGCTTCATCATCTATAACGCCAGAATGAATATTACTAGGAGTCGCTGCAATACCTACGTTACTACTTGGTGTAGGAAGGTTTTCATTGTTTAAAACACAATCAGGGCATTTGAATAAAAACATTTTACTTTTATGTAAAAATGAATGTATCTCCTTCGTAATTTTTAGGCAGGAAATATGATAAAAATTGTCGCATATACAGCAGCCAACACTATTTTGATTTTTCTGCACATTCTTGTTGCATTTAGGACATTTATAAACAGCTTTATCTGCCATATTTGTCGTATGTAAAATTTTTGTAACTAGTGTAATTCACAATAGCGTAATTTCCAACAGTGTTGATAATAGTCAGCTTTAACACGGAATTATTCCCCTTGGTACTCAAAATCAGATGTTGTGAGGGTAGTGCGAATGTAGTTTCGTAGGAAAATGTGTATGTATGTGTGTATTTTGTTTACTTTAAATGAATGTCGCTCCGGATAACCTCACAAAACAGATACTCCAAAACTCAGCTGTAGCACAATTTAACAATTTATCCCAAAAAACAGGTGGCTCAGGCAAAAGAATAAATAAACAGCTGGATCAACAGTCAATATACATATGTACATTTAGTCATTTACACAACTCTAACAAGATCACACAGAAAGGCGGCACTGCACAAATCTTCTTCTTTTTCAGTTCGTAACACAGCGAGAGAGACTTAATTTGTTTATTTGCGACTTTAACAAATATTAACTGAAATTCACAAGCTACTTCGCATTAAATTAAGTTTGCTCACAAAATGCGCGATATTTGGCTACTTTTACAGCGGTTTATACAACCTTTTTATTAATTATACAGGAGCACTATTTTTTTTGCTAGTTACTCATGTCAGAGAGAATGAGAGACTCCAATAGAGAATTATATAAATTTTACCGGCAAAATCGCAAAAGTCGCAACCAATTTTTTCCCATGGGGCTTTGGGAATTTCATATGTCATCATTGGTTCCTTAAAATTTGAATTTTGATTTTTTTCACATAATGAGCAACTCCGGACGATTTCGTTGGAATCGTCTCCATACTTGGCCAAAATACCAGCGATTTTGCACGTAATAGCGTTCGATTGATACCAAAATGTCCTTTTTCGTGTATTTTTCTTGCAAATTCTTTCCTTAGCGTTTCTGGGACAATACATCTGTTATTGAGGAGTACCAAACCATTTTCAAACGCAATATTATCTCTGTATTTCCAATAGAGTTTTATAGAATTGTTTATTTTTGACTTATCCGAGGGCCAACCTTTCAAATACTGTTTTTTTAATTCTTGCAATATACCATCCTTTTCACTTTTGGGTTTCAAATCCTCAAGTCGTGGTTTCGCCATTGAAATGCTATGCACAATTTGGTTCAAACTCTGATATTCCGTTTGTTCTTTATTTTATTCGAATCTTCTGTAGGCGAAACGAATGTATTTGATTAATGTCTTTTTTCATTATTGACACTAATGGTTTATGATCCGTTTGTACAATTACCTTACGGCCGTAAATGAAATGATTGTATCGGTCGCATGCTGCAAAGATAGCCAAAAATTCCTTTTCTATCTGGCCGTAGTTCTTTTGTGCCTCGGTGAGTGATTTTAAGCTATATGCTACCGGCTTGTTATCTTGCAACAGATAACAACGCTACCGGCCATCCCTCGAAGCATCACATTGCAATACGCACTCCTTTTTACTATCAATATATTTCAATTTTTCCATTGCCTTCTCACGCATTGGCAGCAACATCCATTTCGTCCCTTTCTTTAATAATCCACGCAAGAGAGCGGTATGTTCTGATAAGTTTGGGACAAAATTTCTTATGTAATTAACCGTCCCCAAGAAGCACTGTAACTCTTTGATATTTGACGGATTTTTCATTTCTTTAATAGCTGTTAGTCTCTCGGGGTCGCTTTGAACTCCATTCCGATTAAATACGTGCCCAATATACTTCACTTCACGTTCTGCTAATTTCAACTTTTTGGGCTTAAATGTTATGTTTTTATTGATTGCTATTTCCATTACTGTCGCTAATGCTCTATCATGCTCAACCTTTGTTTTGCCCGTAATCAGTATATCATCCAAATAGATAACAACTCCATCTATATGTGCAAAATGCTCGTTGTTGTACTTCTGACACAACTCAGGACCCATTTTAAGACCAAATGGGAAATGAGTAAATTTGTAGCAACCGAAAGGCGTGCTAAATGTGCACAAATTACTTGCTTCATCGGCAGAGATTTCTTCTAGTGTTGGTATCATGTAAAACTCATCCATTAAGACTTTGTTTAATTCTCGGGGTGGAGGCACAACATTACGGATTTATCAGGCTTTTCAACTATCACTACATTGTGCACCCAACTAGCTGGATCATCGACCTTTCGAATTATGTCGTTGGTCTCTAATTCTCGAAGTTTGTCTTTCACCTTATCCAATACTTGAAGTGGTATTCGACGTGGTGGCTTTGCAATTGGTTTAGAATTTTCCAAAACCTTCAATTTTGAGCTTTTTTAATACTTCCGAGGCCCCTGAATACGCCTTTATACTTCTCTAAAAATATTGACATCTCGTCCACTTTAACACTCTCAATTCTCTTCACAAAACCCAAAGTCACACACGCTCGGCGACCAAGAATTGGTTTAATATTGCCTTCAGCAACTAAAAATAGTAGTGTCATTTTACTACTACCTATTTCACATTCTAATCGTACCTGGCCCTTTGGCCTGATACGAAATCCTCCATACGCCTCCAAAATATACTACGTTTTCTTTAAAACAATGTTACTTGAATTGTTAATATATGAAAATACTCGCATCTGCAAAATATTCACATCAGCCCCAGTATCTAACTTAAATCTAACATTTGTATTGTTTATTCTTACAATTTCAAACCAAGGACTGTCGTGTACTGATTTATCATAAATGTTTTCTACGACTACATTATCAACTAACGTTATAGAATCAACAAAACATACCTTATCCTGGTCTTCGCTCATTGTTGAAATCACATGTGCATTTACTACACTACGGCATACATTAGCATAGTGATTGCGTTTGCCACATTTGTCGCAAACTTTTCCAAAAGCAGCACTGCTCCCATCGATGTTCATATCCCCAGTATCCACATGACGTTTTTGTCGCACTTAACCTCAAATGATCTTTTGCTGTGCTCTGCCTAATAGCTCTCCCATCCGATTGCAGCCTTTTATCTTTGACACGAATTGCTTCAACCTTTCTCACTACACCCATTTGAATCTGCCTTGCTTGCTCTGAGGTACGCTCAAACAGTCTTGCCTTCAACACAATATTTTCCAGCGATGGTTCTTTCATCCGTACCAACTGTTCCTGTAGCAACACCACGCGGTCTCGCAATAATTCTTGTTCACTGTTTTTGCCTCCTGTGAATTCGCAGTTCTTTGCCAACTTTTGCAACTCTGCATAAAATTTATCGAACGGCTCTGCTTACATTTGGTTCCGATTGTAAAATATAAATCGTTCGTAAACTATATACTTCTTAGGCATGCAATAATCCTCATATGCTTTCATTACATCATCAAACGACGTCTTCTTTGCCTCATCCAAGTCCAACAGATCCAACAACTCAAATGCATCGTCTCCAATTAAATTCAACAGAATGGCGCATTTTTCTTCAGACTTTTTATCTGCTAACCCGAGGTGATAAAGTTGGTTAGTTGTTTTCTAATTTTTTTCCAATTTTCGGCCACATTTCCATCTAACCTCAAAATATCCGGCTTCCGTAGTGAACTCACATCCATCTTAATAAGATGATATTTCTTTCCTTTTTTCTTTGATCGTATTCTCCAAAGCACACAATTTCAGATAGCCATATAATATAACTAATTTTTTTTTTACTTTTTATTTCGACTGCGCCATGTTTTATGTTAGTATATGTATGTGTGTTTTAAGCTACCAGTAAAAGTCGCACGTTTGAGAGCTCAATCACAAGTGCACTTTTATTCAGTTGTTCTGCTTACAGTTAGCTACATATGACAAGTAATTCTTGTGTCGTTTTAGTACAAATTCAATGACAACCTGTCAATGCACTCTGAGAGTGTCAGATTGTTTTTATTAAAACTACTATTTACGACAATAATCAATCTTTTAATTTTAATAATTTTTTGGAAACACGATTTAACTCTGGCAGTTGGTTCTATGAAATCAAATGCTGCAGGTCATGATAACGTTCCGAAAGTTCTTAAAAATAATGTTTCCACTTATTTCACCGCTGCTCCTCCATCTAATGAATACTATATTTAATGTTTCTAATTTTCCAGTTGCTTGGAAGTTGGGACGTGTTATACCAATCTCAAAAAATGGTAATCATGGAAATGAAGATTTGAGACCTATAACAATACTTCCAGTTATGTCCAAAATTATGGAAAATCTAATGAAGATTCAGATTCTGGAGCATTGTGACCGTTTCTCTCTTTTCCATCCAAATCAATTTGCTTTCCGAAAAAACCATAATACTACATCAGCCTTGCTTTCTTTTACTGATTCTATAACACAACAAATGGATACACACGATAGCTGTACTTTAGTTTCGTTAGACCTCTCTAAGGCATTTCATCTTGAATTCATAACTAATTTGATGTCTGCAAATAGTCTATAGATTAACCCAACCAAGACCAGGGCTATGAATTTCCATTTGCGAAATCGCAATATTTCATATCCTCGTATTTTCATTAATGACCAGTCAATAGAATTCGTCGATTGCCTTAAATGCCTTGGAGTGACTTTAGGTTCCAATCTTAATTTTGGTAGCCACATAAATTGCCCTACAAATAGAGTCCGCCTTACTTTAAGAAGGTTATACTCTTTGAAAGCATATACACCGAGACATGTAAGATATCGTTTGGGTCATTCATTGTTAATGTCTCTGTTGAATTACGGTATTGAAGTCTATTCTGGGACTTGGTCCTATAATCATGATAGAATTGAGAGGATTTTTAGAAAGATCATACGCTATGTCTATGATTTGAGAATACATGTCCATTACCGTGTTACGGAACTAACTTAGACATTTCTAGGATGTTCATTTCGCGATTATCTCAACTTACGGACAGTACTTCATTATTAATAAAATCATGAAATCAACACAACCCCAAATTCTAGTTAATCAGTTTCCATTCATAAATTCGACGCGCAATGTACAAATTGATATCCCTCTCGTGCATTCTTCGATATATGAGCATTCATTTTTACTAAGAGTCTATCGATTTTGGAACCAATTACCTAATCTACTCAAACTATTCTCTTACTCCTATTCTTCATACAAGAGAAAAGTTATAAACTACTTAAATGGCATTTCGCTTTGATATTTTATATTGTAAATAATTTTCTATTTTTATCGTTTGATTGCTATGGGACCCTAATTCTTTATACCTTTATTTTCTGCAATGTTCATATGGCTGGGCATTTCATATGGCATTTAAATATTACTCTTGTTTATTAATTTTTAAAATATTTTGAATTTAGTTATTTTTATACATAGTATAAATCTCACAGTACATGCATAATTGGCCTCTTGGGATTTCTATGTATTGATATTAAATAAATAAAATAAAATAAAAAATAAATAATCGCGATTCTATCACATTTGCTACCTTAAAACATTTGCTACAATTTTACATAAGTCTACATACGGCACAATATTTTCTAGATATATTTAACATTAATCAAAATGTTGGGCAATAAGTGGCTTTAATGACGTCGGTAATTGTAGATGGCGTGAATAGGACTCGTTTTTTCTGTATTTCAGGCCAATATTAGGCGAAATTTTAGTCAATTCTTCGAGAAAGGCGATTTTAAGAACACGAACTGATGTTACCCCCCTTTCCCTGACTTCTCTGTTAAATATGCCTAACCAAATGCCCAATAACATTAAGATCTGGGGATTGTGGATGATGATCCAGCTTTTATCGTTAATTTTATATCAACCATTCTTTGACAGCGCCCGAACTATACTTGGGGTCGTCACCATGAATGAAAATATGATTTCCGGTTAGTTAAAGTTATTTGATTCTGGACACAAAATTGGGTTTCAAAATATCAATATGCATGTGCCGATTCATTGTGCCTTCTATAAATCGATGTTCTCTAACGCCATTGGCCACCATGCCTCCCTAAACATCTGCGGAGGTTCCATGTTTAACCGTTGAGCAATTAATTTTTGACTGATGTATGGTATTTAGTTTAAATTCGTTGACGGGGATTCCTTCGCGTTCCGATGGAGCGGGTTCCCCAATCGTCCTACTGTCCGTCCGTTGGTCTTGGCCAAAGCCGACCACAACAATCATGGTGAAAATTTCCCCACAGTACTCACAACAGGTGGTACGGTGAGGGGAAAACGACATGTCCGACCATCAAAACGGAAGCACAATGAGCACCGGATACCGCTCAGAGTTTTGACGAAGTTGGAGGCTTTTGAGGTTTCGGCTCTTACCGAAAAACAAAAAGAGTCACTTACCTGTGCTAAAGGCGTCATAGATGCTTCTAAGGCCCATCAGTCGGCTGAAAGAGCTACAAATTCAGCTGTGTTAACGGCTAATAAAGTCAAAAGAATCAGATCACCTGATGAACCCCTGCCTTCGAAAAAGGCAAGTGGCCCTAATGTCACCATCAACAGGGCACTCACCAAGCCCTTCAATGAAGTGGCGAAGGAGAGTCTTGTGATGGCCGTTATATACAGAAGTAGTGAGGATGGATCCATCCTCAAGGACAAATGCACTGAAAAAAAAAATAGTAATAAAACTAATGATGAAACATTCTTATATTAAGTATGCTACCTCGGCATCAATTCAATGACAATTTTCATTAAAATAATGAAAATTTACACGTTTTTTACGAAATTTTCCTTAATATAAAGTTTTTTGAATTTGAATTAATGTCTATCTGATCATTAGTTTCGTGTACGCGCTTCTTTAAATGTACACATTTAAATTAAAGAAAAAAATCATTATTTTTGTGACAATCCGCATTATTTTAAGTAATATTTCAATACTTTTAAGGATTTTCTACATTAACACTACGACGTAGACATGTCATAGTTTTAATGCCGAATCGGACTTAATTAACAGTATGAGATATTTGAGTAATAAATTTAAGGCTATGCTCCCCTTAAAGGAAAGGCTGTCTTGGTAATAAATTTTATAACTATTGTCATTATTTTTAAGAATACATACGAGAGAATTATACAATCTCTCCCTCCCTCTCTCGCTCGGAGAATCAGTTTTGTTTGGTAATGTGTGAATCAATAATTGTTATGGAATGCTAGAAGAGAAAAATAGAGAACAGTTCTGTTCCTTTTCTTTTAAATCGTCAGTTATTTACAATCGATGGAAGGAAACGGTTGTCTGTTTTCGGGACGCGGATTGTGAAAAATATTGATTGCTGTGAATATGTAAGTATACGTGCATACATACGTGCATATTGCACCGAAAATAATTTTAATATTGGCTGTTAACAGTTATTTTTGCTAAAGCATAGCGACAACTATAAATGAAACCGTCGCGTACTTGTGTGTATGCATGTGGTTATGCCGTCGGCGTCACCATCGATCTCTGTGATAAGTGAATGCGTGTGTCATAGTTATTTTTGCTGTATGTTATTTATGGCGATGTACATGCGTTTTTGAAGGAGATCTTGTTTGTAAAGGTATGTTTAGACGATTGCCTGATCGGACAACATTGTCCGAAAAATGGCGGAAAAATGCAACCCTGTGAACGTACAACCGTGTGAACAAACAATTTTTGTCTCGCAACGTTGACAGAAAAGTCATTGTGAGATAATTTGCAGATTTGTTGATGTGCGAAGTTTATGCATGTGACAACGGCGCCATTGCCAGAAAAACTTTTTATTGGCAGCACTGTCTATAAAATATTTTAATTGGCAATCCTGCATATAAATATTAACAAAATATATGAAATTTGAAGGTTTTCTTGCAATCGTCTGAACAGTCAATTAACATTTGCCTAACAACCTGTCAATTTCCGTACATTTGCAACAATTTAACAGGGTTGATAACGTTTGCCGATCTGGCAATCGTCTGTACACACCTTAAGTCTTGTGAAGAGATTTGTTCCAAATGGATGACAAAAATGTGAGTAATAGATTTTGTAATACTGAAAGAGACAATGGGAAAATGTTTAGGTTCGTGAAAAAAAAACACATAAAACACATTTTAATTGAAAGTATTTATTTATTAAAAATACCAGCGCATAATGCAGAAATGTAAAATTATTTGTGGCAATATAGAAATTTATTATTAATAATATGTTATACATATAACTATCTTTTTTATTTTTTTTTGTAAAACAATTTTAGAATGGGTCTTTTGTGAAAAGAGTGGCAAATTTTACAAAATATTTCAACGTAAGTATTATATATGAACGGTTGAAATATTTCTCTTAGTTTTCAGCGTTTTCCAATTGTGATATGATAAAATTTATTTATTTTTTTTTGTTTATAGATAATTTTATTTGATTTATTTTCAGAAAAACTTTAATTATTTTAATTTAAATCACGCAATATTTGAAGATAAATGTGATGGATATATGAAAAATGCAGTGCTGAATGCCATTTATAACTTGCAAAAAATAAGTGAGCATACACCTACATGGGAATGTTTGAATTGAAAGGAAATAGATTTGGAAACAATATTTGTAAGTATTATGTATTTCTGAACAAATATATTTCATTTGAAAATCAAGAAATTTAATTTGGAGCGCATATATTAATGTATTAGAACAAAATATATTTGCGAACTGACGTTCACATATAAAATACGTGTTTTCACACAAACAAAGTTATTGTTAAAAAGTTTTCCAAATATAACCTATTTAAAAAGATTTTTTCCTTTTTTGAATTTTAGTTTAAATTTTTCCTTAATTTCGTGTTCATAATTGCTTCATAAGTACTTCATAATTAAACCTGCTGTTAGATTAGGCCCATTTGGTCCAATTTTTGTATCGTTTCCTTTATAAACGGTAATATATGTATGTATATATATTGCCTTATAATTTGGTCCAAGGGATATTTTTGTTTTACTAAAATCAAAATAATAAGCGTTTTTGCTCAAAAATAATTGTAAATAAGCTGCTTTCTTTTCACGAAGTATTGAATAAAAATAAATATAAAATATTGTCTTCCATATTCATTTTATATGAAAAATTTAATGTTGACCAAATGGACTCTTAATCTAGGATTCGTACAGATTTGCTAATCTAACACCAGGGTTAAGAATGTCATAAGCAGCATTAGCTTTTGTTTTACAGAAGTAATTTTTAGTAAGTTTTTGTAGTTTTGTTTGCTAACAAAACTTAAGATTTTAAAATCTATGTCACGATTGATTTTTTTGAGAAAATTATTTTTGATAACTCAATTTATATGAAAAATGTCACTTTCGCCACTTTCAAAACAATCAGTTTCTATTATTATTAATATCTTACATAAATATTTTTTTTAACTTTTAGTACAGCAAATTTTGTATGGATTTATTATGAGAATTGTGTCGTAGAAGAATGACAAAATATTTCAGTGTAAGTAAGTATATTCCAAAGATTTTAATATATCTCTTATCTTTCAACATTTTGTGACAGTTATATGATAAAATTTATTTTAATACTTTATCGTATATAAATCATTCTGTTTGATTTCTATTAAAATTATTTTTATTTTAGTTCGCGCAATTGAACTTTATTTGGATATATGAAAAATGCAGTGGGGAATTAAAAATTTACAAATTGCAGGAAATGAGTGAGCATACAAACTACGTATATGATACAATAATATAATATTTGTTTTACATAATTTCTATTTAAATTCCAGCCAAATTCTAGGTTAAAAATCATTAAGGTCGGTTCCGATAAAAATTGTTCATGGACAACAAATAGAGAAGCGAATCCCGCTATAGAATCGATACTTAACAATACAATATTCGAATAAAAGTCAAACTTCATAGTGTGTTGGCGATTTGTCTATATACAATTACATATTGTTTTAAATTATAAAATGTTCAAGGTTATCCGTTTTATGTATTATATTTTTTTTGTATTTTCCAATATAAAATATAACAAATAAAATATTATTAATATTTAAATTCATGTATGCCTTAAATTAATTACCAGTATATTCTTATATCAAGGATAAACATTTTAAATTTTATTACGATAATGTTTTAAATTATATGATATTTTACTAAAAATAAGCACGCGCCATACTTAAATTTACGCAAAAATGTGCTTATTTTAAGACCAAACATAATTAGTTTTATCACCCAAAATTCTTAATTCTATGAAATGCATCCTCAAAACAAGTACTATTCACGTCTTTAAATTAACTATAAAACCTTCTTATTTTTATAGCGAATGTCTTTGGCTCGAAATCATTGCCGAAATCTTAAACTTTACGACAAATTCAATGATTTTCAGTACGCTTTTTTTTTAGTGTGGAGCCATGTGCAATCAGCCATTATGGCTCATTACCTCGATGTCCGTAGAGTAATGCCGGGCAAAGCACCAATCTGAAACGATGCAGGATGGCATCAGGGGAGAGTAAAGCTCTTATATTTCGGTGATGCCAGATCATTCCAATCCTGGTCTGCCGGCCATAATTGGAAAATCAGCAAGGTGGGTGAAGCGGATGGTAAAAAGCGGCAGGTCAATTTGATCCTTAACGCTGAATCCACCTCCCATATACAACGTGCAAGTGCAACCCTACAATATGGCTTCGAGACTACTATAGTCTTGAAGGTATACAAACAGGATATAGCTCCCACTGCGGAAGGTGAGTCGTCCACCGTGGTTGATACACGGCTTTATGGAAGTGCGGAGGTACCCACGCCCATTATTTCTGGTGACTCCAACTCTAACAGAAGATCTGTAACGTCCTTCTCTGAGGACGAAAGCTCTACTTCTGACACAGAGGGGCTGAGGGGAGTCTCCGGACTCTTTGAAGCATCTGGCGGGGACACGCTTCTCGATGACACGGACGAAGAGTTCGGTAACACCCTTGTCGGGGTGGATGTTAATCTGTCAATTACCAATGATGGTAAGAATTTTACAGATTAACGTCCATCACGCTAAAGCAGCCTCAGCGGCTCTATTGCTGCGACTGTCCACAGGTGCAGTAGACATCGTCCTGATACAGGAGCCCTACGCAGTGGGAGGAAGGGTGTGTGGTATCAGGACACCCAACTTTAAACTGCTTGTGGCCAACTGTGAAGGCACTCCAAGAACCTGCATTTTGGGCAGGAAAGATCTAAGTATCTTTCTCCTGGCTAATTTAAGTGGTAAGGACCAAACATCTGCTGGTCTGGAGATCGGTAATCGCATATATTGGGTGGTCTCCAGTTACTTGCCTTATGAAGCTGTAGTACCGACTGCTCTATTCAGGGAAGTAGTAGAAGAAGCAACGTCTGACGAGGTCGAGCTGATTATTGGCGCAGACACGAACGCTCATCATACTATCTGGGGTAGTACGGATATAAACAATAGGGGCGATTCGCTTCTTGACTTTATTCTAACTATCAACCTAAGTATTTGTAACATAGGTAATAAACCGACCTTTACAATGAAAGACAGACAAGAAGTACTAGACGTAACGTTTGCTGCTGACCGGCTGTCAGACAAAATTATTGGGTGGAATGTACTGGACGACCACTCATTCTCAGATCACCATTATATTGAGTTCAAACACTCTGAAAAAGCGCCTGAACCTGCCGTCCACAGAAATGTGAGAAAGACAAAGTGGCACCTGCATGAGAAGAATTTCAAGAAAGTCCTCAACTCCAAACTTCTGTTCCAACCGAATGACAAAGCCGGTCTGGATAATCTGGTCGAGCATATCACCACATCATTCATTAGTTCCCTTGAAGAAGGCGGTCCAAAAACAAGGTACAAGGGTAAAACTAAACCCCAATGGTGGACTTCCGAGCTAACGGCTATGAAAAAGACCTGCAACAAGCTATTCAAGAAGGCTAACTAAATCTACTGGTGTCGCTAATGTTTGGGATGCCTATAAAGAGCAACTCAAGATCTATAAGAAGGAGCTTAGAAAGGCGCAAAGACGCTCTTGGTATACCTTCTGTGGCGAGGTGGAAAAGGTTTCCGACGCCGCAAGGCTGAGGAAAATACTATCAGCTTCACCCTGTACAGTGGGTTACATGCAGGATGAGGCAAATAATTGGACGAAACACAGCGAGCAGTCGCTCAATGTACTGCTCGACACACATTTCTCTAACAGAACCAGAGGATCAGCAGGACCAACAAGAGTGCGAGTGGACTGCGAGCGTCGCTAGCTTGTTGACTGAGAGATCCAGAATAAGCTGGGCTATTGATAGCTTTGAGCCCTTCCAGCAGAAATGCAGAAAATGTTGAAGTACATTATATCCTGGCTGGAGAAAATTTATGTAGCCTGTAACAGGCTTTCATACATCCCGAATCGATGGAGGGATACCAAAGTGGTATTCCTCGCACTAGAGAGGCAAAGATTGTCTACGTCAGTATCATTCTGACGGGACACTGCTTGATCGGCGAACACGCCAAAGGATTGGGTATTGACTTCTGCAGAAGCTGTGGAGATGAGGAAGAAGTGGGTAGCATTGAGCACTTGCTATGCGACTGCCCCGCTCTGAGTAAACGACGACTGGACATACTGGGGTCGGCTTTTCTGGGCAGCCTAACAGATCTTTCCAGTACCGATAATCGTACTATCGATAAATTTGTATATCAAACAGGTTGGTTTCGACTAGGGACCTAAACTGGTCTATGTGAGCTTGTATAAAAAAAATACGGCTGCCACCCTAACCTATGCTATTTAGTTTTTTCAAATCTTTTGTCGGCCCATCTCTGTCAAAAACATCAAATTTACACTCGTCGGTGAAAACTACACGACATTAAAACGTCAGACCTTCAAAAAGCTTAATTTCACGCTTCTTGAATAAGCCAGTCTTTTTCCTGGTCGCTGCGTTTATTAGCGGTTTCTTTCAACCGATTCTTGACGACAATTCCGTTCTTTTTAAGGAACGTCGAATGCGATATGGGTGAACATCAACTCCGTCGATATCTCGCATAGTTTTCGCCATTTTAACAACACTAGTTTTTGGATTTTCAGCAACGCAACGCAACGTAAAGTTTCCTCTGCATTCATCTATAAATTTTGCTGAGCGGACCCACCCCTGGCTTACTTTTGTATAATCCAGGTGTATTATAATTTTTTATTATTCTTCGCACAGTAGTCTTACCTAAACCTACCATTTCACCAACTTTTGCAATCGAATTTCCTTCATTTTTATGTTTAATTGCAAATTTCCAAACTGATGAAATATTTCCATTGTTGAAGACATTTGTAACCTCAACATTTAAAAAACTTTCATAAATAATAAGAAATTTTTTTATGGAACTGTTCTTCTGAATGCAGCTTAACTATTACTTGTAAACATATGACAATAAGCAATCCCGTTTCATATGGGGACTTACATTTTCATATTCGTATGTAGACTTTCGTTACCTATCCAAAGAGATTATTTTAGTTTTTTTTTTGCATTTCATTTGTAAACAATTCAACAAATTGAGCATTTTTCTTCTCTATTAGCTGCGTGTATTTTATTTGTGAAATTAAAAAAAAAACAGCCTGCGATATTTGTTTATTTGTTTATTTGCATTTAAACTTGTCAAATATGCAAGTAGCATACTCATTTCATCGTGTATTAGAAAAAGACAACAATAGTTCTATATATAGTAAGTAATAGTAAGCATATTAAACATTCGCTAATCATATCCCATGACATCGAAAAGAAAAAGACTCAATAAAAAATTTACTACGAGGGTTGCTATATATATTTCTGGCCTAGGCAACACTAAGTGTTGCCTGGCGCCATCTTACATTTCCATTGGAAAGTTTGACATATTAAGCATAAACGTACTCAGAACGTTTTGATGTACGACCATCATTTGTGTTGTTTACAGTGACTTGAAAAAATCAATTTGGCAAAAAATGGAATTAAATCGTGAACATTTTCGTGCGATCATTTTTCACAAATTTCGACGTGGATTATCACGACAAGAGTGCATCGATGAACTTAAATCTTTGTATGGCGATGAATTACCATCCTATACGAGTAGCACTGTGAAAACTGGTTTAATGAATTCAATCGTGGCCGACGCTCGCTCAAAGACGAAGGTCGTCCAAAAATTGCCGTTGTGCCAGAGAACATTGATGCCGTGCGTGAACTAATAATGTAAGATCGTCATGTGACATACCGTGAGATAGAGGCATCCTTGGGCATTTCTTCCACCAGCATACATTCGATATTGCATGAACACCTGGCCGTAAAAAAGGTTTGTTCTCGTTAGATCCCGCACTATTTGACAATCGCTCAAAAAAGGCTCGTGTCGATTGGTGCAAAGAAATTTTGAAAAGATACGATCGCGGTGCTTCAAAAGGCGTTTATAAGATTGTCGCAGGTGACGAATCTTGGATCTATGCGTATGAGCCCGAAAGAAAACAGCAATCGTGTGGGTCTTCGAAGACGAGCCAAATCCAACGAAAGTTGTTCGTGGAAGAAGCACTTCGAAGCAAATGGTCGCCTGTTTCTTCGGCAAAGCTGGTCATGTGGCGACTGATCCGCTTGAGCAACGTAGGACGGTCAATTCTGAGTGGTACACCACAATTTGTTTGCCTGAAGTCTTCGGAGAAATTCGAAGAACGAACAAGAGAAGACGAATCATTATGCACCATGACAATGCGAGCTCTCACACATCGGCTCAAACCAGCGCCCTTTTGACCGGCCAAAACATCGAATTGACTTCTTCTTATTCAGTCACATCAGGAAAAAACTGCTTGGTCAACGTTTTTCGACGCCTGAAGCAGCTGCTGAAGCGTTAAAAACCCATGTTTTGGAGGTGAATTTTCAACACACTGTAACCAAAACAATTCGCGCTCAAATGACAAAACGGTCTGAGTGAAGTCATGCTAAAAAATGTCAAACTTTCCAATGGAAATGTCAGATGGCGCCAGGCAATACATAGTGTTGCCTAGGCCAGAAATATATATAGCAACCCTCGTACTACTACATATTTAAGTGAGTGAGGAAACCGTGGCAACGCTGAACCTAACCAGACGTACTGTTTATAGCGCGAATAATGTTCTCTACTTTTATTACATTTATTAAATTTAATAAATATTACAGGCATCCTACTTGCATTTTATTGCAAAGATGATGCCTGGGGCAAAATTCTACACATAGTGTAAGTTTATTAGTCACTATTACCTCGAGAAAAATGGGCGAAGTATCCACGCCCCTTTGTGGTACCCCCGCACAAATGGACAATTTTGAACCAAAAGTTAATAGCTTATATCTTTATTACCAGTGCATACAAAGACTTGAAATTTTTTACAGTGTAATGGTTTAATAGTACCTACAATACAGTTTAAAATGGCCATTATTTCCACGCTCCCCATAAATGGACCATTTTGCACCAAAAGTTAACAGCTTATAACTTTAATACCAGTGCATACAAATACTTGAAATTTTGTACAGTGTAATGCTTTTATAGTACCTAGAGTCCAGAGAAAAATGGACGTTATAGGCCCGCACCTTTTCGTACCTCCCACTCAAATGGACCTTTTCGTACCAAAAGTTAACAGCTTTTAACTTTAATACCAGTGCATACAAATAATTGAAATTTCGTACAGTACAATGCTTTTATAGTACCTAGAGTCCAGAGAAAAGTGACCGTTATTGGGACGCCCCTTTTGGTACCTCTCATAAATGGACCATTTTGTACCAAAAGTAAGCAGATTTTAACTTTAATACCAGTACATGCTTTCAAGTTATTAAATGCAATTTAAATTGATAATCATTAAATAAAACATAAAAATAAATTAATTTACTAATATTTTTTAGGACTCAAGGTGAGGGGATTCATTAGTCGGTTTACCCGACTGAACCTTCTTACTTGTTTTCTGATCATTTTCCTCTCAAACTGGAAATTGAAATGGAATGCTCAGAAATTATTATGAGAACTCCCCGAATTTTCACATCATACCAAAATAGCAACTGGAACAACTTCCGAAATGACATGGAAAGTACATCGCGACGTCTAATTCCACTTTAAAATTGTAATATGAATAAAACTGAAATTTACATGATAATTGGAGAATTCAAAAACTCTTCCGCCTCAATCCATGAAGCTCATTCCCAGAAACTTGAAATCAAGGACGGCAAATTCGCACTTTCCGAAAGAACCAAGAAATTTTTTAAAGTTAAGCACCTTTGGTAGAAGGAACTAGAAAAATATTGCATCGATCCGGAAATAGACTGAGCAGTGGGTATATTATCCTTTCAAAACAAATACAGCTTCTAAAAACTATCATTGAAGAATCGGTAAGCTTAAAACAAGTTCAAACAGTTAATGATAGATTAAAAAATATCAAACCTGGTCCTTCCGCTTTGAAATTATTATACTACTTTTTATACTACTCTTCAATATTCAGTCGTACAATTCCTAAAGGAATTGACTCCAGGGTCTCAACTTGCGTCAGTTTAACTGCAAGTCGTATTTACACCTTTGACAACAACTTTAATGCAATGGAAAATCCTGAAACATTTCACTTCAATGAGCCTGGAAAAATTAAAAATATTATTAAAACAATTAATAATAAAAAATCCAGCAGCACTGATGGTATTTAAAATTTTATTATTACGAAGTTCCCGATGCTTCCATAAACTTATTGCTCTTTCTTACAATAATTGCATTAACAATGGTTATTTCCCCAACAATAATAGATGGCGAAAACTATTCCGATAAATAAGAAGCCAATTAATAATAAAAAATCCAGCAGCACTGATGGTATTTCTAATTTTATTATTAGAAAGTTTCCCGATGCTTCCATAAACTTACTTGCTCTAATTTACAATAATTGCATTAACAATGGTTATTTCCCCAACGATTGGAAGATGGCGAAAATTACGCCGATAAAGAAGAATCCAAATAGCGTGTCGTCAGAATTCCGCCCTATTTATCTTGCCAATATCGGCAAGATATTTGAACATATACTGAAAGAAAAAATTAAAAACGATTTCATTATAAATCCTATTTCTATCTTTCAATTTGGATATAAACAAGGACATTCTACACAACACGCACTTCTTAAATTCCATAGCGATATTACATCCAATTTAAGAAACCAATTTGTACTGTGGCGGCTATATCATTAGATATAGAGTGTTGTGTATTTGTTTGGAGTTAATATTTCTTTATTGCCTCTGGTCAGCTGTGCTGCATGTTAACGAGTGAAGGAACTCTGCACAAAGCTGAGAGCAGTCATCTCAATCATTGGTAGATACATACTTATTTTCTTATTAGCATTACACTCAATCAATACATATACAATATACAGGGTTTTCCAACAAGAGGTTGTTATTTTGAATCACCCGGTATTTCGGTAGCTGTTTAGGTTAGGGTGGCAGCCGTTTTCTTTTTTATTTCTTCAGCTCACATAGACCAGTTTAGGTCCCTAGTGGTACCACGGGCTAAAATGCCCTTCATCGAAACCAACCTGCCTAGAAAGGCCGACCCCAGTAGGTCCAGTCGTCGTTTACTCAAAGCCGGAAAATCGCATAGCAAGTGCTTAATGCTCTCCACTTCTTCCTCACAGTGTTCAGAAAAAACAGTACGTTATAGTATCACTACGTCGTAGTGATACTATTCCATGAACTTCATATTTGCGACTTGTGGTGTAGAATATAAAAAAAAACGGAACGCTAAACGTAGTGATACTGTTAGTGTTCTGTTCAAAAGAACAGTATCACTACGACGTAGTTCGACGTTCGTCGTGTTCTAAGAACGGTACGTTATCGTAGTGGTACCGTTCGCGAACAGTACACTAAATTTTTTTTTTTCTCTTGTAGCGGTTGCGATAGTGTTCCGTTCGCGACGAAGGAACGGTACAGAACGCTATGGAACCGTTCCTTAGTGTTTTTTCCGAACTCTGCTTCTTCATCTCCGCAGCTTCTGCAGAAGTCATTGGAGTTAATACCCAATCTTCTGGCGTGTTCGCCGATCAGGCAGTGTCCCGTCAGAACTGACACTAACGTAGACAATCTTTTCCTTTCCAGTGCGAGGAGATATTTTGACCGTCTCAGGTCATACCTTGGCCAGATTTGTCTAGCTACCCTACAGGTGCCGATTTGTGTCCATCTTTCCTTGGACTGCATGATTGCCTCTTGCCTAAGTCAAAGCTTGCACGTGGATAGTGGCTCACCAATATATGCAAATTCTTCGAGAATTTGTAAAGTCGTCCCTTTCCTAGCAAGTTCATCGGCTTTGCAGTTCCCCGGGATATCCCTATGCCCAGGCACCCATATGAGGTGTATATTAAACTGCTCAGCCATCTCGTTAAGAGATTTGTGTCAGTCGAGGGCTGTTTGTGAATTTAGGGATGTTGCCTCCAGAGAATTGATGGCAGCTTGGCTGTCCGAGTAAATGACAACGCTAGTGTTGGTTACTATGTTCCGACTCAGCCAGTTGGCGACTTCCCATATTGCCATTATTTCGGCTTGATATACACTGCATGTATTCGGTAGTCTGTGAGCTATATCCAAATTACGTTCTTCACAGTGTACTCCGAAGCCAACCTTTTCATCAAGCTTCGAACCATCCGTATAGAAGTGGAGATGGTTTCTATTTCCGGGTATTCTGCCATCCCATTCATCCCTGGCTGGTATCATAGTGATGTAGTTCCTCTCAAAGGTGCGCACCGTTGATATATAGTCCACTCGGTCGGTTACCATAGCACTACACTTTGATATCCTCATGTGACCGTAGTTCTTGTACCTCCACATTGATAGGCAGTTTAATCTTATTGCCGCTTTGGTTGCAACTACTCTCGCCACAACATTAATCGGCAGTATATGGAGAAGGGCTTGTAAAGACTCAGTCGCTGTAGTCCTTAACGCTCCGCTTATGCACAGACAGGCAGTTCTCTGAACCCTTGATAGCAGGTTTGTGATGGTTAGTTTGTCAGTGGCCGTCCACCATACCACATACAATGTATAACAGTATTGGACGAACCACTGCTATATATATCCAATGGACAATTTTAGGAGAGAGGCCCCACCGCGACCCTACAGCCTTCCTGCAGGAATATAGGGCGATCTTGGCCTTCTTTACTATCCAAAATTATTCCTAAAAATTGTGCATTTTCAGAAAAGACTATATCTGTTCCATTTATCCGAGGAGGAGGGTCCACACGAGGGACATTATTCATCCTAGTAAAGAGAACCAATTCTGTCTTGTTTGGGTTAACACCCAAACCGCTGCTTCTGGCCCATCTAGACAACTTGTTCAGAGCCACCTGTAGAATATCTCGGAGGATGTTTTCGAATTTGCCACTCACTGCGAGTGCCAGGTCGTCCGCATATGCCACGACCTTGCAGCCACAACGTTCTAGATCTAGCAGGATTTCATTCACCGCTAGGTTTCAAATTAGTGGAGACAGTACTCCTCCTTGTGGGGTACCTCTGTTTACAAACAATGCCGCGATTACCGCATCTGGGTGTATGTTGTTAAAAGCCCCTTCTATGTCAAGGAACGCCACCATGGTGAATTCCTTGAAATGTAGGGACGATTCGATATTGCTCACAAGTTCGTGCAGGGCTGATTCTGTAGACTTTCCCTTATTGTAAGCATGTTGGTTCCCCGACAGGAGTTTTGTATGGAGGTTTTGGATAATGAAATAATCTAAAAGACTTTCCAGACTTCTCAATAGGAAAGAGGAAAGGCTACTTGGTCTGAAGTCTTTTGGCCTAGTGCGCGATATCTTCCCGCTTTGGGTATGAATACCACTTTGGTATCCCTCCATCGATTCGGGATGTATGAAAGCCTACTTTTCTGCATTTCTGCTGGAGTGATGCCGTCTGGTCCAGGTGACGTGCAGGGCTCAAAGCTATTTATAGCCCAGCTTATTTTGGATCTCTCAGTCAACAAGCTAGCTACGCTCGCTGTCCACTCGCGCTCTTGTTGGTCCTGTTGATCCTCGGGCTCTGTTGATGAGTTCCCCGGGAAATGTGTGTCGAGCAGTACACTAAGCGATTGCTCGCTGTTTTTTGTCCAGTTGTTTGCCTCATCCTGTAAATACCCCACTGTACAAGGAGACGCGGATAGTACCTTCCTCAGCCGTGCGGCGTCGGAGACCTTTTCCACTTCGCCACATAAGGAATACCAAAAGCGTCTTTGCGCCTTCCTAAGCTCATTCTTATAGATCTTGAGTTGCCCTTTGTATGCATCCCAATCATCAAAGGCTCCAGTAGATTTCGCCTTGTTAAATAGCTTGTTACAGGTCTTTTTCCTTTTTTTAATTATGCATCCTCTCAAATTAGATTGCACTCGCTAAGCTACTGAATTATATGATTTTTTTTAGAAATTGGGTCATAATAAAAATATATATGCGAACCGTTACTGGAGAGAGGGAATTTGATCATATTCATCAAAGACTTCCGCACAATTTGCATGATTTTGGTGCATAGTGTAATTTAGATTAAGATATGTCTAGATAAGATCTAAAACATATTTAAAGCCCCAAACAACCATTTGAAACATTTTAATGAACATTAATTTCGGTCTTCTTATGTACAAACAAGTATAAAATTATTCGAAAAAAAAAAATTATGTACGTATTCCGGGTACTTCCAGTTTAATAGATAAATTTTCATCTTTCACAGGAGTTGCTGCTGCTGCACTTTCTGCTTCTTTTAAGCCAAAATCTGGATATAGTTTAGCCACCTGTCCCATCGGAGTGCATAAACGTCCCGAGAAATCTATGCGTTTATTTAATTGTGAACGTTCAGCACTTGCGACAATATCAAAGAGAGATCTTTGTCCGACATTGCTAATATTGCGTTTAGTTGCTTTTAATAAAGCTTGAACTGCTCGTATCCATGGAATGAGGAGGAGACAGGGGAGAGTCGGTTGTAGCTCTAATTATGGCTTTACCAGTTGAATTGCGTGTGGCATCTATTTCTGTTTTAACCGCAGCATCACCACAAGCCGCCCTCACATTTTGTATATTCTCCAATATAACTTTATGATAAGGCGTTGTTGCACAACTTTTGATCAGCACTTCCAATTCTGCACACAACAATTTCTATTGATCCACCTTTTTGTGTCCCTTTATTCTATTGGCATTCATATTGGCGAATGGTAAAACATCTCTTCTTGTTGAGGCTGCATACAATTCATAGATATTTTGCTGACATTGAATTTCATCAGCTTTATCCATATCCTCTTTGGCTATTTTGCGAAGTAAATTTGGCAACCAGGGTAATGAGCGTTGAAGGTTGAAAACAATTGTGGTGGTCAGCGTTAGGGGAAAGTACAAGGATCTGTTGTATAGACGTTCTCTGGCAATATGTAGATTTTCTTCAGACTTCGCTTTTGTTTTTAGCGGTAGTAAGCGATGAGCTTTGATGAATGAAGCAAAATCTCTTATACGGTAATCGGTTATACGCCCACCAGGACCTTCTGATGTAGACGGAGGGTCTTCAAGGCATGATCGAGTAATTTGTAGGGCATGTATAAAGATTTCTCCACCCCGGGCGGATAGTAAATGGCTAGTTGTTTTACCGCCAGTTTTCCTTGGCATTTCCAATAAAACAGAACGTCCGTTAAGTAGGAAATCAATGAGGCAGGATGAGGGCCTACTTGTAACATCCACAGGGGTGACTCTATGTTGTGCCAGACATGGACGACAAGCGGACATATCAGACGCCCCGCATCCACGAGGCGTACACCATTTCAGTGTTACTGTTTCGTACTCTGCTCCTTCTTTAATACTAGTGGGCAGCAGAACCTCATTGCCGCAAATAGCTGTGTGAGCATTGCGAGCATGTAATATTTCCACATCGTAATTTGCCCTGGAGTTAGCATTTTGTTCTTCCTTCATCGGTATTCCCGTAACTGTCGTACTGGCCAGATCATAGTGGCTAATTATCAAATGTGTCAGTTTGTTTGAAATTTCCGGGGCACTTGTGGTATGAATCTCTGTTGACAAACATGGAGACAACTCCATTTTGACTCTATTTGTTACCACTGATTCAATATTCATTGGCACCATATTGATAATGACCAAATGACAATGATATATGGTCAAGAGCTTTTTTTGAGTCATGGCTAAAGTGTTCTTCTGCATTAACACATTGTGGAAAATGTCTTCCAAGCTCTTCATACTGGGATTATCTCGGGCAGATGTTACACATATAACTCTACCCTTATTCGGTATCATCTTCTTGCCGTTAGCTCAGAAGTCCACCATTGAGGTTTAGTTTTACCCTTGTACCTTGTTTTTGGACAGGCTTCTTCAAGGGAACTATTGAATGATGTGGTGATATGCTCGACCAGATTATCCAGACCGGCTTTGTCATTCGGTTCATAAAGAAGTTTAGAGTTGAGGACCTTTTTAAAATTCTTCTCATACAGGTGCCACTTTGTCTTCCTCACATTTCTGTGGACAGCAGATTTAGGCGCTTTTTCGGCGAGTTTGAACTCTATATAATGGTGATCTGAGAAAGAGTGGTCGTCCAGTACATTCCATCCAATAATTTTGTCTGACACCCGGTCAGTAGCAAACGTTACGTCTTGTACTTCTTGTCTGTCTTTAATTGTAAAGGTCGGTTTATTGCCAATGTTACATATAGTTAGGTTTGTTTGAACCAGTAAGCGTTTTTACTAGCTATTATTTGCGAAAATAAGCGAAATAAAAAGCGAAATGAAATTTTGCAATTTCCGAGAATTCAACTTGTTTATTAAAAGACTTGTAGCTAAGTAAAAGCAAATTTCCAATCTACATAATTAGATTGGCTTCTTTTTTATACATATTTAATTAGTTCTTAAACATATTAACGACATATATGTGCGCAGCCAGCTATGTGCGCATCCACATATGCGCCAAACATCATGTAAACAAACGACACATAGATGCACATACAAATTCATGCCCACATACAAAAATATAACAGCCAAAAAGTGACTGCGCAGCAATGATTCTGCAAATAGGCATTTATATATGTATGTGTGAAAGTGCGTGCATCTATAAGCAAGAACGATACGAAAGAGGGAGACAGACCATGAACGCTGTCAACGTTCATATGTATGTATGTATTTGCTGTAGACAGAATTAGAAAATTACAACAAAATATAAGCTCTGCTTTAAACGCAGTCATATGCAGTAAACGAGTATATGTACAAACAGGCAATGCACAGGCAGTGAAGAGGAAGCAGACTATTGCCCTCAACAGGGCCGGATCAGAGGGCCGCGGTTAACATCCTCCCCCCGTTGAAGGGCAGGGACCTTCAACTGACTTCTCAATTGGTAAAACTGCGACCTTAGAGACAGCACGCTTGAAAACTCCATTGTTCGTTCGAACGTTTACAACGCGAACAACACCATCCTCGCCGCAGATGACTTCCATTACTCGTCCCAGTTGCCATTTAAGAGGTGGCATGTTTTCTTCTTTCAGGATGACCATAGTGCCAGGTTTGATATTGTCACTTTGCTCACGCCATTTCGAGCGCTCTTGCAACTGTGAAAGATAGGAACTGCTCCATTTGCGCCAAAACAGCTGCTGCATTTCGGAAATCTTCTGCCAACTATTCAGGCGACCAAAATTGATGGTTGGGGGCCGTTCAAGTATTACGTAAGCAGATTTATTGCAATTATTTACCCCCCCTCCCCCTTGTCATCAAAAGTAAGCAAAGCTCTTATCCCCCCCCATGCTTACGTAAACATTGTTATATGCATTTTTCATTTAATGTATTCTATTTTTGTTATTCATTCATGAGCAGCAGTTAAAATTCTAGAAATAAGAAAATAGGCTTAGGATAGAGGACTTTAACGCACATAATATTCATTTAAACAAACTTTATTGATACGGTATTCAACATAGAGTAAAGTACAAATATTATAATCTTATTAAGTAATATTACGAACTAAACAAAATTCTTTTAAATTTTTGGTGTACATATTAATTCCAATTAACAGTCTTCAGTCCATGACACCCGAATCCATGATTCTAAGTTTTCGATGACATTGGATGTTTGCTGCTCAATGTTGTGTGTCTGCTCACTTTCATTCGATTTTGGAATGTCTACGTCGTTTTCATCGAGCCATTCAACATCTTGGTGCTCTAAATTTTGAATAATGCACATCAGTTCATTAGCACGACGAGCAGCCACTCTTAAAGGCCTAACTTTCATATCAGAGTGCGTGTTTACTTTTTTATGGATCTTCTCGATGTGACGATTTAGTGACTTGACGGAAGTATGATAAAGACCACACGTTTTGCATGTTCGACTTAATAGGTTCAATTTTACCGTCGGACAAAAATAATCGTATGGCATTTGTAGGAAATCTTTGAGTGAAGAATTTAAGCGTAGAGCTAAATTGACTGGAAGATTGAGAAATTGCCCTCCATCATCCAAAACCAAGTCATCAACTGTTTGTTTTACTTTTACTGGTGGTGGAAGAAACCTGTTGTCTAGTAATCTAAATAGGCCACTTCTTGGACGACAGCATTCTATGTTTCTACATTTTACAATTTGAAGTATTGGCTTTCACGCACATGTTCTGAATACCATTCAATATCTGGCAAATCAGGCAGATCTTGTTCGCCCGGCCCAACATATTGTGCAGTAACATGATAGCCATCAATTTCCATTGAACTCCATATCTCAGCTAACACATTTCCTGCAAACTCGAAATTGGATCTTTCTAAATGTTCATTAATTGTAACACCACGTGCATCCAAAATGTGACCCAAAATGGTCATGAGGCAATATCAAACCAGCCAGTTCCCGACTAAGAGGAGCCATTCTGCGCTCTACTCTGTTATACGCACTTCTCCCAGGAGCATTGGTAGCTAAAAACAATGCATCGAGATCATGTCGCTTAAAGTGTTTAATAGCAAACCCTATAACTTTTGTATAACGCGGATTTTCATCTGGCCCTCCATCAACCGTCATGATTACTACTGGTTTTACCAACCCATGGTCAGTTTTAGCTAATGCTTGAAACTCTTCAAGTTCGAGAAGCGTCTCGAAATCATGAGCATGAGTATTTGCAGTAGATGAACTATGCTTTCCACTTCGAATAGCGATGTATGTTGGTCCAGAATATCCAACGGCTTGCGGTTGTCCTAGCATACTGGAAGTGATTTTGATACCAGCATAAACTGATGGTATTAATTTATGCCGCTCAGCGATTACCCAGTCGTGATCAGGCAATTTGATTCTATATTCCATGTGCATTAGAAGAGGTGCTTGCTTATTTGCCGCAGTTACACCAATAGGGACCCGAGCTTTATCATCTTGAGATATGAAAAATACTTCATCTGGTCCAAGTATGGATGCTATGTTCTCCAAATAATGGATTGATGTTTCAGCGAAATTGCTATCTAAGTGGCTTTTGTGCTGATCAGTCTGAGCCCGAGTGAGCTTTACAGGGACTGTCGATACATGTCTTCGTCCCTCTGCAGAATTAGATTTTCTGGGAATCAAATGAAGATATGTCCCACTTCGACTAATGTCAAATCCTATTTTTCGTAATTCTTGTGTTAATTCGTCAAGAGTTTTTACACTGCGAATAGATTCTGTTCGTCTTCTATCATCTGCTGCACTGCTGTAGTGTCGTTGCAACACTGATGGCAACCCTTTTCTATGTTATGATTTCTATTGTACCTTTACATCAGTGTTCGGCGGCTGGTTAGGCCGAGCCCCGAACGCAATCGGGTTTTCACACGTACACAACACGAACAGCATAACAAAGAGCACAAAAGTAAGAAAAAAATGTGTCAGTCGCTCATCAGCGTTCAACAAAGCAGGTTCATGTCGCTTTTTATCGGAAAGTTGGTACACTGAGAAATTATACATTTTGATATTACCCTTTATTAAATGAAATAAATGTGAAAATGGTATTAAGTTAAATAAATTTTATGTTCTACTTCTATTTTAAAACTAAGGACTAATTAATGAATTTTTAACATTTACTTTAATAAAACATTCGTATTTTTCAAATTTTAATCTACGGCAAAAATAAACTTGCACATTAACTTTACTTCTATTTAAAAATGAAGGACTAATAAACTTTATTAAAACATTCACATTATTTCTAATTTTTATCAACGGAAAAAATAAACTTGTACATTAATAATATTAGTAAAATTTTTCATTTTAATCAATAAAATTTTGTTTGTCGAAATCATTGGTAGTAATCAACTGGAATGAAAATTATTTTTATTTAATTAAAATATATTTTTCTATTCTTTTAAAATAAAAACTTTGATTCGAATTTGCAACATTTGCGTTATTAAAACGTTCACACCAATTCACATTATACTTAGTCAGTAAAAAAAATAATTTTCCACTCTGTATAACACAGCACATAATAACAAAACCAACAATTTTGTTCAGTGCAAACACACCAATACAGACACAATTTTGGCACGTTCTCTTTACGCCGAACACTGCTTTACATACATCCCTTAGTTGCATTGTATCAAATCCTTTTTATGTTAGAGTACGTAACTGGTTTTGCTTAAGATTAGATCATCATCTTGTTTCATCCATACACCATTTTATATCATACTCAATTATATGGAATAAATATTATATATGAATTCTTATCATAATCAACGCGTGTCTTTACTACTTCGTTAATACACAACAATAATTGGCGACGAGAATAAAAGCTAATTCGGGAAAAATCAAGCAACATCAAACGTTAAAATTCAACATTAAATCAATTCTAATTCAATTCAACTTAACCTAACAAGATGGATCGAGATCAACTACAACAATTGCTACAGGCCATTACGAACATGGCGACGGCTGCCACCAGCACTACCAGTGTGAACATAATCTCGAATTTCGACAGTTTCGATCCTAAAATGGAGTCATTTAAGATTTACAAGGAGCGTCTGGAAATACACTTCCAAATCAAAAAAGTTTTTGATGACAAAAGCTTGTGTGCAAAATTGCTTTTGCAATATATTGGCCCTTCAACATATACAGTGGTAACATCATTGGCAGCGCCTAAAAGTCCAAGTGAATTAAAGTACGAGGAGCTAGTTGAGCTTCTGCAAAAACATTTCTGCCCCAAAAAGAACGTATTAGTAGAGCAGCATCGTTTTCTGAGTGAAATACAAAATAATGACCAGTCTATTTCAGATTTCGTGACAGTCTTAAAGAATCAAGCAGATGGGTGTGAGTTTGTATGTGAATGCACAAAATCGGTGGCGAATATTTTTCTTAGAGCACAGTTCATCAGAGGATTGCGTGATGGTCACATACGGGAGCGGCTGCTTCAAAACTCAACATCTACATTCGCAGAAATTGTAGAAAAAGCGACGGCGATAGAGGCAGCGAAAATCCATAACCAAGTAATTGGTAATAATTCATCGTGTTCAACAAGCGATATACATAAAGTGCATCATCAATGTATCGATAATCACAGAGGAAGAAATCGAAATCGAAGCAGTTCGCGAAACAGAACGTCAAAATCCACATCAAGAAGAGTAAATTACGGCGAATTGGGTATCAGCGGTTTATGTCTAAGATGCGGACGGAACAATCATATGTCAAATGAGTGCAGAGTGAACAAAAACAACTTGAAGTGCAAGGCATGTGGTAAGGTTGGCCATGTCGAGAAAGTTTGTATTCAAAACAAACTGAAACAAAACAAATCAAATAATAACGAAACGTCAAATTCAGTGGAAATGTATACAACATCAACGGAAGATTTTTTTGGAGTGAATAAAATTATTGATATTTACAAAAAAGAAGCGATGACGGCCGTAGATTCACAGAAATTTTTTACAAACGTCTTGATTGAAGGCAAAAGACAAACGTTCGAAGTGGACTCAGGTGCCGGTTTTACTTTAATTCCGGAAACTGACTTTAAGAAATTAAATATCAATGCGACGATGAGAAAAACGTTAATTGCTTTTCGAGCATACACTGGTGATGTGTTTGTACCTTTGGGTGTTGTGGACGTTAACGTAAAGTACAAGGATAGAACATCAAAAGAAGAACTTTACATAGTATCATCGAAACATTCACCCTTGTTGGGACGCGTTTGGATTCGTCATCTGAAAATCAACTTAACCGATATCGATCAAAATAACGTTCATGAACATGACAATCGTAATGTGAATTCCCTGATTCAAATTCAGCAACAGTTCTCCGAGATTTTTCAAGAAAAAGTAGGGTGTATTCCTGATTTGGTTTGTAGTTTAAAACTACAGGAATGTGCTAAACCTGTATTTTTAAGAGAAAGACAAGTACCTTTTGCACTTCGGGAGAAAGTAGAGCGTGAACTGGATAGTTTGGAGAAAGACGGCATCATTACAAAAGTAAATACCAGCAACTGGGGGTCACCCTTGGTGGTAATACCAAAGCCCGATGGTAACGTACGTTTGTGCGTTGACTATAAAGTCGCTGTTAACCCTCAGCTGGAATCAGCACATTATCCTATCAAACGGATCGACGAAATTTTCAACAGTTTGAGAAACAGTAAATATTTTTGTAAGCTAGATCTATACAAAGCCTATCTTCACGTCCAGGTAGACGAAGAAAGCAGACAAGTGCAAACTATTTCAACACACCGTGGTACATACCAAATGAATCGATTATCTTTTGGAATTAAAACCGCTCCGAGCGAGTTTAATCGAATTCTTGACCAAATTTTACAAGGTTTGGATGGAACTATTTCATACTTTGATGATATTATCATCCATGGTTCAACGTTAAAGGAGTGCGAGGATCGCCTAATCAAATGCTTTGAAAGATTGAACAAATACAAATTACACGTTAACAAGAACAAATGCGTTTATTTCAAAGATGAAATCAAGTATCTTGGATATGTGGTAAGCCATAACAAAATTTCAAAATGCCTTGATAAAGTGAAAGCCATAATGGACATGCCAAGACCCCAAAATATAGAAGAGCTGAGGAGATTCCTCGGAATGATAACATATTATTCAAAATTTATTCCAGATGTTTCGACACTTACATTCCCTTTACGTCAACTTTTAGAAGAAAATAGAAAATTTAGCTGGACTGAAAAATGTGAAAAAGCGTTTAAGAACCTGAAACAGGAAATTCTCAAAGATAGAGTACTAGTGCCATATAATCAATCTCTGCCAGTTACATTAGCGTGTGACGCAAGCCCAACGGGCATCGCTGCGGTATTATCCCATATCATGTATGGAGATGAACGTCCTGTCGCGTTTGTTTCACGAGCTTTAACAAAAGCCGAACAAAATTATAGTCAACTTGACAGAGAGGCGTTAGCAATAATTTTTGCAGTTGACAAATTTTTTATGTACCTCCATGGAAGAGAATTTACTTTATTAACGGACAATCGACCTCTTTCCAGGATTTTTCATCAAAATGCAAAGACTCCAGCTATGACGTCAGCGAGACTTCTTCGTTATGCATCATTCCTTCAAGGATTTAATTATAAAATAGAACATCGTAAAGCTGAATTTAACGTAAATGCTGATTGCTTATCGAGAGCCCCAATCAAAGAAACACAAAATTTCAAACACTTCTTAGATGATGAGGTGCGAATTATTCAAGATCAAATAATAAATGAAATTTCGACTTTTGCAGTGACAGCCTCTACGATTGCTAAGGAAACAGAACGCGATTCAGAACTTTCAAAACTTAAGAACGAGTTGTTAAAAGGAAACAATTTCGACATGGAATACTCAATTCAAGACGGTGTTATATTCAAAGGTAGTCGGGTAATGATACCTACAAGTCTCCGTGACGACATTTTAAAAGAATTACATCATACCCACATGGGCATCGTGAAGATGAAGCAGTTAGCAAGGAAGTATTGCTTCTGGAAATGTATAGACACTGATATTGAACATTTTGTAAGATCATGTTCCAGCTGTGCCAAGGTAAGGAAAAATCCTCCGAAGGTAATTGTGCATCATTGGGATGAACCAAATGAAAATTTTCAGAGAGTCCATATAGACTATGCTGGACCATTCCAAAATCACCACTTTTTCGTGTTAGTGGATGCAAAATCAAAGTGGCCTGAAATTCGCATTATAAAAGATTCACCAACCTCTGAGAAAACAATCATACTGTTGCAGGATATTTTTGCCACACATGGTATCCCACAGATAATTGTATCAGACAATGCAACGATTTTTCAAAGTTCAACATTTAAAGAATATTGTGTTAATAATGGAATTATTCAAAAGTTCATAGCACCTGGTCATCCAGCAACAAATGGCTTAGCAGAAAGGTACGTGCAAACGCTTAAAGCCAAATTAAAAGCAATGGAAGACGATACATTGCCGTTAAACATCAAGGTCCAAGAAATAATGTTCCGGTATAGAGCAACCCCATTGGCTAATGGTAACACTCCGTCACAGTTATATCTTGGTCGAGAGTTTAGGATCAGACTAGATGCCATGCGCCCTGTAAAAGAATTAAAATCAACAATACGTGCATCTGTGGTTCGTCGTATTAGCGTGGGAGATAGGGTCCAGGTACGATGGTTCGACAGAAGCAAACCAACTTGGAAATTTGGAACTGTTAAGAAAAGGTTTGGTCGCCTTCATTATCAAATAAAGCTAGACAATGGTTATGAACTCAATCGTCATATAAATCAGTTGTACCAATCAGGAGTGGAAACACCAAAAAAGTCGGTGACCTTCGCGGAACCAGTCGTCCAACAGAAATCCAAAATTGATGAAATTCACATTGAACATAGAGTTGTTCAACCTGCACCAACTTTGCAACCTCAATCAACAGAACGCCAGGAGGAAAGCTTAAGAAGATCCGGTCGGGTTAGAAGACCTCCCGCACATTTCTCGGACCACGTCCGATATTAGCGTGGGAGATTGTAGTGTCGTTGCAACACTGATGGCAACCCTTTTCTATGTTATGATTTCTATTGTACCTTTACATACATCCCTTAGTTGCATTGTATCAAATCCTTTTTATGTTAGAGTACGTAACTGGTTTTGCTTAAGATTAGATCATCATCTTGTTTCATCCATACACCATTTTATATCATACTCAATTATATGGAATAAATATTATATATGAATTCTTATCATAATCAACGCGTGTCTTTACTACTTCGTTAATACACAACAACTGCCAAATAAAGCAATATCCGCAATTGTTTTCAATAATAATGGTTGATCATTTTCTAGGCTAGGCCGTCCCACTGAATCTCTCATGGATAGTTTTTTTTTTATTTCTGGATTTGCATGAGAAATATCTTCTAACTTTCTTTTCATACCATCTCTGTGTTTCTTCTGGGCAACTCGTTTTGAATCTTCCTGTTTAAAGACATTTTCGCTGTTTTTAATTCTTCGCGCAACTTATTGATTTGTTTATCAACTTCAACACGGCTTGGCATACTATCTCTGGCAGAATACAAAGCATTCAGATTTTTTTCGAGTAGAGCAATCTTATTTTTCATAGCTTCCTGCGAAGGTTTTGCTCTCGGCTGTTTATCTGTATTTTCTGTGTTTTCGCATTGCTGTTGTGATTCCACTCCGGGGTTTATGTCGTCTTTTTGTTCTTTAGAATTTGAAGCTGGCTGTATAATTTGTGGTTTTTCTGCAGGCTTACAGGTATTCGTTGCCTAAAAATTAAAACATTTTATAGGTACTGCTAATGTTTGTCTTATTAATACATACACACTATAGTGAGTACATTTAATATTCACCCCTATCGTGAATAAAATTCCATGTGAAAAGTTTTGCTCCCCAGAAAAATTGAAGGGATATAATCAAAATGGAAAGTGAAAATAATTCCACTTGAATAGACTTTTAAGACGAGTAGTTATCATTTTCTTCATTGCAAATCTCTTTAACGCAGAATAATATACCTATAGACTTCAATTTCTACTTTGTATTTTCTAGGGATCAAAACATTTCACGTGAAATTTTTTCTGCGATAGGGGTGATTGTTTAATTTACATTAACTTCATCACTCACCTTGGAAAAAATCGTAGTAGATTGGATTTATTCTTAGTCGCTGCTTGGAATTCTTCTTCAATTCTCTTAGAGACAATAATATCAAGTTCCTTGTCCGATTTTGCTTGTAACTTATAATTACGCCACACTTCGTTAACTAACTTCTGTACTTTTTGTAGTTTTGTATTTGTATGAGATTTTTTAAAACTTTCAAACAATTGTTGGTATAACTTGGATTTGTCTATTTGAAACGACATCTTAAACAATTCCACTTTGGCGAAAGTGGATCAACGGTAACACAAATATTTACTTGCTTTGCTTACACCACGTCAAATCGTCAATCGTACCGAAACGAAACTGATTGAAGAAATTCTAAGCGAGTACCTAAATGTACTCATTATTTATGGGAATCCCCGAATATGGGTTTTGTTTTCGAGCATAGACATTGTGTGGGTTGCCATATGTGTAAAAAAGTAAATAACTACTGCTGAAGTAATCACAATCTGTGTGGGTTGTCATATGTGGAAAAAAGTAAAGAACTACTGCTGACGTAATCACCATCTCCAACACCCCCCCCCCCCCAATGTCATCAAAAATAAGCAAAGCAAAGACCGCCCACCCCCCTATAGTGCTTACGTAATACTTGAACGGCCCCTTGACAAATTGGGCTCAATTATAGATATTAGTGGGCCACCCGGGCGTCAGTACGTCTAGGTCACCAGGGTCTTCAGAAATTGGAAACAAAGGACGAGAATTTAGTACAGCACATATTTGACAAACCAAAGTCCTCAGCTCATCAAATGTCAGGGTATTTGAACCAACAGTCCGGTAAAAATGAAATTTTGCGGATTTCACGGCTGCTTCCCACATTCCGCCAAAGTGGGGCGATCTTGGCGGTATAAACTTCCACTCTATTCCGTCATCGAGGCACTGTTGGTGGATAGCATTTTGATGGGTTTGACTGGAGAACATCTTTTTCAACTCCTCCAATTCATTTTTAGCGCAAACAAAATTTGACGCATTGTCGGACCAAATTGTGCGTGGTTTTCCTCTGGTGGCAACAAATCGACGCAGAGAACATAAAAATGATGGGGTTGATAAATCTTGGACGACTTCAAGATGAACAGCCTTCGTCGAAAAGCATACAAAAATGCACACATAGCATTTTGTTGGAGGGCGGCTCTTCACATCAGATTTGTAAAAGAATGGACCGCAAAGGCGCGATTCGGCTTCACTCGATCAGAGGGTAGAGATCCCATAACATGCTGGCTCAATCTCGGCTTCATTTTGAAGCATCGTAAGCATTTCGAGATAATCGAGCTTACAAGTTTTCGGCCCCCAATGGGCCAATATTGCTGCCGAATTGATGCCAGTAAACATTGCGAACCAGCATGCAACAGTTTTTTATGAAAATGCATCACCATAGATGCCGTAAATGAATGATGTTTGGGAAGTATGATGGGGCGTTGAGCATAATAGTCCAAGCTCGAATGCTGAAGTCGGCCACCTACTCGAATCAGGCCAAAGTCGTCTAAAATTGGCAACAGGGAATACAGCTTGCTTGAAGATGAAACGTTTTGATTTGCCTTTTAGGGCATTATATTCAGCCGAGAAGTGAACTAACTGGATATTTTTCATTAGCAGATAAGTTCCATTCTTGATATCACCAGGAGTTAGCACTTCGGATTGACCTCGCAATTTAGAAAAAATGAATTTGTAAACGTAAGCGAAAATTCTTTGAATTTTGGGAAATGTATTGTGATACTTACACTGCATCGACAAATCGGTAAGGGAAGTCATCACCAAAACATTTTTACGACACTCCGGCAACTCGGTCAGAAATTCCACATTATCTGGCCAAGATGACGAATCACTCAGCAAGAAATGTGGACCAGAATTCCAAAGCTTAGAGCACAACAGCTCTTCAGGAGATGCACGCCTCGATAAGATGTCGGCCGGATTTAAATTTGTTGGTACATAATGCCATGTCATTTGAATTGGGTATGACTGAATACTGGAAACTCGGTTTGCCACAAAAACATTGAACTTTGATGACTGCTCACGAAGCCAGGATAGTACCACCATAGAGTCAGACCAATAGTGAACAGAACAGCTGTTTTGCAAGGAATTGAAAACAGAATCTACCAACTCAGCCATCAGAGAGGCAGCTAAAAGCTCGAGCTTTAGCACAGTAAGGGTTTTTAATGGAGACACCCTCGATTTTGAACACAATAAGGAAGTTTTGATGACGTCACCCAACTCAGCACGAACATAAACACATGCGCCATAAGCAGCCAAGCTGGCATCGCAAAATGCATGGAGTTGGATCATCGATTTCGGCAAAGAAACGTAGGAAATGTGAATCGGCGAATGACATCAAATTTGGAAACATAATCAATCCAAGCCGAATGCAATGACTGTGGTAGACTTTCGTCCCAGTCCAAGTTAATTTTCCATAAATGCTGCATGAAAATTTTAGCCTTTGTGATGATTGGGCCGACCAAACCCAATGGGTCGTATAGTCTAGCTATCGAGGACAGAATTGAGCGCTTGGTGACAACTTTCCAATCGCTAAGAGGCTGAATTGCGAAAATGAATACATCATCCTTTGGATCCCAGACAAGTCCAAGTGTTTTTGTGACATCAGTACCATCGTGAAACTTCAACATAGTTTCACATTGATCAGAAGGTAAGCCATCCAGTACTGCTGGGACATTAGAACACCACTTTCGTATAGAAAATTCACCTTTCTGAAGTAATGCTGAAACTTGCTGCCTTATCGTCAATACATCTTGAACTCAATCACCGCCAGAAATCAAATCGTCCACATAAAAATCTCTTCAGACGATTTTTGCTCCCAACGGAAAATTGCATTCTTCGTCAGCAGCGAGTTGGTGCATGGCACGTATTGCTAAAAATGCAGCAGGCTTCGTACCGTAAGTAACTGTATTGAGCTTATAAACTTGGATTTCATCCTCCTCATTCCTCCACAGAATACACTGTAGATAGTCATCAGGATGAGACATTCGAACGCACCTGTACATTTTGCAAATGTCACCACTCAATGCCACTTCAAAAAATCTATATCTCAGGAGGGTGTTGAAGAGTTTGGACTGTATAGTTGGCCCGACAAACAAAATATCATTTAGAGACAGACCAGTTGTAGGTTTGGCGGAACCATCAAAAACTACTCGAAGTTTGGTTGACGTACTATCCAACTTATGGACGCAATGATGTGGCAAAAAGTATTTTGAGGCTGATACCTGCGGTGAAATTAAAGACATATGGTTAAGTGCGGCATACTCACTGACAAAGTTAGAATATTGAGCCTTAATATCGGGATGTCTTCTAAACTTCTTCTCCAAGTTAAGAAAACGTTGCAAGGCACGTTCATAAGAGCCTCCGAGTGAGGCGGTGGTTTTGCCCTCTACCAACGGCAGTCGAACAGAATATGCTCCAGAAGCAAGGCGAACGGTATTGCGAACGAAATGGTTTTCGCACAAAATGGCTTCATCATCGATTTCAGCTACAGATTGGAAGTTGTTCTCGACCTCCCAGAAGCCTTTCACAATGGCTGACAACTCCTCCTCTTCATCCTTTACTTCTGAACACGCAATAGCCAATGACCAGGACCTTGGAGAACGCAAACCACCGCCAGCAACCACCCAGCCGAAAACAGTTTTCTGCAAAATGGGCAAATTTTCAGCTAATTTTATTTGCCCCACAGACATCAGTTCGAAGAAATGCTCAACACCAAATAGCATATCGATTCGTTCAGCTTTATCGAAAGAAGGATCAGCCAGTTGAATATTTTTGGGAATATTCCAGTCAGAAGTGCTGATGTTCACGCTCGGTTGATAATCCGTGATAGTGGGCACCACCATTGCAGCAAGCGATATCAGAAAATCGCTGCATCTGGATTTCACTACGAACTCAACAGACTTGTCAACATTAACACTTCCATCGCCAACGCCAGATATGGTAGTAGAAACACGTCTGCATTTCAAGGACAGACGATTCTTGAAGCGACTAGTCATCAGATTCGGTTGGGATGCCGAGTCCAAAATTGCCCGGCAGGGAACAAAAACTCCACATTTGTTTTTGACCAAAACAACAGCAGTAGCCAACAGAACACTTACATTTGATGTTGATGTTTCAGATGTATTAGATGGTGACGAAACGAGCACAGTTTGAGATGTATGTGGAACAGTGGGATCTGACGGTGACGCTGAAGGCTGGAGGAACGGGCTAGGCTCTAATTGCAACATAGTATGGTGCTTTAATGAACACTTGCGACAACTTCCAGAAGTACATTTCTTCAAAACATGACCCTTGCGCAAACAGTTGAGGCACAACATCAGTCTTTTGGCCTCTTTGTATCGAATAGATGGCGCAATATTCGAAAACAAAGCACAACTCGTTATATAGTGGCCTGTAGAGTCACAAAATGTACATACGGCAGAGGAGCTGGAAGCTGCAACGTGTACATGACGATTTTTGGGATTTGCCTTTTTGAAGATTTGCTGGCTAGCCGACACATTAACGACAGAATTTTCCAAATTCTCCAGCATTTGGCATCTTCTTTCCAGAAAAGCGGACAATGACTCCCACGTTGGCAGCTCATTCATTTTTTGTGACTCTTCCCACTTTATTTGAGATGCCTTATCCATCTTCGTCGTGGCCAAATATATTAACAAACCATCAGCAATTTGTTCCTTCTTGGCAATGGTCAACATAGCACGCAGATGCGAATTCAATTTGTCGCTGAGGTGTCGCAAGCCAACAGCCGAGTCACCGTTCACAACCTTCAACGAGAAAAGCTCCATCACATGCGTCTGAAAATTAAGAAGCTTATTATCAAATATATTTTTCAACAATTTTACCGCCTCTGTGTAATTCGTGTTATTCAGCTCTAACGACGAAATTGTATCCAAAGCTGTACCAGTCAGATTGGAACGAAGATGGTGGAACTTTTAGAGGTCACTCAAACCAGTGTTGTCATCAATGACCGTCGAAAAAAAGGCATAGAAATCCGGCCAGTCCGCATATGCTCCACTAAACTTGGGCAGTTGGATTTCAGGAAGCCTAGGTTTGTATGAGGAAGATGGCGCTTCAGAAAATGGCGCCCCATCAAGAGAAAATTGGCGCATCGTTGACGAACGAGGCATTGTGTCGCACTTCCTGGTCAAGTTTAACTGCCTTGTTAACTTCGCCTTCACATCGAAATAGAGGGACACGAACTTCATTCGTTCGCAGCTCTCCAACTCACTAGTCACTTTCTGCTCCAGTGCTGACTGCGCCTCCTCGAATGTAGCATTCACTTGTTCTACGAAATCCAGCCGGACGGACAAATCAGCGGCGTCATAGTCATCCAATTGTGAGGGAAAGTTTTAACGCCTCGAGCTGCTTCACCATGGCTGCCACCTTGGTCATGTATGGAAGCAGATTGTTAGGGCTATCTGCTCCATCACTTGTGTTGCTAGTTTGATCACCAGGCATTATTTTCACTTGTTAGAATACTTGCGAACTTTTGTACAAAAAATCACGAAACAGTTTAATACTATCCGAATTGATAGTTTAATATTATCCGAATGATAATATTCTATGGTTAATATGTATTATCCGAATGATAATATTAATGAAGTGATATCGATTTATATCACGTCGGGGTCACCAATGTTTGAACCAGTAAGCGTTTTTACTGGCTATTATTTGCGAAAATAAGCGAAATGAAATTTTGCAATTTCCGAGAATTCAACTTGTTTATTAAAAGACTTGTAGCTAAGTAAAAGCAAATTTCCAATCTACATAATTAGATTGGCTTCTTTTTTATACATATTTAATTAGTTCTTAAACATATCGTCGGCTTAATGCTATTTTGGTCCATACGCCATTTTTGTGTTTTTTGAGTTAGGAGTTGATAATATGGGTTCCAAGCATGCTCTTTCAGAATCTGCAATCATTTTTTTCCTATCTCGCCTAGTTTTCGAGATATTGGTAGGGTAAATTTTTTTTACTCTGAATAACGGGAAATAATTTCGATATTTTTGTTCTATGTCTCAATTTTTCTATCGCCCTATATTTTTCACTCAGTATTTTACGTTCTTTCGATCACAATATGTAAATTAGTGTCCTTCCATACCGACCCTTTTTGTGGTCCATGTAATACAAATACGAAAAAATATTAAAATAAAAGTGGATATGGACCAAAATGCCAAGTACAAAAATTGTTATACCTTGCTTATTTTTGGATGTAATGGCATAGAAATGCATGAGAATCATACAAACACTGTTGGGAACCCTATGAAATAAAAAGTGTGTAACTCTTCAGTCCCGTTTTTACTCAAACAATAAATTGCGTTTCTCTCCGTCCATAAAAAATGGCGTATGGAACAAAATAGCATTAAGCCGACGATATATGTGCGCATCCAGATATGCGCCAAACATAATGTAAACAAACGACACATAGATGCACATACAAATTCATGCCCACATACAAAAATCTAACAGCCAAAAAGTGACTGCGCAGCAATGATTCTGCAAATAGGCATTTATATATGTATGTGTGAAAGTGCGTGCATCTATAAGCAAGAACGATACGAAAAGGGGAGACAGACCATGAACGCTGTCTACGTTCATATGTATGTATGTATGTATTTGCTGTAGACAGAATTAGAAAATTACAACAAAATATAAGCTCTGCTTTAAACGCAGTCATATGCAGTAAACGAGTATATGTACAAACAGGCAATGCACAGGCAGTGAAGAGGAAGCAGACTATTGCCCTCAACAGGGCCGGATAAGAGGGCCGCGGTTAACAAGGTTGGTAGTTAGAATAAAGCCAAGAAGCGAATCACCCCTATTGTTTACATCCGTACTACCCCAGATAGTATGATGAGCGTTCGTGTCTGCGCCAATAATCTGCTCGAGCTCGTCATACGTTGCTTCTTCTTCTACTTCCCTGAAGAGAGCTATCAGTATTGCAGCTTCTTAAGGAAAGTAACTGGAGACCACCCAGTATATGCGATTACCAATCTCCAGACTAGAAGCTGTTTGGTCTTTACCACTTACATTAGTCAGGAGAAAAATACTTAGATCTTTTCTGGCCAAAATGCAGGTTCTTGGAGTGCCTTCGCAGTTGGCCACAAGCAGTTTAAAGTTGGGTGTCATGATAACGGACACCCGTCCTCCTACTACATAGGGCTCATAGGGACAGATTGACATCCACCCCGACAAGGGTGTTATCGAACTCGTATCTAATATGTCAGCCGGGTTGGAGGGCTCTTCTGTAACCCAGGTGATGGGTCTAGGGTGCCTAGGGATGTTGTTTTTTCGACAACATCCAACTGGGCACCCGGCCACACCTCACCCGCTCTACTCAGAGCAGCCTTATACAGATCTAATGATCTGGCATCGCCGAAATATAAGAGCTTTACTCTCCCCTGATGCCATCCTGCATCGTTGCAGACTGGTGGTTTGCCCGGCATTTCTCTTCGGACATCGAGGTAATGACCCATTATGGCGGATTGTACGTGGCTCCATTTGTCCTTGAGGATGGGTCCATCCTCACTAATTCTGTCTATAAAATCCATATATAGAGTATAGATAGAGTGTTGTGTATTTGTTTGGAGTTAATGTTTCTATATTGCCTATGGTCAGCTGTGCTGCAAGTTAACGAGTGAAGGAACTCTGCACAAAGCTGAGAGCAGTCATCTCAATCATTGGTAGATACATACTTTTTTTCTTATTAGCATTACACTCAATCAATACATATACAATATACAGGGTTTTCCAATAAGAGGTGTTATTTTGAATCACCCGGTATTTCGGTAGCTGTCACTTTTGAAGCTTTTATTTTTTGACATGTGACAAGTAGAAACTACGCCATTACTAAAAATGGAACGATACATGATTCAACAACGCATTGAAATTATTAAAATTCGAAAATCATCGAAAAATCTTGACTGATGAGGCCCGTTTCCACCTCGGTGGCTACGTCAACAAGCAAAATTGTCGCATCTGGGGCTCGAAAAACCCAAGAGTTATTGTTGAGAAGCCTCTCCATCCTCAACGTGTGACTGTTTGGTGCGGTTTATGGTCCGGCGGGGTCATTGGACCTTACTTTTTCGAAAATGAGGTTGGATCAACAGTTACGGTGAATGGATTGTGCTATCGAGAGATGGTTATCACAATTGGCCACCGAGTTCTTGTGATTTAACACCTTGCGACTTCTTCCTTTGGGGCCACGTGAAAGATAAGGTCTACGCCAACAGCCCAGCGTCGATTCAAGACCTCAAAGATAGAATTCGTGAGGCTATCGAGGACATATGGCAGCCACCTTGCGATTTTTGTTATGGAAAATTTCATGAAAAGGATATGGTCCTGTAAGCGTGGTCATGGTGGCCATTTGGCTGATGTTGTTTTTCATTATTAACGGCATACCTTCTTCTTTATTATGAAATAAACATCCGATCATTTATCTAGATTTAAAAAAAATGGCATTTTTCTTTGAATACCAAAATAACACCTTGTTGGAAAACCCTTTATATACATATACAATACACTAATACATTGTATTCATTCGTTAAATCGTTAAGTTAACGATGAGTTTATTCAGGAATGCCATACAATTACAGGACTGTTAAGTTACAGTGTCTGACCAATGAATAGGTACTGTACGTTATTAACATATATTACATTTCCTCCCTCTTTCGAAATTTTGCGTGATTCATATAAATAACAATTTTTATATAAAAAAATAAAAATCATAGTAAATAATAAATAATTTTTTTACGAGCGAAAGACAAAAAAAACAAATCGTTTTCTTTGTGCTCATTTTTTTATAATTATCTCTAGGTAAACAAGATAACACTACTCACTCGATCAAATACCAGTGACGGTTGATGGTATGTTGCGGTATTTAAATAAGAAAACAAGTCAGCAAGTTTCAGTCGTGCAAACCGACTAAGGTATACCCTCACTTTGTGAGTACTGTAATATGAAATATTCACGAATTAATCTGTCAATTTGTATGGGAGGTACCGGAGGGGATTTAACAAATACACCTATTTTCGCTTAACAGTAGGTACTTCAAATATATATCGCACTGTACCGAACTGTAAGCGTTTATGTGCACTGGTGTATTAAAGTTGTGATCTATACAATTTTTGTATGATTTGGCCATTTTGTGTGGGAGGTACCAAAAGGAGCGTGTTGATAACGCCCACTTTACAAGTACTTTAAAAATATTACACTGTTCAAAATTTTGTTGTATTTTCGTGCATTGGTACTCACGCTATAAGCTCTTAACTTTTTGTATAAAATTGTACATGAGAGGTACCAAAAGGGGCGTGGCAAAAACCCCGATTTTCACTGGACTATAGATACTATAAAAGCATTACACTGCACAAAATTTCAAGCATTTTTATGCACTGGCATTAAAGTCAAAAGCTGTTAAATTTTGTTGCAAAATGGTTCATTAGTATGGAAGGTACCAAAAGGGCCGTGGCAATTTCGCCCATTCACTGGACAAGTAGGCTGTCTGTCTGCTGGCTGTTGCGCCACACGGACGGACATTGCTCATTCGACTTAAAATGACCCAATATATCCGCCGAACATACTTGGGGTCTTAGGTCACTCCTTCGATGTGTTACACGTTTGGCTCGTAGCAAATGATATATACCCTCGTATCACTAAAGTGGGGGTATAAATATGTACCACGACGCTTCACAAGCAAAACAACCTGTTTTGCCGGTTCAAAATGTTATATTCTATATACTCATTCATAATTTACTGATCCGAGTAGAGATACTTTTTTCAATGGCCTTTTTTTTGACAGATCACGTGTGAGTCGTGTCATGCTGTCATGTTATTTTTGCTAAGTATTGTTTAGCATTTCATCATGGAAAGACTTACGCCTGAACAACGTTTACAAATCGTTCAACTTTATTACAAAAATTCACGTTCTGTGAGGAATATGTTTCGTGCACTTCGCTCAACTTATGGTTAACATAATCGGCCTACTGAGCGTACTATTCGCAACACCATCACCCATCTTGAGACCCAGCATTCATTATTGGATAATATTCGACCGAATAGACCACGTCCAGCACGCAGTGCAGAAAATGTAGCGGCCGTATCTGAGAGTGTACACGAAGATCGTGGAGAGTCGATTCGGCACCGTTCGCAGCAACTCGGACTGACGTATGGAACGACCTGGTGCATTTTTCGTCGAGATCTTAAATTTAAAGCATACAAAATACAGCTTGTTCAAGAAATGAAGCCGCCCGACCTTATCAAGCGACATCGCTTCGCTCTATGGGCTCTTGAAAAGTTCCAAGATAACCGACTATTTGATGCCTGAAATTGAAGCTCGTGATCTCGGCGACATTTAGTTTCAACAAGACGGCGCCACTTCCCACACATCGCATGGCCTTCGGTAGCTTAGTGGTTAGTGCGTTAGACTTGGATCCGGAAGGTGCTGGGTTCAACTCCCAGCCATGGCACCGGAAAAATTTAACATCAACATTTCATGTTTTCATCATAATTCGAGTTTCTGCAGCTAAAAATAACTCACCGGGCGCACTACCACTACAACAACATCTGATCACACAAGTCAACAGGGAAGCTAAAAATAGACATAACACCATGACGACTGTTAACAGATATGCAGCGCTTCTAGTGGAGAATAGAAACGGAACACTCAAATAACATACATTCCCTGATATTAACAGACGAATGTTAATTTACAACCGGACAGCATTGAGTAGATGAAAACCACATAAGGTTCCCGCGATAATCGGATATATGCCGGAACGAAGTCTGTAGTAGAAATAGACTTAAGGATTATCAACTCAGCTTCTCCAAGCTCCTACAACAACAACAACACATCGCATCAATCAATGGATTTATTGAGAGAACACTTCGGTGAGCAGATAATTTCACGTTTTGGGCCGGTCGATTGGCCACCAAGATCGTGTTATATCACACCGTTAGACTTTTTCCTGTGGGGATATGTAAAGTCTAAAGTTTATGCGGACAAACCCGCTTCGATTCAGGCCTTGGAGCAAAACATCACGCGTGTCATTCGCCAGTTACCAGTCGAAATGCTCGAACGAGTCATCGAAAATTGGACACAACGGATGTACCATCTGAGACGTAGCCGCGGCCAACATTTAATAGACATACAGCCCGTTTCTCTATTTCGCACGAAAGCGATGCGAACGAAGAACAGTTGATTTTAGACCTACCAAAAGGTAGCAGAACGCCAAAGTGTCTGCAAACATAACGGCTGATGCCATTTAGTAGGTCTAAAATCAGCTGTTTTTCGTTCGCATCGCTTTCGTGAGAAATAGAGAAACAGGCTGATAATCTTCAAAAAATAAATGCCAAAAATGTTCTTTCAAATGATAATAAACATTCCCCATTCAATTTGAATTTTCTGTGTTTTTTTCTTTAAAAAAGTAGGGAACCTCGAAATGGATCACGCTTTATAAACCCGCCATCACTCATATTTTACAAATTTGTTTCTACTTTAAATTTTAAGCTCACAGGCACAGAACAAGTTTTGAAAAATTTCCTGCGACCATTTACCAACACGGATATTTCTCTAAGCCAGTGTTGCTAGAAATGACGATCTATCGTTATTTTGACGATTTTTAAGCCAAAAAATCGGACATGACATGCCCTGAAATGAATAATTAAAATTAAACGCCCATTTATGTTTTTTAAATGAAAATCAGAAATGTTAGATCATCCCTTACATATTTAAAACAACCATAATAGCATGGGTATGATCAAATGAAAATGCTTGCAACTAAATCGATGGTTGTATCCATCGATTTCGGATTGTTTTTTCATTGACACTCGGTTAGTTGTGGTAACTACTTTTAAATGTTCATTATAGTATCATATAAACGTTACATAGTTAAACCAACCATAATAGCATGGGTATGATCAAATGAAAATGCTTGCAACTAAATCGATGGTTGTATCCATCGATTTAAGATTGTTTTTTCATTGACACTCGGTTAGTTGTGGTAACTACTTTTAAATTTTCATTCTAGTACCATATAAACGATATATGGTTGTGACAACGAATTTTTTATTCTTGACAACAGAAATTGTATCAATAGACCATAGATTATTATTGCAACGAATAATTAGTTGTTATAACAGAAAAAATATTAATAAATAATCCTTTTTTGGTTACCCCAATAATTTCCCAAATTTAAAATAATTAAATATATTTTGGGAAATACAACCGAAACATGGCTGCTCTTCTTTTGTTGATACATGACCGACAAAAAATAAAACTATTCGACATAAATAAATTTTTAACATTGGGTTCAAGAACGGTATATGTAGCAAATATAATTTGGTGTGGATAATAATGTGTGAATTTGTGCAAAATGTTTTACATAAATAAAAAATAAAAGCAACAATCTTGAAATTGAAAGCACAAGGTTAAGCGATATTTGCATACAAATTTTGTTATGCATTGTAATCTCGTGTACTAAAATTTGTGTCAAATATTTCCACATCCCAATAGTGACGAATTTGTAATAAGGGATTTTTAATTTTTTTTATGAATTGTTTGGTTTTTTTGTTCAATAAATAAAATAAAAATCAATGAAAATGGGTTTAATTTATTGTCCGTATGACTGACAAATTGTCAGAACAACCAATTTTAAATACAGTTGGTTGTGGCAACATACAAAAGATAATTTTGGCTACCATTTTCGTTGTTGGCGCAACCAAATATGATTGTTGTCAATATAGAAACAGAAGTATACCGCAACCAAAATGTTGGCTGTTCTGATGGAATCGCATGATAGCAGATAGTACTACCAAAATTCGGTTGGCAAATAATTCGGTTGAATTATTTTTTTTTTCTGTGTGCAGTTTCTTGCAAAACCGGAAATTTACTGTCCAAATCCAAGGCGCAACATTTGGCATGGTACATACATAGTGGTGTGCCTCAAGGAAGTGTCCTAGCCCATACCTTTTCATTCTCTTCTTGAATGATTTTCCTCACTTCACTCCTGATTCTCAAGCGATTCTCTATGCCGACGACTGCCTGATTTATGCCTTGAACAAAGCCACTTCACATCAAAGACTCATTAATGAGTATTACAATAATTGGGCATAAAAATCAATGCTGCAAAATCAGTTGCCATATGCATCAGGTGCCCAAGAACAATGGTGCCCCAAAGCAAATCTGAACCAATTTAAACAGGGATGTTCCTTGAGTCAAAAATTGGCAGTGGCCGCGGACAAAGAAAATAATTTTTAAAAAAACTTCCTTCTTCGCAAAATGTAAAAATTTCAACTTAGCTTAAAAAAATATGAGTTAATTAGTGTCCGTCCGTCAGTTCGACTGAATGACTTAAAATTTCGTACGAGATAATAGTTTATTCAAACCCAGTTTATGTTTGATGGACAACCATATCGGCATACTTGTGGCATGTTAAAGTTTATAACTTCTATACTGCCGATGGGTATCCTCCAAAATTGCATACATAGTAATCATTTTACCGCCTCTATAAGCTGAACAAAAATAGGCGAAAATGCCACGCCCATTTTGGTATATCCCACACAAAGGAACCAATTTGTACAAAATGTTCACTGCTTATAACAATAATACCAGTAATACTTTTATAGTACCTACAGTCCAGTACAAAGTGGACGTTATTGCCACGCTCCTTCCAGTACCTCTCACAAAAATGGTCTTCTAGTATATGCGTGTAAAATTTCATTGAAATCTAAATCCATAAATATTCCATATAAAATATATATTAGTTGCTATTTTTATGCCCTACACCAGACTGTGGTACAGGTTATTATAACATTGTGCATTTCTTTGTAACACCCAAAAGAAGATGAGAAGGCCTATCGTTTATTGTACAGATCGACATAGAATCAATTTTTGTGCCGATATAGCTATGTATGTCCGTCCGATCATTATAAAATTTGGTAGAAATAAGTTTAGGAGCGAATACTGCAAAATTTTTGGGAATCCCCGAATTTCTGTCTTTCCTTATTGGTTTTTTTGTGAACAAATGCATGGGAATTTTGAACTTTTTTGTACTAGGCAATTAAGTGATAGTCCATTTTCTCTACTTTATCATCAACATTTTCCCAGCTTGTCACGATAATAAAATTGAATAAAATAATATATTTTTGAATCATTTTTGAAAATTTTCAACAATTCAGTCAGAATTTATTTGGTTCGACACCATATGTTTTACTTTCTGTCTATTGCAAAAAAGTAATAGAAACAAATACAAAAGTGGGTAGAGAGTTTTAATTGGTTGGTAGAATTGGCTACCAAAAATATTTAAGTTTAAGGCGAAAAGTAAAAAACTTAAAAGCTAAATATCTCAAAACTACTAAAATGAAGATGTGATTTTCTTTTTTAGTATAAGTACCCCTGCAAAAACAAATGTTTGATATTCGTCAATCCGCAACTTTATAACTGCCTAATGCACATATGAACTTTAACACAAAACAAGCGATGGATAGATGGCAACAGTAAAACCATTTACGTCATACAACTTCAATAACTGTGTGTTAGGTCAATCTTTCCATCCTTTTAGTATTATTCGTAGACGAACTTAAATGCCACTTTTATTCAAGTTAGTAATAATTGCTGTTGTGGGAAATTCTTCTTTTGTAAGATGAATTCATAAAATTTAGAAGATATGATCACATTTCTGATTATTATTACCGATTATTGTGCCGTTTCTTCTGTGTATCTTTTTTTAACATTGTATATGTATATTAATAGGTTTACACCATTCACCAAACTCGAAGCGAAGGACAAACACTTCAACATCTCCAGTATATAATAGAGCTAATGCATATAGTCCCGTTCACAAGAAAAAACGTGTATCACCAGCTGCCAAGAAGACACACGCTGGTCGAGCAAAGGTTAAACGTCGTCATTCATCCTCCTCCTCGGACTCCGGTATGTATGATTAAATGGAAGTTATCCTATGAAAAATGTTCATTTCATTAATTTATTAAAAGTTTCTTCAGACTCTACAGCATCTGATTCAGAAACAGACTCGGGCTCATCGTCATCTGGAAGCTCTTCTCGATCTAGGGATAATTCACCTCCTAAACGTTCGCGTATCGCTGATAAAACAAATGCTAGCGAACGCAAGGGAGCCAAAAAGGGTAAATATTTACATCATACGAGTATTATATGCAAATGTTTTATTGTCAAGTCGGATTTTCACGTATTTTGGTGGGTGACGATCTTGCTTGTCGAATAAAACTAGCATGTTGTAACAGACTTCTTCAATTTAACATGCTTTTTATTGTTGCATATTCTTTCCTAGTGGATCCACCGAAAAAAAGATCGCCAATAACAATAGAACTAAAAAAACCCACTGCGGTAGGTGTTTCGGCACTTGCTTCACCGACTCATTCTTCCACAACGGAGAGGGATTCGAAGAAATCGAGACGAGAGGAACTCTTAAAACAATTACGTGCTGTTGAAGATGCAATTGCTAAAAAAAGATCAAAACTTACATAAGGAAAAAGGAAGCCGACATAGAGTTATTCCAGTCGCAAGAACATAATATGTTCTTCTATTTTTTTTCAAATTAAGCCACATTGACAAAATAATTAAATAAAGTTGCGAAAGGATTATTACCGTGTGCGTCTAAAACAAACACCTATTTTTAATTCCTCTTTATAACAAAACCGATATTGTGTTAAAATATTTCTTTTTTTATATTTGACATTTTTTGTTGAATATTGTACAAGTATTTATTCATTTTCAACATTGGATTGGTATTATGGATTCAACTCCATCGATATATATATTTAATCCTCTTTCAGGAAGGAAGTAACAACATCGAATTACAACGTTTTGTTTTACGCTAATCATATCCATATCAAATTAATTTCCAAATCGTGATAGCATTGTCCGTCCGTATCATATGGTCATATTCATTACCAGTAAAGTATAGACGAAATATGTATGTATATTTATTAGGGTAAGTCATTTTTTTTGCGGCAATTGCTCCTCCGTATTAGATGTAGGGGATGTTGCACTGATCACAAAGCACGTTTGTTAAGTTAAATTGGGGTCAACAATCTGCCGCAGCAAATGTCTTGTTAGCAATGTCATGCCGCAGCAAATGTCTTGCAAAAAAAAACGCGTCGAATATTTTAAGAATGAATAAAAAACGGTTTGATTTATTTGCACGAGTATTTCTCAGAGACTTTTATTACAGTAATTTTGTTGTTTTATAGGCTATTCGTTAAAAGCTTTGTTGATATACTCGTATATAGAAAACCAAAATTCATAATTCAATTGATTTGACAAATATTTCAACACCCCCTCAATCAATTAATCCAAGCTTTTGACGCATCTTCATATATCTAATCGTATCAGTGGATTTCGTGAACATATCTGCCAATTTCGGTATTTATGTGTTCCACTGCTATCGCACCATTTATAATATTGTCTCTCTTTTTTTTTTTAACGAACGTTCCCAACGCAGCCACTCTTACCCGTCCCTTCCGACCGAGGGGGCCACATCCCCATGACGTCGGCATTGCGTACACACCATGATCCGGACCATGGCGAGTTAATAGTAGAGGGTGGAAATACCAGCTACAGAAAAATTTCAACAGCCGGCACATGCAAACAATAAAATTAGTCTACTTACACATTTAAAAAATATATTATTCTAGATCTTACTACATCAATTTCTACATCAATGTCAATAACCTCATATAAAGTGTTAAAATCCATGCACATTCTACGAATGGGCTCTGCCGAAGCATAATTTGTACGTTGAAAATTAATATGTAATAATTGGTAATATCTGGAAGGTCTACAAGGTACATTGAATCCAATCCTAGACAAAATAAAATTAGAAGGCGCATCACCATTTATAACATTCAGCACCATGGTTGTGTTCAGCATAATACGTCTACTCTTGAGAGTAGGCAGTATTATCAAACTCAACCTGCCAGTATAGGGTGGAAGACTAAAATCACTATTCCAATGAAGATGTCTTAAAGCGAATAATAAAAATTGTTTTTGAACCGATTCAATCTTATCTTATGAAATGATGTTTTACATCTTTGTGCTTCACACGCTTACTTTCTAATTTATTTTCAATTCCTATGCATCCGTTGTTATCTTGAAATATTTTTATTTTGTAATTTTTATCTTTTCTTTCAAATCTTGCATTACCCCTAGTATCCACATATTCCGCTTCAGACGATGAAGTTGCTACAGTTTGCTTATTCTTACTGCACCAGGACACGGTACAGCCATACACTTTGAATATATATGCACTCACAGACTTTCTATCACATATAATATTATATATTACGCCATTTTGTTTCCGATTCATCTTGACAGTAATCATGTTTGGAACGCGCAAAGCCAAGTGATGTTATGAATTCGTTGAATTTGTTATTCCAACATTTGGGTGCTTGCTTCAGTTCTTAAAGCGACTTCTCTAATTTGCAGCAAAAACCATTCTTATCGTTCACACCATCTGGTAACGCCATGTATATGTCCTCATTCAAATTGCCATGCAAGAAGGCTGTTTTCACATCTAACTGATGTTAGAAATAGCCACGATGGATACCAACTGCCAGCGTAGTTAGCTTTGCTAATGGTGCGCAGGTATCGTAGTAATCTACTCCACACTTCAGAAGATATCCTCTAACGACCAATCTTGCTTTATATTTAGTCGGATTTCCATCTTCGTCATCTTTTACTCGAAAAACCCATTTGGATGTTAGTAATTTTGAGTTGGGAGAAATACTTACTATTTTCCAAACCTGATTTTCTTTTCATTGACGTAATTTCATCCTCTACTGATCTCATCCATTGGTCTCTGTCTTCTCTATGAAAGATATCTGGGATATTATTGTGTATCTTTCTGTGTTGATAAAGTAGCGTAGTCGTAGAGTTTTCCCGCTTATTACGACTTATTCTTTCACTTCTTCTTACAACACCTTATTGCCGTTACTTCAGACGTTTCATTCTCTTCGCAATGACTTGCATTTATTTCGACCGTATTTATATATTTTGGTTATGTTTATCATCATATACGGATACCTCACCTCTAGACACGGCATCTTTATCTCCTTCCCCCTCTTGCCCGTGGCTGAATACAATATTAGCTTGTCCACTTTTGCTTTCTATCGATTTAAAGGGGTAGCACTCTTCATAGAATTTTATGTCACGAGCCTGAATCACTTTTCGATTGTCCATATCCCACAGTCGATAACCATTGGGGGCATAACCTACCATAACCATTTGTCTTCCCATTGATTCTAGTTTCTTTCTGGTGTCCAAGCATATACTTTACATCCAAAAACTTATATTTTTCAATGTTGGCTTTGCAGCCAGACATAATTTCGCCAGAGTTACTCCTTTATCAAGAGCTCGCGTAGGACATCTATTAATGATATAAACGGCTGACAAAGCTGGAATAGCGAGCTTAACAACATCAGGCAGCCCCAATCGATTTCTAAGTAGATTTAAGAAATTAGTCCAGACGGTCTTAGCCTTATTACGGAAACTTATTGGGTTTGGCGGTGGTCGTGCCATTTTAAACCTTATATAACGGTGGTCTGAATAAGAGTGTTCATCCGAAACCCCCCACTCATGCATCTCATCAATAAGATTTTCTGAACATATCGTTATATCTAATACTTCTTCCCTAATTTTGTTAACAAAGGTTGCAGTGTTTCCTAAGAGTTATGAGGTCATTTGTATTCAAAAATTCTATAAGGGCGTGTCCCCTTTTATTGGTGTTAGTACTACCCCAAGCGATATGATGGGAGTTGGCGTCACACCCAGCTAATAACTCATTACTTGTGTGTTTGGATTCCCTCACCGGACGTTGCAATTCCGATGTAATGTCGGCGCATCGTATGGCAGATATATTGACGCCAGGTACATATTTCCATTACCTTGCCGCAGCACCGTTGCGTCCGATGTTGACAACTCTGGAGAGAAAATAAAACATAAGTTTTTATGGCACAAAATACAAGTCCTTGATCAACATAAAAAGAGCCACAAAACAATGAGGGAGCGACAAAAAAATAACAACGCCTCCCAAAATTGTCGACTGGAAGATGGTGTAATAGGTAGTGAACAAAATGAGGGAGTGCCACCAGATAGGATAGACTCCCAAAAGAAAGTTTTACTGGAAAGACAACGATTGAGGACATCCAGATAAACCTCCACCGGAGCGAGACAGCATCTAACGCTCTGATGGACATCATAAATAAAAGCAGGGTTCATATTGCCTTGCTCCAGGAACCATGGACAACTAGCAACAAGATTACTGGATTAAACCATGTGAACTATAACCTTTTCTACGCTAGGGGGTGCCAAAGTGGGGCATCAACATTTTTTTTTTGAAAATTAAGCTATGTTCAGGTCGACATAACTTTAGAACGGAAGGTCAGATTTGAATGAAATAAGTACCATTTTAAAGATATTAACGTTCTTTCTAAGTATTACGCACAAAAGGATCACTAAATGTGTATTAAGGATACCAAAAGGACGAAAATGTCCTTAATCCTTGAATATCCTGAAAAAAGTATTTTAAATATTTTTTATTTTACTTCTGAATATAACCTCCACATTTAGCCATAAAATACTAAATTTTCAGAATGGGTGCTCAATGGGTTTAAAACATATGACTTATAATAAGCTGAACAAAAATGGGCGAAAATGTATTCAAGGATTAAGGACATTTTCGTCCTTTTGGTATCCTTAATACACATTTAGTGATCATTTGTGCATAATACTTAGAAAGAACGGTAATATCTTTAAAATGGTACATATTTCATTTAAATCTGTACCTTCCGTTCTAAAGTTATGTCGACTTGAACATAGCTTAATGTTCAAAAAATAAATGTATATGCCCCACTTTGGCACCCTATAAAATCTAAACCGCTATAAATTTTGACAAATGGTAAACTGTCAAAATTTCGCTTTATCTTGCGGTATGCACTTATTTCAGCAAAATCAAAAAAGGATTTGTCCTCCTTTTGTCCAAATTAAAATTTTTCACAAACAGTAAACCTCCACATGAATTATACTCGCAACTACTCTTAATACAAAGTTAGTACATACTACAATAATTGAGCTCGATGACTGAAATTTGGTACAGATAATTCTTATAGCTGCAGGTCACTTGGGATTGAAAATGAGCAATATCGATCAATTTTTAGCATCTTCTGTCCGATTTGACTTATTAACACCATAGAGAACGCAAATTTCAACTGGTCGAACTGAAATTGGTCACTTGGGAGTATGTATATCCAGAACCCTTCAGACTAACAATGGTCATCATATGTCCATGTTTTGATGTAGCCCCCACACAAAGGCACCTCAAGATTTTAATTCTTAACGCAAGAAACAACAATTAATTAAAAGAATAAAAAAACAGTTGACATGCTATCTATGGTGTAGGGTATGCAAAATTAGGCTTGTCAGATCTTAACGCCGCTTCACTTATTTATCATAATTGACACCTAAAAATAATGGAGCTAGACCCACTTTGAAGTACACCGATTGTCTGTATGTCTATTTAAAATTGTTCCTTAAGTACAGGTCGCACTGTCATTCCGATCTTGCTGAAGTTTGACAATAAGGGCTTTTTCATACCTGGGAAGAAATTGGTCAAAGTCGGTTCAGATTTAGATATAGGCCCTATATAAATTTTCTTTCCGAATTGGCCTTTTAGCGCCACATATCCAATCACTTTGAATTAAGCAAATTGATCCAAGGGCCCACATTGTCGAATTTGGTGTAAATCGGCTCAGATTTAAATGTAGCACTCAAGTAAAAACCTTGCCAAATTTGAAGAAAATTTGTTCAGATTTAGATATAGTCCTCCGATTTGGCATCTAAGCGCTATAAAATACAAGTTGTTGTACAAATCATTATCATAGGAAATTGTATTTTTTAAATGTCCTCCGAAAGTTTCAAACTCTCTTTGTAAATGTTACAAATGTCCTCCTTTTCTGACACAAAAGTCCTCCTTCAGACGATGAAGTTGCTACAGTTTGCTTATTCTTACTGCACCAGGACACGGTACAGCCATACACTTTGAATATATATGCACTCACAGACTTTCTATCACATATAATATTATATATTACGCCATTTTGTTTCCGATTCATCTTGACAGTAATCATGTTTGGAACGCGCAAAGCCAAGTGATGTTCATTGACGTAATTTCATCCTCTACTGATCTCATCCATTGGTCTCTGTCTTCTCTATGAAAGATATCTGGGATATTATTGTGTATCTTTCTGTGTTGATAAAGTAGCGTAGTCGTAGAGTTTTCCCGCTTATTACGACTTATTCTTTCACTTCTTCTTACAACACCTTATTGCCGTTACTTCAGACGTTTCATTCTCTTCGCAATGACTTGCATTTATTTCGACCGTATTTATATATTTTGGTTATGTTTATCATCATATACGGATACCTCACCTCTAGACACGGCATCTTTATCTCCTTCCCCCTCTTGCCCGTGGCTGAATACAATATTAGCTTGTCCACTTTTGCTTTCTATCGATTTAAAGGGGTAGCACTCTTCATACAATTTTATGTCACGAGCCTGAATCACTTTTCGATTGTCCATATCCCACAGTCGATAACCATTGGGGGCATAACCTACCATAACCATTTGTCTTCCCATTGATTCTAGTTTCTTTCTGGTGTCCAAGCATATACTTTACATCCAAAAACTTATATTTTTCAATGTTGGCTTTGCAGCCAGACATAATTTCGCCAGAGTTACTCCTTTATCAAGAGCTCGCGTAGGACATCTATTAATGATATAAACGGCTGACAAAGCTGGAATAGCGAGCTTAACAACATCAGGCAGCCCCAATCGATTTCTAAGTAGATTTAAGAAATTAGTCCAGACGGTCTTAGCCTTATTACGGAAACTTATTGGGTTTGGCGGTGGTCGTGCCATTTTAAACCTTATATAACGGTGGTCTGAATAAGAGTGTTCATCCGAAACCCCCCACTCATGCATCTCATCAATAAGATTTTCTGAACATATCGTTATATCTAATACTTCTTCCCTAATTTTGTTAACAAAGGTTGCAGTGTTTCCTAAGAGTTATGAGGTCATTTGTATTCAAAAATTCTATAAGGGCGTGTCCCCTTTTATTGGTGTTAGTACTACCCCAAGCGATATGATGGGAGTTGGCGTCACACCCAGCTAATAACTCATTACTTGTGTGTTTGGATTCCCTCACCGGACGTTGCAATTCCGATGTAATGTCGGCGCATCGTATGGCAGATATATTGACGCCAGGTACATATTTCCATTACCTTGCCGCAGCACCGTTGCGTCCGATGTTGACAACTCTGGAGAGAAAATAAAACATAAGTTTTTATGGCACAAAATACAAGTCCTTGATCAACATAAAAAGAGCCACAAAACAATGAGGGAGCGACAAAAAAATAACAACGCCTCCCAAAATTGTCGACTGGAAGATGGTGTAATAGGTAGTGAACAAAATGAGGGAGTGCCACCAGATAGGATAGACTCCCAAAAGAAAGTTTTACTGGAAAGACAACGATTGAGGACATCCAGATAAACCTCCACCGGAGCGAGACAGCATCTAACGCTCTGATGGACATCATAAATAAAAGCAGGGTTCATATTGCCTTGCTCCAGGAACCATGGACAACTAGCAACAAGATTACTGGATTAAACCATGTGAACTATAACCTTTTCTACGCTAGGGGGTGCCAAAGTGGGGCATCAACATTTTTTTTTGAAAATTAAGCTATGTTCAGGTCGACATAACTTTAGAACGGAAGGTCAGATTTGAATGAAATAAGTACCATTTTAAAGATATTAACGTTCTTTCTAAGTATTACGCACAAAAGGATCACTAAATGTGTATTAAGGATACCAAAAGGACGAAAATGTCCTTAATCCTTGAATATCCTGAAAAAAGTATTTTAAATATTTTTTATTTTACTTCTGAATATAACCTCCACATTTAGCCATAAAATACTAAATTTTCAGAATGGGTGCTCAATGGGTTTAAAACATATGACTTATAATAAGCTGAACAAAAATGGGCGAAAATGTATTCAAGGATTAAGGACATTTTCGTCCTTTTGGTATCCTTAATACACATTTAGTGATCATTTGTGCATAATACTTAGAAAGAACGGTAATATCTTTAAAATGGTACATATTTCATTTAAATCTGTACCTTCCGTTCTAAAGTTATGTCGACTTGAACATAGCTTAATGTTCAAAAAATAAATGTATATGCCCCACTTTGGCACCCTATAAAATCTAAACCGCTATAAATTTTGACAAATGGTAAACTGTCAAAATTTCGCTTTATCTTGCGGTATGCACTTATTTCAGCAAAATCAAAAAAGGATTTGTCCTCCTTTTGTCCAAATTAAAATTTTTCACAAACAGTAAACCTCCACATGAATTATACTCGCAACTACTCTTAATACAAAGTTAGTACATACTACAATAATTGAGCTCGATGACTGAAATTTGGTACAGATAATTCTTATAGCTGCAGGTCACTTGGGATTGAAAATGAGCAATATCGATCAATTTTTAGCATCTTCTGTCCGATTTGACTTATTAACACCATAGAGAACGCAAATTTCAACTGGTCGAACTGAAATTGGTCACTTGGGAGTATGTATATCCAGAACCCTTCAGACTAACAATGGTCATCATATGTCCATGTTTTGATGTAGCCCCCACACAAAGGCACCTCAAGATTTTAATTCTTAACGCAAGAAACAACAATTAATTAAAAGAATAAAAAAACAGTTGACATGCTATCTATGGTGTAGGGTATGCAAAATTAGGCTTGTCAGATCTTAACGCCGCTTCACTTATTTATCATAATTGACACCTAAAAATAATGGAGCTAGACCCACTTTGAAGTACACCGATTGTCTGTATGTCTATTTAAAATTGTTCCTTAAGTACAGGTCGCACTGTCATTCCGATCTTGCTGAAGTTTGACAATAAGGGCTTTTTCATACCTGGGAAGAAATTGGTCAAAGTCGGTTCAGATTTAGATATAGGCCCTATATAAATTTTCTTTCCGAATTGGCCTTTTAGCGCCACATATCCAATCACTTTGAATTAAGCAAATTGATCCAAGGGCCCACATTGTCGAATTTGGTGTAAATCGGCTCAGATTTAAATGTAGCACTCAAGTAAAAACCTTGCCAAATTTGAAGAAAATTTGTTCAGATTTAGATATAGTCCTCCGATTTGGCATCTAAGCGCTATAAAATACAAGTTGTTGTACAAATCATTATCATAGGAAATTGTATTTTTTAAATGTCCTCCGAAAGTTTCAAACTCTCTTTGTAAATGTTACAAATGTCCTCCTTTTCTGACACAAAAGTCCTCCTTTCCGAAAAAAGGTTATGGTAACCCTGAGCATTTTAGCCCTATGTGTTGTTGAGCAAAAAGTGCAATAAATCCAAAAAGGGCAGCGTAAATTTTGACTGGGATACTGTAAACTATCCACAAATTGAACAGAAACAAATTTAAGAGCTTAATCTAACTTAAAAATAAACTATATGTTTATCTATATACTCGAAATTGGCAAATTTGGTGGACTTCGAAAAATTGATATTTTTGACAGTAAATCACTTTTTTTGATTCAAGTAATTTACCTAAAATTAAGTGAATACATAATGTTGATTTTAATTAACATTATTTTTATTTCACTTAAAGTTTTTTTTCACGAAAAACACGTTAAAAAGGTTGTAAATATAAATTGTACACAGAGCATAGCGAACAGCGAATGAAATCTTAACTTCGAAGATACAATGCAACTGCACTATATAACCTAGAACGGTTATTTTTCGGTTAACGGCGCATAATTTTATCTGCTTTTAATCCGTACCAAAGACTCTATGTAACTTGCAAAAAAAATTTAATTAATCCACAGTTTTGGTACCAAATACCCCACCGTGTGACGGCCACCGTTTATAAACGCAAAATTCCACTGCATAAAAACAAACTGTTTTTTTTCCAGTAGAAAGAAACCTGTTTTCTTAACGAAAACAATGCAGTAGACTGTAGGGACAAAAGGGACTGCGGTAAGTTTGACTATTAATTCAGTATTCAGTAACCCATATCTTCCAAAAGTGATCACGAAGCTGCCGGGATATACGCCACTGCTTCTTCAAAACGGCTGGTTTATCGATGGTTGTACCGGCTGGTGTATCTGGAGTATTTGGTGCTCCCAGCAAAAAATGGTTCGGCGTCAACGGCTCTTCGTCCTCTGGGCTTACAGTCAGATGAGTCAAGGGGTGATAATTCACATTGTTTTCTGCTTCTATCAACAAGCATTGGAACGTATGCTCTCTTGGGGCGACTTCTTTCAGTGTGACACGTAGAACCTTTTTGACATACTGTACCATAAGTTCCCATATACCACCTTCAGCCGCATTATAGGGACATTTGAACTGCCAGTCAATCCCCCTTGTATATAAGTCATATTTAATTCGAGCCACGTCAAACACCTCTTCAAACCGCTTGGCCTCCTGGTCAACTCCCACGAAATTCTTTCCGTTATCACTGCGTATCTTCAACGGGGCACCACGTCGATTTATAAAGTTTCGTATAGCCAAAGTACAGGCATCCGTTGACAGGTCAAAGACCACCTCCAAATAAATGACCCCAATTGTAAGGCAAGTAAACACCCACCGTTTTTCATGACGACGACCAATAGTAACTGTCACCGGACCAAAATAATCCAGACCGGTGTAGGCGAAAGGTTGGATATTCCCATAATCGGAGGTACTGAAGAGGCACGACGAACCTTACACAGGTTGCAGTTGGAGATGCAATTCTTCATCCGATTACGAAGTCGTGGAATCCAAAAACGTCTGCGGATTTCTCCCATAGTGGCTTCAAAATTTTGATGTTTCATCACGACGTGTATGTGGGCGACAATAAGCTCTTATACGAGACGTTGTTTTTGCTACAATATGATAGGATGTCTAGCTTCTAGTAGTAACCAACTGGCGGCGTCAACTCTACCATACACTCGAAGCAAATTATTCTCATCTAAATACGGCGACAGCTTATACAAATCATTGTTTTTGATACTGTGCCACCAGATCGTTTGACGTCGAGTTCGAAGGCGAAACGCTCTTCTTGAGAAAGGCAAATAACGGTTTCGACATCCTTCAACTCAGCGACAGTCTGCACCAACGTTTTTCTTACGACAGCGGTTTAAAAATCTCAGGACCCAGGCCAGGCTGTTTGACACTGAGAAATTAAGAAAAACTATTAAAATTAATTAAAATGTTTGTACAAACCATTAAAGCAAATTTTGGGCGCAGCTATTCTTCATAGGGTTCGTCCAATTAGTCGGCAATCTCGTTAGGCCAATCATTTGCGTCGTTATGTAGAAATTCTGGGCCCTGGAACCAGCGTGTTTTGAATTGTTTTTCACTTTTGTTGTTTGATCAGCAACATTAAAATTTGTGGGCAACCATCTCCAATCAGCAGGACGAGTGGAATCCAAAATTTCGGAAATTCTGTGGGCAACAAATGGCTTATACCTTCTACTTTCCGAATTAATCCAGCTAATGACGGTTGTAGAGTCACTCCAACAAATTCTACGGGATACTTTCATGGGGTGTTCCTTCTGAATTGAACACAGTAGTCGAGTTCCCAATACGGCTGCTCGAAGTTCAAGTCTGTGGATGGTCATAGTCTTCAGTGGGGCACATTTCGTCCGGCGGCAATAAATGAGAAACTCGCCAGTATGACACGGCACCAAATGCGTCTTCACTGGCATCGACGAAAACATGTAGTTCCAACAAGGCAATCCATCTTTAAAATAGTAACGGGTTACACGTACTTGGGCCACACTTTGAAGTTCTTGGCGCCAATTGTTCCACATTTCGTGCAATCCAAAAGGCAATGTTTCATCCCACCGGATATCATGTCTCCAAACCTCACGCAATAATAACTTGGCAGAAATCATAAAGTGGCTCAGGAAGCCAAGCGGATTTAATGCAGACATGACTACACTCAACATCTCACGTTTGGTGGGATATCTTTCCCCTTCAATTATTCCAGATTTCACTCTATTAAACTTCAGCTCATATTTGAATTCGTCGTCACCCGGATGCCAAAACATATCCAGTATCTTTTCCGTTGAGAACTGTAGATAATTCAAATCTAGGGAAAATTTGATTTGTATATCAGAACTTCCTTCAAGGGCCACGGCAACGTCCACAGAATTCGATGTAAAATGTCGTAGTTCGAATCCAGCTGACTTGTGTATCTCTCCAACTTGTGTAGATATTTCCAAGGCTTTCCTTGATGACTCAAAACTGTCCACAAAATCATCAACATAGTGGTGGTCCAGAATTGACTTCACAGCTCTTGGGTAATGGTCACGGAATTCTAAGGCATTTGTTTCCTTCACATAATGGGCAATACATGGGGAACAGGTAGCTCCAAAAGTCATCACGACCATTTCGTATACATCTGGAGCACGACTTTCATCTTCATGCCACAGAAATATTTGCGAACATCTGTATTCTGGGGCCACAGCGATTTGGTGGAACATTTCGTTTACGTCTCCACATACGGCAACAGATTCTACTCGAAAATTAAACAATACGGCAGGCAGAGGCTTGTATTGTTGTGGACCCTTCACAAGTTTTGAATTGAGAGACACTCCTTCGGCAGTGGCTGCAGCTTCGAACACCATACAAAGTTTTCCTGGCTTATTGGGATTAAAAACTCCAAAATGTGTCAGGTACCATGTCCTCGGAGAAAAATTAGTAGAATCGGTTTGTGTCAGACCAGAGCTGAGCGTTAGTTATTGTCCTTAGCCAGTGTATATGAAGAATACTTCTTAGAAATTTGTTCACAAAGACTTTTAGGGAATGCAAGTCTGATTGTGCTGCGTTCCATGTCTCGCAAGCATACAAAAGGGGGATTGCACGTTAGTGTTGAAAATTTTGTTCTTCGTTCGTCTGGATATATATGAAGAGTTCCACACCGGTTTGAGACGTCCAAATTCTTGTCGGGCTTTATTTATACGACAAGAGACGTCAGTCTTGCTGCCACCGGATTTATCCAATATGCTACCCAGGAAGCATAATGATTCCACTTCCTCAAGTGTTTCACCTTGTTTGCTGATTGTTGGTGTTTATGCCCATTGTTTTCGTTTTGGCAATATTTATTTTCAGGCCAGCCAGGATTGCTGTTTCCTGCACCATTGTGCCTTTAGATTGCATATCTGCTAATGTATGTGTGAGTAAGCAGATATCGTCTCCATAGTCCAAATCTACTTCTGTTCAAGGTTGCCTTAGTCATGACTACGTCGAGCACACAATTGAAGAGCAGGGGTGATAGCACACATCGTTGGCGTACTCCAGAGCATATTCTTATCAGGTTGCTCAGTTGTTTTTCGTGGAGAATGATAGCAGGAGAAAGGCTATTGAACATCCTTTTTTTTAGTATATGGGAAATAAATTTATTTACCATACTAAGGAGAGTAATTCCTCTCCATTTTTTTTTCGATTTGTAAGATCACCTTTTTTTTTACAGGTTCACCTACACCCTTTGTAGGCGGCACCAAATTCTGGATTACGTTTCATGTTTCTATCCGGCAGGACCACGCTTTCATCTCTCCACTGCAGTCTGGATTGAAATCTTCCTGTAACCTTCATTGTATGATCCTTGAGTAACTTCCGAGCACGTAAATCGTCTTTAGACTCGATACACCAAAATTTTTCGTCTCGAAATAGCTCGCAACCAAATCGTAAAAATTTTGCTCTGGCTGAGCTGTCAGCGTTTTTCACGAACACTTGAAACAAAACTCAAAACAGGCTCTGCACTTAGGCCACATGAATCTCTATTGGAATTTGAATTATTTTCAGCACAACTATTTTGTTAATTTTCATGCAACAATTTGTTACGTTTTCTCTGGCAACCATCAATGGGACACTCTTTTCTGCGGCGACAATTTCTACTCGAGTGCCCAATACCAAGATACGAAAACAGCCTAAGTTTTTTCACTTCATTCCACCTGTTAAGGTGGATACTATGTTTTTTCAGCTTGAAAAATTCAACAAAATGTTATTTCAAGTTAAAAAATGGAACGCTTTTTTACTAAGATAACATTGCATTTCTGAAGTGTGTGTGTCGAAATGTCACTTTTATATGTGTGTGTGTATAAGCATGTGATTCTTTTCCTTTTTGCTTTTCTTGAAAACAAACACGAGTTTAAATTATAATCAATAAGCAATTAAATGGAATATTGCCGACTTAGAATATAGTTCATTTAAATTGCAGAATGGAAATATGGTTGAAGATCATTGTGCTAATGTTATAACTAAATAAATTATTTATTTTGTGCGGATACGATGGCGATGCTTGTGAGGCATCAGAAGCCAGGGTAATACAATGTTACAAATAACAAAATAATTTCCTACTGTTGTACGAATATAAATAAATAAGATGATGTTTGGATGAACCGATATGTTTTATTATTATTTTTAAGGATTTACATTATATTTGTGGACATGTAAATTATACTTCCATCCATAAACGGATTTTCTTCTTCCAACTCCTATGGCTGGCAAGAACTCACTATGTTATTTATAACCATTTAAAACGAGATCACAGGCACTGCCCAATTCCATTGTCCTACTGCTTCGGTAGCGTTTGCCGTCCACAAAGTTTTTCCAGGCTTTTCGTCACGATTGTTCTAAACATACAAACGTAATTATAAGACAAATTCCACATTATTACATATAGTTACATGTCCTTCCAGTGTTTTGCTTTGCTATCCAATTTTTTGCTTTGCTATCCAATTGGAATGTCGCACTTCTCGTTTATTCAATATACATAATTATTTTCTGTTCCAAAGCTTTGCATTAGTTTTCTTTCAGATTTAATACAATTTAATATTGTATTCTTTATTACAATATTAAATATCAATATTAACTAATTTCTCGCGGACAAACATGAATATAAATAAATAGGAGTTCAATGCTGGCGGCATTCAATTTGTTGCGGCGTTCAATTAAATTGTAGCGGCGCAAAATGTCAATTTCTCACGTTGAAAAAGCATAGTACCACAAATGAAAAAATGTCACTCATTTTTTCACAACTTGATTTTTGTATGGGATTTCAGCGTGAAACCGGAACATAGTACCGTGCTTTAGGCACACTAAGGGAAACAAATTTCATGCAATCTATTATTTTATGTTGTCCACGGCAAAGGGGACACTCTTCTGGTTTAAAACGACCTTCAGCTGTGTGTAAAATTACCCCTTTCATAGTTTCACTCGTTGGGCGGTTTATTGTTGTACCTTACTCTTCACCAGATTCGAAACACCCTTTATACAACTGCTAAAGTCCAAAATTGTGGGCCACGGCGGCAATCTTAAGGCATATTGTGCCCATTCCAACCTCTTACTCATGGGCAGCTTCTGTATAATCGTATAATTTCTTCGGCAATGGCGGCAACAAGATATTTGTTGGTTGAAAATTCGGCGGCTGCGAAGAATGTGGTTGCCGATAGGCTGGCTGAATACGTTTGTTGTTGTTGCAGAGGCGGACGAAAGTGAGCGGTGGAGGATGTCATGTTCTCATAACCTTCTGTTCCGACAGGCGTGGAACTTGGAACACTGACACCACTTGTTGGAGTGCTTAATGCTGTTTCCGGCTGCAGCAGTGGAAACCGCTGCATGTTGTCCAAAATTCACCAAATAACGCAATCAGAAAGGGCCACAAAATTTTAAAACACACGCCAAAGTTCTTACAACACAAATCCACGGCAATATACTAGCATCTTTTCAAATTGCGAATAATTCCACGTAAAATTTTCAGACGCCGCTGCACAAAAATGCGGAATAAAATTTCCAAGATTCCGCCGGCAATAGTTGCGAAATAAAATCTCGCAAACAATTTCCACGCGTTCGCAATTATGATGTGCGAAATAAAATCTCGCAAATAATTACCAAATTCCGCTGCCGAGAATGCGAAATAAAACCTGTCGCTGGCTGCGACTTGAGTTTTTCCCGGGATGAGTAGCGAGCTTAACAACACCAAAAAGAACCATGATACCCACGGCCAAATAAAAATACTTCATATAATGTATATGTGGGATATTACACGGTCACAGTGCGGTGCGATGCGTTTATTTCTAAGCAAAAAACAACTTTAATAATAACAAACAATAAGCCAATGACCAAACAACTTACCACGGCGGAATGAAATTGGGCGCCAGGAAAATACACCCCAATATTTTTATGAATATGGGCCCCAAAAGATAACATATCAAACAACAAAAATTTTATTTGGGGCTTAATTTCATATTTTGTCTGCTTTTTGGGGTTTACTTTCATTTCTTATCTGCTTTTTGGGGCTTATTTTCATCTATTAATTTAGAAACAGGAGAGGCTACGCATAAAAGATTTGCTCCACGTTGCCAACTTTGGATCCTGTCCATAGTTAGAAAATAGGTTTGCATACGTGTATTATTGCATACTCCCCAGATTTACAAAGAGAAAATTTCTTAGTTTTTTGGGTTTATTTTCATTTCATGCTGTTTTCTTGATTGGGGTGTAATTTCCTAAATCAGTTTTTGTAACGAAAATAGGCCCCAAATTTGGGGCGCACTTTCATTTTTAATTTGGGGTGCATTTTCTTGGGGTCCAACTTCCGGCCGCCAACTTCCTTACAAACTAAATTTGACAACGACGGCTACTGTTCATAACGGCAACATTCCACTGCATAAAAACAAACTGTTTTCTTCCAATAGGAAGAAACCTGTTTTCTCAACGAAAACAATGGAGTAGAATGTAGGGACAAAAGGGACTGCGGTAAGTTTGACAATTAACTTTACATAGCAATCGACATAAAACAAATTGGAAAAAACAAATCAATCGTCAATACACACATGCATAAATGCGTCAACGGTGTTGTGTTTGTAACATTGATATACATGAATGTATGTGAGTATGCACAGAGAAACAAAATAAATAAATAAATATTAGCGACAATGGCAGCGAGTGTACCAAATTCAATTAACATTGATCTAATCTTCTCTGTCACTGTTCTATTAAATCGTTCCGAAACTCCATTTTGTTGTGACGTGTACGATACTGTGGTTTCAATCTTGGTCAGTTGTTGGAGTTGAAATTCTTAAGTTGGGGAAACATAGCAGTCACCAATGCTTCATATTCTTTCAGTTTCTCGAAGACCTGAGATTTTTCTTGTTGAGCTTTTTACTATGAGTTTTACTCATAGTAGCTTTGTTAAATAAAGTGTGATGATTTATTGTACTAATGAAAATGATGTGTTCGCTAACGTTGAATATACAAGAGTGTGAAAAAATAAAAATGGCGATTGAGCGTCCTCAGCGAGCGTCCTTTGACATTGCCACATTGACAAGAAACTTGACCAATCGATGCCAGATCGATTGAGATGTTTTGTAGGGTTGCCCTAACATCTCCCCTTTTAAGATGTCTGTGGTGATCTGGAAGAAGGTTCCACAGGAGTTCTGCGAGCAGTGATTCTTTTGGGATGGAGCATAGGAGATGTGGGTGGCGTTGCAAATTCGTCGTTCGTTGTTGAAGACAAAATTTGGAAAGCCTCTAGAAGTATGTCCAGTGGCAGATTTCCACCTTGATCGACGCCGTTCTGATCCTCTTGGTGTCTTGACCGGAGTTTATCGGTATGAGCTCTTACGAGGATACTTCGATCTAGAACTTGAATTAGGGTGTTGTAGACGACATTGCCAACTTTTTCTATTATCTCGCCAGGAACCCAATAGAATTTTTGGCGAACACAAGGTCACCTTGTTTAAATGTCCTTTTCTTCGCTCCGTGTTTTCGATTGTATTGGTCCTCCATTTGTTTATTCCTTAACAAGTCGAAAACGGTGCGCATTACACGACCTATAAATGCTTCGGCAGGAGTTTTTCCATTTGGCGAGTTTGGGTTTGGTGTAGAGCGGTAAACTTCTAAAAATGTTTGGAGAGCTTCTGACGGAGTCCCCTCTCCTTCCGATTTTTTCAGTGCTCCTTTCAGGGTATCCACAAACCTTTCTGCCTGGCCATTTGAACTCGGATGAAAACGTACAGTTCTCGTGTGTTCGATGCCTCGATGTTTACACCAATCTTCAAATTGTGCTGAGCAGAACTGTGTTCCGTTGTCTGAAATAAGTTTTTCCGAACTGAGCACAAAATGCGTTGAGCAATTTTATAGTTGTTGTTGATGTAATCGACGTTGTCTCGTAGATAGCCGGATACTTAGAGTAGGAGTCCACGATAATTAAATAGTAAAGACCGTTGACTGGTCCCGCATAGTCTATGTGGATCCGTTCTAAAGCACGAGTTGTTGATGGCTAGGTTAGGTTAGGTTGAAGAGAGGAGACGTTTAAACGTCTCATGTCCATGGACATACACTTAAGCCAGTGGTTCGGCCTGTTGTGCGCTCCTTATTTATGATCTTTTTATACCTCACGAGTTACAGAAAATCGGTACTAGACACCAATTTTCTCAGTATCTTCCAGTCATATTCTCTGAGATGAGTCAAGTCTGGTGATATGTCGGACCCGAAATGTTGGGATCTTGAATGTGTGAAAGCCGGGCAGTGACACAGAAAATGTTCCATCGTTTCGATGTTTTCTCTGCATGCCCTGCATTCGTCGTTTCCTGCTAGTCCTATGCGATGAAGATGTGCTTGTAAGCTTGAGTGTCCCGTTAGAACACTCATCATCTTATTAATATCGATCTTGTTTAGTTTCAGAAGACTTCTTGTTTTCTTTTCATTTGGGTCACCCCACAGTATCTTTGCAGTTGCTCCTACTGTTGCGCTATTCCACACAGTTTTATGAGCCATCACTGCCCAGTGCTTCAACTCATGTTTCGTGGCTTCGAAAGGTTTCCAATTTTCCAAGTTTATTACTCGAAGTTCTCTGCCCTTTGAAGCCAAGTTGTTTGCCCGTTCATTTCCAATCACTCCGTTGTGTCCTGGTACCCAGTAAAGACGCAATTGACCATGGGCTGAGTAATCATTTATCGTACTTTTACAGTCCAACACAGTTCTGGATTTGACCCTTTCCGATGTTATTGCTTTAATCGCCATTTGGCTATCTGTGAAGATGTTGGCATATTTAGGCTTTGTCGTGTTATTGAGCCAGTTCACACACTCCGTGATTGCTCGAACTTCTGCTTGAAATACCGTGTTATGGTCAGGGAGGCGGAAGTGAAGTTCGACTTCTGGTTCATCAATAAAAAGTCCCAGACCCGTCCTTCCTCCTCGCTTGGACCCATCCGTGTAGCAGCTGGTTCCCACTGGCACATGGGCCAAAGTTCCATTTTCCCAGGAGCGTCTGTCTGGCACAAACGTATCATAGGTAGCTGTAAGCCGCACTTCAGGAATGCGGTCCGAGATTTCTGGCGTTTGAATGTGACCAACTAGATATTCTAAAATCTTCTGATGGTACGACTTGTGGTCTCGATTTATCCATTCACCCATCACTTGTAGACGTCTTGCTGTGAGGGCTGCCTCATACTTTATACGGATGTCTATTGGTTGGATGTGCAGTATAGTCTCCAACGCTGTTGTTGGTGCAGTTCTAAATGCCCCGCTTATGCCTAGACAGCACATACGTTGAATTTTTTGCAAAGGTATTACGTTGCACTTCTTGTCCATTGATGTCCACCACACTACGGAGGCGTAGGTGATTATTGGTCTAATCACGCTCATGTAAAGCCAGTGAGTCATATTTGGACGTAGTCCCCATTTTAAACCTATAGCTCTTCTGCACAGCGACCAACATCTGTGTGCCTTTGTAACTCTTTCTTCAAGATGATCTTTCCAGTACAGTTTCTGATCCAAGATTCCCAAGTATTTTACCTTTTTAGTTATAGCAATTGTCTTATTCAGGAATCGAGGCGGGGTAAAAAGTGGGATCTTCGTTTTCCTTGTAAATAGACATATTTTTGTTTTGTCTGGGTTAACATTTAATCCCCTTGGTTGTGCCCAGTTATATGCTATGTTAAGTGCCTCTTCAGCTCTTCTGCATAATAGATTTGGATGAAAGCCCCTTAGAAGTATTACAACGTCGTCTGCATAACAGACTGGTTTAAGTCCTTCATTGGTGAGGGCTTTTAGGAGACTGTGTATCGTCGTAACCCATAGAAGAGGCGATAAAATGCCCCCCTGAGGTATACCACGATTTACCTTGTCTTTAATTTTTACGTCATATGACCCACAAATAATCCACCTATTCCTTAGCATATTGTTGATCCAGTTTTTCAGCGCCCGGTCAACCTGAAACTCGTCTAAGGACTGGATAAGTGTATCGGTCTGTACATTGTTAAATGCGCCCTCAATGTCTATGCAAACAGCAAGTGTATACATTTCTTTACTGAAGGACTCTTCTATGTGGTGCACTACCTCATGCAGAGCTGTTTCCACTGATCTTCCTTTGACATAGGCGTGTTGTTTGAATTTTAGCCTGTCATCCGCTATTTTACCGTTGACCATGTCATCAATTATTCGCTCCATTGTTTTTAACAGGAAAGAAGTAAGGCTAATGGGTCGATAAGCCTTTGGGGTCGTGTAACTCGCCTTGCCAGGCTTTGGTATGAAGACCACCCTTGATTCCTGCCAGTTTTTTGGGGTATACGAATGGGTTAGGCATGCAGTGAACACTCCAGCCAGATGAGTTGATACCAGATCCACCTCATTCTGCAGAAGTGCTGGAAATATTCCATCCGGTCCCCCAGCCTTAAAGGGAGAGAAACTTTTTATCGCTTCTTTAAGCATACCATCTGTTATATCCGTAATAGGTACTTGATGCAATACATTTTCATTCTGTAACTGTTCCTCTGTTGGTCCAGCATTACCAGTCGGAAAATGAGTTTTCATCAAGAGCCTTACGGTATCTTCTATAGTTTCCATCCTTTTACCCGTTTCATCCACCAGTGTTTCGGTTTGGACATGAGTTTTTGAGAGGAACTTTTTCATTTTAGACATGCTGTTAACGCTGTCTACCTGTTCACAGAAAAGCCTCCAGGAGTTACGTTTCGCCGATCTAACGATTTTATTGTATTCTTTGAGTCTTCTGTGGTAGTCGTCCCAATATACTGATTGTTTTTTACGTCGAGCTCTATTGTAAAGTCTGCGGACATCTTTGCCAATCGAGCGAATTTGTCCTGTCATCCGGGGTTTCTCAAAGGCAGATTTCCTTTCTCGAAGTGGGCAACTATCTTCGAATGATTTTACAAGAGCCTCGCTAATCTTCTTAACATTGATTTCAATGTCTTTTTCACATAGATAATCGCGTGTAGGCTGCCCCAATCGATTTCTAAGTAGATTTCCGAATTTAGTCCAGTCGGTCTTAGCCTTATTACGGAAACTCGGGTTCGGCGGTGGCCGTGCAATTTTAAACCTTATATAACGGTGGTCTGAATAGGAGTGTTCATCCGAAACCCTCCACTCATGAATCTCATCAATAAGATTTTCTGAACATATCGTTATATCTAATACTTCTTCCCTAATTTTGTTAACAAAGGTTGCAGTGTTTCCTATGTTAAGAGTTATGAGGTCATTTGTATTCAAAAATTCGATAAGGGCGTGTCCCCTTTTATTGGTGTTAGTACTACCCCAAGCGATATGATGGGAGTTGGCGTCACATCCAGCTAATAACTCATTACTTGTGTGTTTGGATTCCCTCACCAGACGTTGTAATTCCGACGTAGGTGGCAATGTCGGCGCATCGAATGGCAGATATATTGACGCCAGGTACATATTTCCATTACCTTGCCTCAGCACCGTTGCGTCCGATGTTGACAACTCTGGAGAGAAAATAAAACATAAGTTTTTATGGCACAGAATACAAGTCCTTGGACGAGTACCTGTGTTAGCGTAGAAAAGGTTATAGTTCACATGGTTTAATCCAGTAACCTTGTTGCTAGTTGTCCATGGTTCCTGGATCAAAGCAATATGAACCCTGCCTTTATTTATGATGTCCATCAGAGCGTTGGATGCTGTCTCGCTCCGGTGGAGGTTTATCTGGATGACCTCAATCATTGTCCTTCCAGTAAAAGTTTCTTTTGGGAGTCTATCCTATCTGGTGGCACCCCCTCATTATTTGGTAGTGGGCCATTCTCCTCCTTTCGTTCACTACCTATTACACCATCTTCCAGTCGACAATTTTGGGAGGCGGTGTTATTTTTTGTCGCTCCCTCATTGGTTTGAATCGTTTTGTGGCTCTTTTTATTTTGATCACCACCTTTGCTGGGAACTTCCTGCAAAAGTGGCGGTACTATTGGTGAACTGGTGGTGTTATTGACTACTTCCACATCAGTTTTTGGCAGTGTCTCACTTGTCTCCATCCGTTCAATACCAGTGTTTGCCTCTTCAGACAGTATATTTGGACTCGATTCATTTGTCCTGCCAATCGGGACCTTTCCAAGATTTCCTTGTCCAGATCAAGAAGTACGCCATGCCCTTCGCCATGACAAGATTGTTCTTGGATTCTGGGTCTATTCCTAACACGAGGAGAGTACCCTCGGTATCATCCTTCCTATAGAAGACTTCCCACTTTCTCACGGAAAGTTTTGAATTCTGTTTGCCAATGATGTCGAGTATGTACTCTGATGAGAACTTACTGGGACATCCCTTAACATATAGGGTCGTTTTTATGAGTTCAGGAATGTCGCTTTTCCTTACCAATTTTAGCTTTGCGCCGTCCCAAGGTGAGGGGAAGCTATCCACAAGTTTTACGAGGACACCAGCGCAGCGTTGTGATGCCAGCCTTAGCATCAAAACACCCCTCTCAAACTTGCAACTCATTACTTCGATTGGTGGTTCATCCTTAGATTCGAGGACGTATTCCGCTACCCTCATATAGACCAAATCTTCGAAGTTACTCTTTTGGTCTTCGGGGATTCTGCCAGATGCACTACTGCTATCAATTATGGCGTAGCATAGATCGTCTCGAATATGTTGTTTAGCTATATTAGAATAAGACGGTGGCTTCTTACCCTTCTTTATGGCCAATTGATTTTTCCGTGTCTGTAGAGTCTTTTTGGTTAAAGCCTCATCCTTAACGGATGATTTGGTTGACTTGAACTGCGTTATTGGGTCAACTTTACCGCCCACAATCGAAGGACCCAGACTAGAGACCTCCTTTTGTGTGGTTACGTTAGGCTTATCCGAATTACTGGAAGACGGCGAGCCCTTTTTCTTCTTAGTCACTTTCACAGCGCTATGTTCTTCGGGAGACCTGACTCTTTTAGCGGCCTCCATGTTTGTATTGGAGGTAGAATTGTCAGGTTCATCCCGTAATAGGTTCTGTCGGTTCAACTTATTCAGTTTCCTTCTTTGTGCCCCTGACAGTCTCTTTGAGTTAGCAACAATAGTGATATTGTTTTCATTTGATGATTCAGAGTCAGAGTCCCCACTGGCTTTTAAAGGCTGGGGTTGCTTAAAGCCCCGGCTGGGTTCTGCTTCATCTGTCTTATCATTTGTTTTGCCTGCGGCTGGATGTGCTCTTGTTTCATTTTCGACTACGGGCACCAAAGCTCGTAGAAGTTGCTTGCTCACGATTGTTCGATAACGACGACACATGACTCGTGAGTGAATCAACGCTTGTCGCCGGCACTGGGTTTTCCCTCCCCTGCGCCGTAATCTCCATCGTCTTTTTTGGTTTAATCATAAATTGGTTGGGGGAGACACCCCCATAGCCAGTATTAGCCCGTAATAGGTACGTCGGTATAGGCCTTCTAGACTGAGCTCAGAAATTTCTGTCCAGAGACCGATGCATCCAATTCAACCTACGCTTTATAAACAACAAACCTCCTGGTTGCGTAGTAGGTAGGTGAATTGGTATTGCGATAGGTTAAAAACTATCCGTTCTGCGATAACACGTCCGTTCGCTACGACAGGCGGCGACTGTGGTTGATGGCTATGGACACAGATTTGTTTTGACCGGACTCTTAGCTGCAAGTTGGCAATTGTTGCATTTCCGATTGCTGTCTTCGATGTCTTTGTCGATTTTTGGCCAATAGACAAAACTTCTAGCAATTGCCTTGCTTCTTTCAGCAGCTATGTGTCCTACTAACCAACCTACTAACAAAGGTTCAGAGAACTGCCTGCCTGAGCATAAGCGGAGCCTTAAGGACTACAGCGACCGAGTCTCTACAAGCTCTACTCCATATACTGCCGATTAATATTGTGGCGAGAGAAGTTGCAACCAAAGCGGCAATAAGATTAAACTGCCTATCAATGTGGAGGTACAAGAACTATGGTCACATGAGGATATGAAAGTGTAGTGCTATGGTTACCGACCGAGTGGACTATATACCAACTGTGTACACCTTCGAGAGAAATTACATCACTGTGATTCCCGCCAGAGATGAATGGGTCGGCAGAATACCAGGTAATAGAAACCATCTCCACTTTTACACGGATGGTTCGAAGCTTGATGAAAAGGTTGGCTTCGGAGTACACTGTGAAGAACATAGTCTGGATATAGCTCACAGACTACCAGATACCTGCAGTGTCTATCAAGCCGAAATAATGGCAATATGGGAAGTCGCCAAGTGGCTGAGTCGCAACATAGTAACCAATACTGGCGTTGTCATTTACTCGGACAGCCAGGCTGCCATCAATTCTCTGGAGGCAACAACCTTAAATTCACAAACAGCCCACGACTGCCGCAGATCTCTTAACGAGATGGCTGAGCAGTTTAATATACACCTCATATGGGTACCTGGGCATAGGGATATCCCGGGGAACTGCAAAGCCGATGAACTTGCTAGGAAAGGGACGACATTACAAATTCTCGAAGAATTTGCATATATTGGTGCGCCACTATCCACATGCAAGCTTTGGCTCAGGCAAGAGGCAGTCCAACGAAAGATAGACAGAAATCGGCACCTGCAGGGTAGCTAGACAAATCTGGCCAAGGTATGACCTGAGAAGGTCAAAATATCTTCTCGCACTAGAGAGGAAACGATTGTCTACGTTAGTACAGGTTCTGACGGGACACTGCTTGATCGGCGAACACGCCAAAAGATTGGGTATTGACTCCAATGACTTCTGCAGAAGCTGTGGAGATGAGGAAGAAGTGGAGATGAGGAAGAAGTGGAGAGTATTGAGCACTTGCTTTGCGACTGTCCCGCTTTGAGTAAACGACGACTGGACATACTGGGGTCGGCCTTTTTAGGCTGCCTAACAGATCTTTCCATACTGATATTCGTACTATCGATAAATTTGTATATCAAACAGGTTGGTTTCGATGAGGGGCATTTCAGCCCGTGGTAACACTAGGGACCTAAACTGGTCTATGTGAGCTTGTAAAAAAAAATACGGCTGCCACCCTAATCTAAACCATGATTGATAAATCAAACCGCTTTCTGGTTCGTATACAAAATCCTTCATAGAATGAGCTAGTGACTCCATTAGGGCAGCTTTTGAAGTGCTCAGAGTGTTCGGAACATCGTTGGAGGATTTTGTCGTCTGCGCTTGTATCAATTTCGTTAGCTGTTCCAAGATTTGCGTTTGTTGGTTCATTGTTGCCTGTTGATCGGCAAAGAATTTAATAATTTTGTCGTCGGACATAATTAATGGTTTCGAATAATTTTTTTTTTTAGAAAAAATTCAACCGGCCTCGTCGCCACAATTGTTGAGCTTTTAACTATGAGTAAATGCCGCTTTGTTAAATAAAGTGTGATGATTTATTGTACTAATGAAAATGCTGTGTTCGCTAACGTTGAATATACAAGAGTGTGAAAAACTAAAAAAACTCACAAAGTGAGTAATGTAATGTTGTCGGTTTACCCGACTGAAACTTTCTTACTTGTTTTTTGTTTTAAAGGCTATTCGTCAAAAGATTTGTTGATAAATATAGAATACCAAAATTCATAATTCAATTGATTGGACAAATATTTCAACAAAATGCAATTACTGCTGCTTGAATTAGATTTCTTTTATTTAAATTTTGTGGTTGCTATGCTGTGGTGGGCATGTATCTTCCCTGTACTCGTGGAAACTATATGGATAACAAAAATCAATCAACAAAAACAAACGCGGTATCTGGACTCTGAATCCAACCGCAGCCAGGAAAAACATTTATACTCCAATGGAACGGGATCCTTCAGTTCAGTCTTGGCTCAAGCCGACCTTACCAAAACCTATAAAAAAGTCCCCAACTACACAGAGCAAGTGGTACAGTAGAAAGGAATCGTCACTGCCGAGCGTCAAAACGCAGGCACAACGATCAGCGGATAGCGCCCAGAGTTTTGACAGATTTGGAATGTGCTGAGGTTTGACTCTTACAAAGAACCAGAAAGAGTCACCTTGCAATCCTAGTCTGCTTGATCACGCAAATCAGTTTCAGAGGCTCTATTGCTGCGTATGTCCACAGGTGTGATATACATCGTCCATAGATGAATCGTAAAGATTCATCTGTGGTGTCTCCCCTCCCGGTCACTACGAATCCATCAAGCCATCCATTATTGAGCTGTGATGTTGTATTGGACCGCCATAACCCTTTATACCTAGGATTTTAGGTTAGGGTGGCAGCCGTATTTTTTTTACAAGCTCACATAGACCAGTTTAGGTCCCTAGTGTTACCACGGGCTAAATGCCCCTCATCGAAACCAACCTGTTTGATATACAAATTTATCGATAGTACGAATATCGGTACTGGACAAAACTATTGCTTTTTCTTCAGTAAACTCTGTTGATGTTTCTATTTGTTGCTGCTTTCAGGACCCTCTTTTGCCTTTGCAATTTTTTCACATTGATAAGATCTTATTAATTGTTATGGCTGGGGAGCCATCATGTTTGGTATATGAGCTAAAGTTAATGAATATTTATTATATTTAAATTGATTCTCAGGTTATTATTTACTGTGTAATATATATGTATTGGCCTAAAAAGGCTTTTATATTACGAAACTGAATTGAATAAATAAATAAATAAAAAATAAAAAGATCTGTTAGGCTGCCTACAAAGGCCGACCACAGTATGTCCAGTCACCACTTCTTCATCATCTCCACAGCTTCTGCAGAAGTCATTGGAGTCAATACCCAATCTGTTGGCGTGTTCGCCGATCAAGCAGTGTCCCGTCAGAACTGAAACTAACGTAGACAATATTTTCCTTTCTAGTGCGAGGAGATATTTTGATCTTCTCAGGTCATACCTTGGCCAGATTTGTGTAGCTACCCTGCAGTTGCCGATTTCTGTCCATCTTTCGTTGGACTGCCTCTTGCCTGAGCCAAAGCTTGCACGTGGATAGTGGCGCACCAATATATGCAAATTCTTCAAGAATTTGTAATGTCGTCCCTTTCCTAGCAAGTTCATCGGCTTTGCAGTTCCCCGGGATATCCCTATGCCCAGGCACCCATATAAGGTGTATATTAAACCTCTGCAATGAAATGTCTTGAATGGTCTTTCAAGACATTCACTTGTTTATCAAATACTTACTGCCACACACTCTATTTTGACAAAACAAATGAATGAGTGAAGAGAACAGTAACTTTGTCATTCGGTTCGTACAGAAGTTTGGAGTTGAGGACTTTCTTGAAATTCTTCTCATACAGGTGCCATTTTGTCTTCCTCACATTTCTGTGGACGGCAGGTTTAGCCGCTTTTTCACCGAGTTTGAACTCAATATAATGGTGATCTGAGAATGAGTGGTCGTCCAGTACATTCCACCGTCGAGTACTTCTTGTCTGTCTCTAATTGTAAAGGTCGGTTTATTACCTATGTTACAAATACTTATGTTGGTAGTTAGAATAAAGTCAAGAAGCGAATCACCCCTATTGTTTATATCCGTACTACCCCAGATAGTATGATGAGCGTTCGAGTCTGCGCCAATAATCAGCTCGACCTCATCAGACGTTGCTTCTTCTACTACTTCCCTGCATAGAGCAGTCGGTACTGGGTAATTCCAAAGAAAACCGACCCACTCCGAATATTTATTGATTTAGATTTCAACGCGTATACTAGAGGACTATGCAGACTTATGTCCACTTACCGATTGTCCAAATTCATAACGGTTTAGATTTTATAGGGTGCCAAAGTTGGTCACCTACAGAATTTTTTTTATAAATTTAGCCTTTTTTAAATCTTCATAACTTTTGAACGGAATGTCAGATTTAAATGATATATGTACCATTTGAAAGATTTTAACGTTCTCTCTAAGAATTGCAAATGAAGTGAAAATGTTTTAACATTTCTCACAGCACACAGCAGAGAATGGAATCGCGAACCATCCCTTTGTTGGTTGACGACGAGAGAGAGAAAAACAACGGAACAAGTATGCATGATTGTGTGCCGAATTTCTTGCAGGGCAATGTGTATGTGCCAACTACTGTTGCTATTGCGCAGGGAATGAATGTGTGTGCCGAGTAGTACTGCTTTTTGTGTAACATCGAATTCTGTCAGTAAGCCAGCCGTACACGCCGAATTATCAGCCATATACACCGAGAAACATGTATGTATATGTCGAATATGCAGTCATGTGCGCCGAATACGTTGTCCTCACAAGGTATGGAAATAATCAATGTAGAGTGTGTGTTCGACCCTAGTAGTGATGTTATTTCATCGGTACAGTTCATTGAAGGGATCGAACAGTTAATGACAGCGTATGAGTAGACTGATGCGCTGGTTTTGTTTGCAATTCGAGGCAAGTTATGTGGTGCCGCTAAACTATGGATTGATGCTCAAACAATTTTCAAGAACTAGAGCTAATTCGTGGTTGCATTTATCAATGATTTTCCATGTTTAATTAATAGTGCAGACATTCACATTGAGATGATGAATACTCGTCAGAATCGTAACGAGGGTGTTGGCTGTCGGACATCGTGGACAACTTGATGACAATGCAATATCCCGGTATGTTATTAATGGGCTGGTGGGTGACGGTCTGCACAAGACATTATTGGTCATGTCGTTCGTGAAGCGTTCTGACTTGCTGAGATCGTTACAGAATGTTGCTGTTAATTCGAGACGACCACCACTGTGGTGAAATCATTTGGTGCGAAGAACACAAAGAAATTGCTGAGGTGAAGGCAATTCCAAAAACTGGACCAGTCTGTTACAACTGCCGCGATAGGGGACACATCTCGCGAAACTGTCCAAAACCACAACGGAAGCAACAAATGTTGCTTGCAGTGTATTCGATAGGTGAATCAAATCTAATGAAGGAAGTGTAAGTGAACGATGTGCGATGCAATGCGTTGATTGATTCTGGAAGTGGTGTATCGCTTATGAGACGATCGCTAGCTAAGAAACTGAATTGTGACATTATCCAATGTAGTAAGATAATGAGAGGTTTCGCAGGTAGTGAATATCAATGCATGGAGAAGGCATTAGACATTAAGATGACGACAGATAATCAGAATTACTCTTGCGAGTTATTGGTGGTCGATGACGGTACTATGAACTATGAGGCAATCATTGGTATGGACATTCTGTCAAAAGGACGTGTGGTTATGGAGAACGGAAATTGTCGAGTGTTTGCTTTGGATGACTTGAGTGTGCGATGTGGCGATGTCTTAAAAGCGGATGAACGGAAAGATATTGTTAAGGCATTGAATAAGTAGTCGAATTGTTTTGGCACCAAGTTGTGTGGATTATCAGGCTTTGAATCCAATAACTGAGAAACAACCGTGGCCGATGCCCACTGTCGATGGCGTTCTTTCAACACTTGCGGGTAAAAAATATTTTACTACTTTGGACATGATGTCCGGATATTATCAAATCGAAGTAGACGAACCTTCAAAGAATTTTACCGCCTTTGTAACACACAACGGTCATTTCAAATTTAACCTGATGCCGTTTGGGCTGATGAATGCCCCGTGTACTTTTAAAAAAATGATGATGACATTGATAGAACCTTTGAAAGGCAAGGTAGTTAGCTACGTGGATGAAGTTATTGTCGCGTCGAGGACATTCGATGAAGGTCTTCGCAACCTGGAGGAGTTCTTGAATATTGTCCAACGAGAGGGTTTAACACTTCGACTCAACAAATGTTTTTTCATGAAGAGTGTGGTAACATTTTTGGGTCACGAGGTTGACGTTTGTGGTATAAGACCAGGACGCACAAAGACGGTGGCGATTAGTCAGTTCCCAGTGCCAACGAATGCTACCGAGGTCAAACGTTTTCTCGGATTAACAAACTATTTTCGAAAATTTGTGAGAAATTACGCCCACATTGCGGAACCCCTGACGCGGTTTACGAGAAAGGACATTCCTTTTGTATGGTCAGCCGAATGCAAAGGTGCATTTGATAATTTAATTGATATCCTCACCAACGAGTCTGTATTGGGTATCTACGACGTCGAGAGGGAGCACGAACTTCATACGGATGCAAGTGGCGTCGGACTTGCTGCGATCTTGATCCAATGTGAGGATGACAGTGTAAAAAAAACCCATTGCATACTTCAGTCGATTATGCTCTGAAGCCGAAGGCAAATACCACGGATATGAATTGGAAGTTGTAGCTGTAGTGGAGGCATGCCAAAGTTTCAGATTGTTCTTGTTGGGTAAACATTTCACGATTTTCACCGATTGTACTGCGATTTCCAGTGCGAAAATGAAAACTCCCATGATTCCACGAATATCACGCTGCCTGCTAAAACTTTAAGAGTACGACTACATTACTTATCATCGCCCTGGAAAATGTATGGCTCATGTTGATGCCATGAGCCGCGCTCCTGTAGACCAGCCAGTGGAATTGGAAGAAGAAGAATTGAAGTAATCCACATGGATCATCTGTGGCCGTGCGTTAGAAGTCAACGACGTAATGAACACATTCTTGTGATAGTCGATGTCCTAACACGTTACGTGGATACCGTTGCTGTGAAATCGACGAAGACCAAACCGGTGATTGATGCGCTTAGTCAATTAACATTATCCTTTGGTCTACCAAAACGAATTGTGACAGATCGGGGTATCGCCAAACATAGCCGAAGCTTTCGCTCTAGTCTCAACATTCAGCACATAAAGGTCGCGGTTCGCACTCCTCGCGCTAATGGGCTCGCCGAAAGTGTCAACCAAACGATATTGTCCTACCTGAAAACATCTTCACACGTAAAATTGTGGGACAACGAACTTCGCAATCTTCAATGGATAATCAATACAACGGTAAATTCAACGACGAAGTATTCCCCGATTGAATTGATATACGATTTCCCGCTAAAAGATATATTGATATCGACGTATCAACACTAACACATCACCGCAGCTCGACTTGTGTGGAAAGCTAAATTCGATGCGAAACATCAGACACCCCACAAATACCAAGAGGGGACCTTGTTCTTTTTGAAGGTGCACTACCCAGCACATGTGAATCCCGAAAGCTTGACGTCAAATATCCGAGGACCATATAAGGTGAAAAAGGTTCTACGTTTCGACAGATATGTCATCGCTGACATCGAGGGTGCTCAGCGCAATCAGCGGAAATTCAGCACAGTGGCCAGTAGTGACAAGCTGAAGCCGTGGTGTATACTGCTTCCGGAAGTCGACGACGCTTATGAGGATGACGATGGTCCAGATGATGAGGACTAGAAGCTGTAACTCGAGGACGAGTTATCGTCAGGGTGGCCGAACTGTCACCATTTTTTTAGTTTCCGTAATATAAGTATTTCACCTGGCAACACTTTAACTTATATATGAATTTCGCTGCCTTTGTTTTGTTGGTTGCGAAGGCAGAGCCTTTTTATTATGAGTTAGTTGATGAGAAGACATCGCACAATAAACATTAAATCGAAGGCAAAGTGTTTTTCTTTTTAAAATATATTCAGGAAGAGATTCCGCTCCCATCCTATGACACAAGTAACTGGAGACCACCCAATATATGCGATTACCGATCTCCAGACTAGCAGATGTTTGGTCTTTACCACTTAAATTAGCTAGGAGAAAGATACTTAGATCTTTCCTGGCCAGATGCAGGTGCTTGGAGTACCTTAACAGTTGGCCACAAGCAGTTTAAAGTTGGGTGTCCTGATACAGCACACCCTTCCTCCCACTGCGTAGGGCTCCTGTATCAGGACGATGTCTACTGAACCTGTGAATACTTAACATCATTGGTAATTGACAGATTAACATCCACTCCGACAAGGGTGTTATCGAACTCTTCGTCCGTATCATCGAGAAGCGTGTCCCCGTCAGATGCGTCAAAGAGACCGGAGACTCTCCTCAGCCCCTCTATTTCAGAACTTTCGTCCTCCGAGAAGGACAGATCTTCTGTTGGAGTCACCAGAAATAATGGGCGTGGGTACCAGAAAGCCGTGTATCAACCACGGTGGACGACTCACCTCAACGCAGAGCCAGGTAATGGCTCTAGGGTGACTAGGGATGTTGTTTTTTCGACAACATCCAACTGGGCACCCGGCCACAACTCACCCGCTCGACTCAGAGCAGCCTTATACAGGTCTACTGATCTGGCATCACCGAAGTATAAGAGCTTTACTCTCCCCTGATGCCATCTTGCATCGTTTCAGATTGGTAGTTTGCCCGGCATTTCTTTACGGACATCGAGGTAATGACCCATAAGGGCTGATTGCACATGGCTCCATTTGTCCTTGAGGATGGATCCATCCTCACTACTTCTGTCTATAACGGCCATTACTAGACTCTCCTTCGCCACTTCATTGAAGGGCTTGGTGAGTGTCCTGTTGATGGTGACATTAGGTCCTCTTGCCTTTTTCGAAGGCAGGGGTTCATCAGGTGATCTGATTCTTTTGATTTTATTAGCCGTTAACACAGCTGAATTTGTGGCTCTCTCAGCCGGCGCATTGGCCTTAGAAGCATCTATGACGCCTTTAGCCCAACTTCGTCAAAACTTTGAGCGCTATCCGGTGCTCATTGTGCTTCCGTTTTGACGGTCGGACGTGACATTATCCCCTCACCGTACCACCTGTTGTGAGTACTGGGGGGAAATTTTCACCATTTTTGGTGTGGTCGGCTTTGGCCAAGACCAACGGACGGACAGTAGGACGATTGGGAAACCCCGCTCCATCGGAACACGAAGGCATCCCCGCCAAGGAAATATTTTTTTGTCTGTATTAGCCCGTAATAGGTACTACGATGTAGGCCTTCCAGACTTTGTACAGATCTGTGATAAACACTTCGACTGATCAGCAACGATTTACTCTAACAATAATGCGAAGCCCCGGGAGCAAGGGCGAAATTGGTTTCGCTTCACATGTACACATACTCAAGTATCGCGAAAATCGAAAGATCCATTATGAGGTTGTGTCACGCCCAAAAAAGTAACATTGAAACGATTCGTGCACTCGCTTTGAAGTTGTGGAGGTCGTGTCGCGCCCTTTGACCAATCCTAAATTTTCATCCATGGTGTCGCTTGGGGCCAATACGAATCCATCAAGTCCAAAATCCTAAAATTCGAACGAATACATCAATCCGTTCTTGAGCTATGAGTTTGTTCTGACCATGAGACGCCTCTTTGATCAATCGTAAATTTTCTTCCTTAAAAGTCTTTCCTTGGGCCAATTTGAATACATCAAGCCCGAAATCGTGAAATACACCAGATCCGTCCTTTGTTGGCTTGTAGCGCCGCTTGACCAATTAGAAAATATCATCCTCAGTGTCATTTCTGGGTCCAATACTAATTCATCAATCCTAAAATCGTGAAAATCGAACGATCCGTTCTCGAATTTTGAGGTTATGTTGGCCTCGCCACGCCCCGTTGACTAAATTTTCCTCCATAGTATCCTTCCTTAGGCCAATACGGATTGGATTGATGGACGTCTCTCAACCCTTTGACCAATCCAAAATTTTCCTCCATAGAGTCCTCTATTTGGCCAACACACATCAACCTGAAAATCGCAAGTTTCATACGAAAAAACTAAAATTAAACTTGGATAAAAATTAAAGTTAATATTTATATATCAGATTCAGAATCGACAAACACTTGTCCGCTTGGTAACCCCTTTGAAAAGGACAATTTTAGCCTTTATCCAGACATCATAGAAGATTCCGAAGCATCGGAGAATAGTCCTTATTTTGATCCTCAAACAGAACGTCATACGCAAATTATTGTGATACAGAAGCTAAACTTTTTTGTATTTGAACGTTTAGTACAAAGGTTGCGCCTTTCAGCGTCGGAATCCTTGCTGCACATTAATGGTATTGGCAATGCACAAAGGAAAGCATCGAAACGTATAAATGTGGAATTGCAGTCAAGGAGCACCAATTTTGCTACAAATTTGGAAGCATTTGTCCTTGCAACAATAATTCCTCCTCAGCCAAACCAACTTGTTGACATTTAAAGTTGGGATATTCCAAATGTTAACTTGGCTGACCCATATTTCCACCAACATGGAAAGATTGACATTCTTCTCGGAGCAGAGTATTACCTTAGGTTTAGGTAAGGGTGGCAGCCGTATTTTTTATACAAGCTCACATAGACCAGTTTAGGTCCCTAGTGTTACCACGGGCTGAAATGCCCCTTATCGAAACCAACCTGTTTGATATACAAATTTGTCGATAGTACGAATATCGGTACTGGAAAGATCTATTAGGCTGCCTAGAAAAGCCGACCCCAGTATGTCCAGTCGTCGTTTACTCAGAGCGGGGCAGTCGCATAGGAAGTGCTCAATGCTCTCCACTTCTTCCTCATCTCCACAGCTTCTGCAGAAGTCATTAGAGTCAATACCCAATCTTTTGGCGTGTACGCCGATCAAGCAGTGTCCCGTCAGAACTGATACTAACGTAGATACTCTTTGCCTCTCTAGTGCGAGGAGATATTTTGATCTTCTCAGGTCATACCTTGGCCAGATTTGTCTAGCTACTCTGCAGGTGTGGATTTCTGTCCATCTTTCGTTGGACTGCATGATTGCCTCTTGCATAAGCCAAAGCTTGCACGTGGATAGTGGCGCACCAATATATGCAAATTCTTCGAGAATTTGTAATGTCGTCCCTTTCCTAGCAATTTCATCGGCTTTGCAGTTCTCCGGGATATCCCTATGCCCAGGTACCCATATGAAGTGTATATTAAACAGCTCAGCCATCTCATTAAGAGATCTGCGGCAGTCGAGGGTTTTTTTGTGAATTTAGGGATGTTGCCCCCAGATAATTGATGGCAGCATGGCTGTCCGAGTAAATCACTTGGCTACTTCCCATATTGCCATTATTTCGGCTTGATAGACACTGCAGGTATTTGGTAGTCTGTGAGCTATATCCAAACTAGGCCCTGCACAGTGTACTCCGAAGCCAACCTTTTTATAAAGCTTCGAACCATCCGTGTATATAGTCCACTCGGTCGATTACCAAAGCACTACACTTTGATATCCTCATGTGACCGTAGTTTTTGTACCTCCACATTGATAGGCAGTTTAATCTTATTGCCGCTTTGGTTGCAACTTCTCTCGCCACAATATTAATCGGCAGTATATGGAGTAGGGCTTGTAGAGCTCGGTCGCTGTAGTCCTTATGGCTCCGCTTATGCTCAGGCGGGCTGTTCTCTGAACCTTTGTTAGTAGGTTGGTGATGGTTAGTTTGTCAGTTGCCGTCCACCATACCACAATGCCGTATATCAGTATAGGACGAACTACTTCTATATATATCCAGTGGACGATTTTAGGAGAGAGGCCCCACCGCGACCCTACAGCCTTTTTGCAGGAATATAAGGCGACATTGGCCGTCCTTACACGTTGCAATACGTTAAGTCTAAATAACAGTTTTCTATCTAGAATTATTCCTTAAAATTTTGCACTTTCAGAAAAGAATAGATCTGTTCCATTTATCCGAGGTGGAGGGTCCACATGTGGGACTTTATTCATCCTAGTAAAGAGAACCAATTCTGTCTTGTTTGGGTTTACGCCCAAACCGCTGCTTCTGGCCCATATAGCCAATTTGTTCAGAGCCACCTGTAGAATGTCTCGGAGGACGTTTTCGAATTTGCCACTCACTGCGATTGCAACGTCGTCCGCATATGCCACGACCTTGTAGCCACAACGTTCTAGATCTAGCAGGTTCCACCGCTAGGTTCCAAATTAGTGGAGACAGTACTCCTCCTTGTGGGGTCCCTCTGTTTACAATCCACTTGTGGACCCAAGACATGCTGTTATGCGTCTTCTGTTGAGCAGAATTTGAATTACGTAGTCTAATCAAACTAGAGTTAACTTTTAGATGTGACAGTGCCGCAATTACTGCATCTGAGTGAATGTTGTTAAAAGCCCCTTCTATGTGAAGAAATGCCACCATGGTGAATTCCTTGAAATGCAGGGACGATTCGATAGTGCTCACAAGTTCGTGCGGGGCTGATTCTGTAGACTTCCCCTTATTGTAAGCATGTTGGTTCACCGACAGGAGTTTTGTATCCAGGTTTTCCCTAATGAAATAATCTAAAAGTCTTTCCGAACCTTTCAATAGGAAGGAGGATAGGCTAATTGGTCTGAAGTCTTTTGGCCTAGTGTGTGATATCTTCCCCGCTTTTGGTATGAATACCACTTTGGTATCCGTCCATCGATTCGGGATGAATGAAAGCCTGATACAGCCTACATAAATTTTCTCCAGCCAGGGGATAATGTATTTCAACATTTTCTGCATTTCTGCTGGAGTGATGCCGTCTGGTCCAGGTGACTTGAAGGACTCAAAGCTATTAATAGCCCAGCTTATTTTGGATCTCTCAGTCAACAAGCTAGCGACGCTCGCAGTCCACTCGCACTCTTGTTGGTCCTGCTGATCCTCTGGTTCTGTTAGAGAGTTCCCCGGGAAATGTGTGTCGAGCAGTACATTGAGCGACTGCTCGCTGTTTTTGGTCCAATTATTTGCCTCATCCTGCAAGTAACCCACTGTACAGAGTGAAGCTGATAGTATTTTCCTCAGGCTTGCGGCGTCGGAGACCTTTTCCACTTCGCCACAGAAGGTATACCAAGAGCGTCTTTGCGCCTTTCTAAGCTTCCTCTTATAGATCTTGAGTTGCTCTTTATAGGCATACCAAACATTAGCGACCCCAGTAGATTTAGCCTTGTTGAATAGCTTGTTGCAGGTCTTTTTCATAGCCGTTAGCTCAGAAGTCCATCATTGGGGTTTAGTTTTACCCTTGAACCTTGTTTTTGGACAGGCTTCTTCAAGGGCACTATTGAATGAAGTGGTGATATGCTTGACCAGATTATCCAGACCGGCTTTGTCATTCGGCTAGTACAGAAGTTTGGAGTTGAGGACTTTCTTGAAATTCTTTTCACACAGGTGCTACTTTGTCTTTCTCACATTTCTGTGGACGGCAGGTTCAGGCGCTTTTTCAGCGAGTTTGAACTCAGTGTCCAGTACATTCCACCCAATAATTTTGTCTGACAGCCGGTCAGTAGCAAACGTTACGTCTAGTACTTCTTGCCTGTCTTTTATTGTAAAATTATTACCTATGTTACAAATACTTAGGTTGATAGTTAGAATAAAGTCAAGAAGCGAATCACCCCTATTGTTTATATCCGTACTACCCCAGATAGTATGAAGAGCATTCGTGTCTGCGCCCACAATCAGCTCGACCTCGTCAGACGTTGCTTCTTCTAATACTTCCCTGAATAGAGCAGTCGGTACTACAGCTTCATAAGGCAAGTATCTGGAGACCACCCAATATATGCGATTACCGATCTCCAGACTGGCAGATGTTTGGTCTTTACCACATAAATTAGCCAGGAGAAAGATATTTGGATCTGTCCTGGCCAAATTGCAGGTTCTTGGAGTGAATTCACAGTTGGCCACAAGCAGTTTAAAGTTGGGTGTCCTGATACCGCACACCCTTCCTCCCACTGCGTAGGGCTCCTGTATCAGGACGATGTCTACTGCACCTGTGGACAGGCGCAGCAATAGAGCCGCTGAGGCTGCTTTAGCGTGATGGAGGTTAATCTGTAAAATTCTTACCATCATTGGTAATTGACAGATTAACATCCACCCCGACAAGGGTGTTATCGAACTCTTCGTCCGTATCATCGAGAAACGTGTCCCCGCCAGATGCGTCAAAGAGTCCGGAGACTCCCTTCAGCCCCTCTGTGTCAGAAGTAGAGCTTTCGTCCTCAGAGTAGGACGTAACAGATCTTCTGTTAGAGTTGGGGTCACCAGAAATAATGGTCGTGGATACCTCCGCAATTCCAGAAAGTTGTGTATCAACCACGGTGGACGACTCACCTTCCGCAGTGGGAACTATATCCTGCGTTTATACCTTCAAGACTGTAGTCTCGAAGCCATACTGTAGGCTTGCACTTGCACGTTGTATCTGGGAGGTGGATTCAGCGTGAAGGATCAAATTGACCTGCCGCTTTTTACCATCCGCCTCACCCACCTTGTTGATTCTCCAATTATGGGCGGGCAGACCAGGATTGGAATCTTTTATTATTTCTAATATGTCAGCCGGGTTGGAGGGCTCTTCTGTAACCCAGGTGATGGCTCTAGGGTAACTAGGTATGTTGTTTTTTCGACAACATCCAACTGGGCACCCGGCCACACCTCACCCGCTCGACTCAGAGCAGCCTTATACAGGTCTACTGATCTGGCATCACCGAAATATAAGAGCTTTACACTCCCCTGATGCCATCCTGCATCGTTGCAGATTGGTGGTGTGCCCGGCATTTCTCTACGGACATCGAGGTAATGAGCCATAATGGCTGATTGCACATGGCTCCATTTGTCCTTGAGGATGGATCCATCCTCACTACTTCTGTCTATAACACCATCACTAGACTCTCCTTCGCCATTTCATTGAGGGGTTTGGTGAGTGTCCTGTTGATGGTGACATAAGGGCCTCTTCCCTTTTTCGAGGGAAGGGGTTCATCAGATGATCTGATTGTTTTGACTTTATTAGCCGTTAACACAGCTGAATTTGTGGCTCTTTCAGCCGGCTGATTGGCCTTAGAAGCATCTATGACGCCTTTAGCCCAGGTAAGTGACTCTTTTTGTTTTTCGGTAAGAGCCGAAGCCTCAGCAGACTCCAACTTCGTCAAAACTCTGAGCGCTATCCGGTGCTCATTGTGCTTCCGTTTTGACAGTCGGACATGACGTTTTCCCCTCACCGTACCACCTGTTGTGAGTACTGAGGGTAAATTTTCACCTTGTTTGGTGTGGTCGGCTTTGGCCAAGACCAGCGGACAGACAGTAGGACGATTGGGGAACACCGTTCCATCGGAACGCGAAGGCATCCCTATCAACGATTTTTTTGTCTGTATTTGCCCGTAATAGGTACTATGATGTAGGCATTCCAGACTTTGTACAGATTTTTTTTTGCGGTTACGTAATAGATTTTAACTATCCGCTCTGTGCTAAACACGTCCGTTCACTACGACTGATCAAGATGATAGAAGGTATCACATCGTTTTATGGAGGAAGGATACCTCAGCTCCTAAAGTATTTTCAGCTAAACACGGTTACCTACGGAACGCGATCTGCTCCATATTTAACCACGAAACTTTCGTGAAGGTTTGTCTACGCTTAACAACCTGCTCATATCGAGACATATATTTAAGGGTAACGTCCCTGAAACATTCAGCTTCAAATTTTTGCGGACGCCTCCGAAAAAGCGTTTGGAGCTGCGGCATACATTCGAGCGACGTTCACAGATGGCAGGATTATGTCACGTTTATTGTGTGCAAAGTCTCGCGTAGCACCCCTCAAAAGGCAAACTCTTCCGAGGCTAGAACTCTGCGCCGCGTTGTTGGCCGCGGAATTATCATATCGCCTTAGAAAGGATATTCAAATAAATGACCTGCCTACATTCTTGTGGACGGATTCTGAGATTGTGTTGTCATGGATAAATTCACAGTCGTCAGCGTCCCAAACTTTTGTTGCTAATAAGATATCACAAATTCAAACCCTAACTCTACCAGAGCAATGGAGACATGTGAGCTCAAAAGATAACCCAGCAGATGTTATTACAAGAGGGTTATCACCAAAGGATCTCCCACAGTGTCATTTATGGTTTTGTGGACCACTATTTCTTCATGGCAGACATGAATGCTAGCCTACAAAATACATACCCAATTTATAAATATCTACTGATCTAGAAAGAAAAATAATACGACGATGATATTGACGGCTTCAATTAATAACGACTTTGTGTATAACATTGACCACAAGCGATCATTCAAGAAACTGCAGCGGATAATGTCTTATGTCATCCGTTTTATTCAAAATTCTTGTGCTAAAAGGCACCAGAGATCAGATCTCAAGGCATTAAATCCCCCAGAGCTTAATGCAGGACTTACGGCTATCATACGAGCTGTTCAAGGTACCGATTTTCGTGATGAACTAAAACAGTTAAAGAACAAGCAGGAGATTGCGAAGCAGAGTTCCATTAGCAGTTTGTCGCCATTCCTTGATGGGAATCATTCGTGTTGGAGGGCGATTGTAAGAATCGTCTCTACCTTATGAAACAAGACATCCAATGCTTCTGCCATATAATGATACATTGGTCAAATTGTCATTCAAGATGATGCATGAGGAAAACAAACATTGCAGTCCACAGGCATTATTGGGAATAATAAGGCAGAGATTCTGGCCGATAAAAGGCAAAATAACGGCAAGAGCTACAGCCAGAAATGCAACAATGCTTTTCCAAAATTATGCCAACAAATAATGGGGAACCTTCCTCAAACAAGAATCACACCTGACAGACCATTCATCAATGCAGGCTTTGATGATAACTTTGACCCACTATGGATCCATTGTAAAGTCAGAGGAAAACAACCAACAAAGGCGTATGACGCAGCATTTTGCTGTTTTTCCACGAAAGCAGTTCGCTTCGAACTTGTGAGTGACTTATCGACGGATGCATTCATAGGTGCATTTTCAGTCGAAGAGGACGGAAAGGAATCAGAAAACGGAAAGGAATCAATAGTATCCACATGCAGCTCAAAAGGAATAAGATTTCACTTTATGCCGCCCTGAGCTCCGCTTTTTGGATGGGCTTAGGAAGCTGCGGTAAAATCAGCAAAACATTTACTAATCCGAAGTGTGGATACAGCTCCATTAATGTATGAAGAGCTTGAAACTGTTGTGGAGATAGAAGCAATATTGAATTCTCGCCCCTTAACACCTATGTCAAACGATCCGTCCGATTTGTCAGCATTAACTCCGGGCCACCTGTTGATCGGTGAAGCCCCTACAGCTCAAGTAGACAGCGCAACAACTTCTAACAACAACATTATTATCAAGATGGGAACTAGTATCCCAACTCAAGCACGAATTCTGGAGACGATGGTCCAATGAATATCTGCACGAGTTACAGCAACGACACAAGTGGAAGAAGCCAACTACCAATATAAAGACAGGAGATATGGTTATCGTACGGGAAGACAACACGCCAATCATTAAATGGCCGTTAGGGCGAATAACAAATGTTTACCCCGCAGCGACTGATCTATAAGAGTTGTTGATGTGAAAACGGCTTCAGGTCAGACTACGAAGCCGAGGCGGCGCGGTTTGGCTTAGAGCCGCAGCCGACTTGTTTTCCTTCTGCCGCCGATTTCAGCGGCTCAACTCGGCTAAAAATCAGCCGCCGAAATGAGTGACTCACGTCGACTACAACCCAGCCAATGTTTTGCGACACCCGAATTTTTTCTTCAATTAAACAATGAAAAATGTGATATTCCTGATTTACACTCGGCAATTTTTCCCAAGCAAGTGCCAAAGTTTGTTGGAGAGAGGCAGGCGGAAAGAGCTCTCTGTCTCCCTCTCCTACAATCTTTGACGCTTGCTTGGAAAAAAATTGCCGAGTGTGAATAAGGACATACGGCATCTATCAACAAGTGGTACCGTTTTTTCACATTTTTCATTGGAAACGAATTTTTTTTAAGAAAGCAAGAAAATAACGCATAAATCTATTAAAAGCGTTTTTCGAATACGGATTGCCGTTTCGTTTTTATTATAAAAATTTACTTTCAATTGGAAAAAAATTAATCTGTAGACTTTTATTTAATTTGAAAATATTTTCTTTTAATCGTAAAATCGCTTCATTACTTTTTTGAAAGCATTCACTTAATTTGAAAATGGATTAATTTAATGAGAAAATGTTATGTACTACTCAAATTGAATTTGTTGATTCAGCTTAATATGTTCGTGGGAATGCTACTGAAGCTAATTCCGTATTTACACTGGCTGAATGTTCAGCAGATTATCGGCGTTTTGTTGGAGAGAGGGGCAGTCTGCAAGAGGGAGGAAAAACCTCTCCCTGAATGTTTTGAGTTCTTCGTGCAAGTTCAAAAGAGAATTTGATGATAAGCTGCTGAAAAAACTTGCCTAGTGTAAATTCGGACTAAGTATACACGATTGCCAGATCGGACAACGTTATCAACCCCGTTAAAGTGCTGCAAATGTACGGACAATGACAGATTGTTAGGCAAAGGTGAGTTTACTGTTCAGACGATTGCAAGACCTTAGAATTTCATATATTTACAATATATTTTGTAAATATTTATATTCAGAATTGCCAATAAAAATATTTTAAAGACAGTGTTGCCAATAAAATGTTTTTCTGGCAATGGCGCCGTTGTCACATGCATAAACTTCGCACATCTAAATATTATCTCGCAATTACTTTTCTGCTAACGTTGCAGGGCAAACATTTTATGTTCACACGGTTGTAAATTCACAGGGTTGCATTTTTCCGCCATTTTTCTAGCAATGTTGTCCGATCTGCAAATCGTGTGTACTCAGCTTTATGTATAGAGCCGCCGATACGTCAAAGTTGAGTTGGCTAAGCTGACAAGGCGGCGCCGCCGACCAATAATTTCGTCCACAAGCCGCTGCCGATAATTGTGGGTCGGCTTCGTTGCCTGCTTCAGGTATATACAAAAGACCAATACATCGTCTTGCATTACTTCCTTTTGAGGAGAATTCAGAACTTGAACCAGAAGTAATTCCAACTCCTGACGGTTCAGAGACAAGTCGTAGCGATGAACCTAAAAGGAAAAGAATACGTTTGCCAGGAAATAATCTGTTTATGACATTAATAGCAATGCTGCTGATCATCACAATCGTATTAGGATTTCCTATAACCAATAATAAGTTTAGATCCAAAGTAGGCATCCACTTTGAGGAAATTTGATCAACTGCAGTCTCCACCAGTCATGGATTTGTTCGCATATTATGACTTATCCACATACTGATCCACAAAGATCAAATTAAAATGCATATGTCTCAATCTTTGGAATTACCTGTACCTGAGGATTAATTGTTGGAACTATACAAATTTATGAAATTAAAGGTGGAATTGCCCAAGATCATGTGGTTTTTAATATAACACTACAGTTAATCGAACAGGGTAAAGGGTTGAACACCCCCTCCCCCCAAAATGGTTGGCAATTAAAAATTGTTACTACCAGTTTTAATGGTTAAAATGTGTTCCTTGTTCCAAAGAGTAATTCAAAGACTAAAAATTGAATCGTTGTTTACTTTAAAGGGATATGATGACAGATATAATTTATTAAAAGTAAGTCATAGCCTATACTCTCCGGAAACTTTGACTGTTTTAGAGCTTTATCTCAAAAATTACAACTACATCAAACACTACAGCTTCCAGTAACCCAAACGTAGTATCACCATATGATATAGGTTTATTCGTGAACAAGTCAGCTTCGGAGAGCATCGACCATATAGCAGGTCTTAAAAAAATCTGGATTCCTTAAGATAATTATAGTTTTCCAGTGACATCTGTAATATATGTGTATTTTTTGCTCCTAGGGATACAGAAGGGCATAATATAATTGGGAAACTTCGTATTAAGACCATTTACTAATTGGAAAAAAAGAGCTTGAAGTATTTCGGCACCACTCATCACTCAAATACCATAGAAGCAGTGTATTCAAAGCTGAAATGAGATTTAATTTTGACAAGTAAGCCACAGCGTCCATCAATAAACAATTACAAATTCATGCAAAGAATTTGGAAGCAATAGTTCAGACAGTCGTCCTTTGTTGTCGACAAGGCCTAGCACTTAGAGGAAGTTGTGATACAGGCAGAATCGATTCAAATGACACTATTTAAAATGGTGGCAATTTTAGAGCCTTGCTAAAGTATCGGGCGATAACGGATTCAAATTTGACTAGTCACTTGAGAAATGTATATAAGCAATCGTGTTCAAAATGAAATTATGAGTATTTGCCACACTCTCATACACCGACAGCTTATTGAGAAAATCCAAATTCCAAAGTTTTTACCATTATGGCGGACAAATTAGCTGAAATTTCAGGGGTTGAGCAAGTTTCAATGTGTTTTCGGTACCTGAATGAAAGCGGTGGGTGATATATAATTTGCTAAGCTTTTTTGAGTTTCGTGCCAACAAAACAGTTTGATGGAAAAGGTTTGGCTGAAGTTATTCTAAATTTCCTCAAAACGTCTGGTATTGATTGTAAGTATTTATTTCGGAAATGATGGCGCAAGAGCAATGAACGAAGAATTTCATGGGGCGCAAGCATATATCCAAGAAAAGTACTGCTTAGATCTATATTCACATTGTGCAGCTCACAGCTTCAGTCCCAGTTAGAAATTGTCTCGGCACCATCCGAACCATGTACCACTTTTTTCAATATCCTAAAAGGCAAATAGCTATTAAAGAAGCAATTTTTAATAACAGGAATCTCTGTGATGATAAAAAGCAAAAATTAAAACGGCTTTGCGCAACTCGATGGGCAGAACAACATAAGGCTGTTGAAATATATCTTCACCTACACGTAGCCGTTATCGAGGCTTTGAAATGCATTTACTCCACCCAGTCTGATCAGAAAACTACAACATCTGCATTTCAGTTGATGTTGGATTTTCAAGTTTCGGTCCATGCAGTTCCTTCAGTTCACTGCTTGGTATCATCATTAAGTCGCGTTATTCAAACTGGAAACTAAGATTTAGCTGAAGCCATCAGTCCATCTGGCTGAAAATGCGAAAAAGGAATTGAAGGACATACGGGAAATTTGTACTCACCATTTTAGTGCGATTTTTTCGTCTGTTAAAATATTTTGTGAAGGACAATACATTCAAATCAAGAAACCTAGGATTTGGGCTCGACAAAGTCATCGTTGCAATGTTGATGCAACAAATATTGAAGAATATTATAAGATTTCGACCTATATTCCATATCTAGATTTATTCATCACTCATCTCGAAGATTTCAAATTTCCGTGCAATTTCAAATTTCCAATGACTTTTTCCATCTAAAAGGACAATACTTGAATTTCAAATCGGGGGTAACATATATATGGGGGTTATATCTACATCTGAACCGATTTTCTCCGAATTTGGCAGTATTCCTTCATCTAATAAGAAACCTCTTTCTGCCGAATTTCGTACTGATCGGATACAAAATACAGTTTATACAGCGCTTACATGTCAAATGGGGGGTAACATATATATGGGGGCTATATCTAAATCTGAACCGATTTTAACTAAATAGGGATCGTCCTTGGGCCTAATGAAAGATATGTGCAAAGTTTCGTTGAGATCGGACCATAATTGCGACCTGTACTTTGATTACAAGAATACAGGGTGGCTGATATGTAATGCAACAAAGTGAAGCGCTACATTTTTTTAATTTTTTTTTTTAATTTTATTGTTCGAAAGCAAAAATGTCGGAAATAACATAAAATTTTAGAAACAGTTTGGATTTGTTCGAATTGGCACGACAAAGCCATCACACGCTGCACGAAAGTGGCTCTGCGGTATTTTGGCCCATTTAGTGCGAACCTTACTCTCTAAAATGCCCCAGGCGCAAAAGTCCAACGGATTGAGATCCGGAGATCTTGGTGGCCATTGTGCGGTAGAAATGAAGCGAGGAACCTCCTTTTTAAGCCATTCTTGGTTGACTCGTGCTGAGTGCGATGGTGCTGAGTCCTGTTGGAATGTCCATGGTCTGCGGCCGAAATGTTTATCTGCCCAGGGCTTCAATACTGTCTTTAGGACATTTTCTCGATAATATTCGGCATTTATTTTGACCCCATGGTCGATGAATACGAGCGGGGAGCGACCATCGGCCGTTACGGCGGCCCACACCATTACCATCGGCGGCGCTTGAGTTCTGGTGGCCAATCGAAGGTGTACATTTTCAGCTGACCTCTTTGGCAAGTAAACCCGATCATTTTGTTTGTTCACAAATTGCTCAATCTGGAATGGCTTCTCATCGGAGAAAACCAAATTCGGTAACTGGCCACTTTCGTGCAAGCGAAACAACTCCTTGGCTCTTTCCAGTCTAACTTTTTTTTGTGCATCGGTGAGCTCTTGCACTTTTTGGAACTTCAATGGCTTTAGTCCAAGCTCATTTTTTAATATGTGTTGTATCCGTTCTCGCAATATGTTCAGCTCACAGGCAATTTTTCTACCACTGCGGCGTGGATTTCGATCAAATCTGGCCTTCACTTTTCGGATCATTTCTGGTGTTGTTACGTTTTTTTTCGTCCACTTTTTGGACGCGATGCAACACTGCCAGTACCACGGTAACGAGAAGCAAAAGATTTATTCACATTTAAATGCTGGAGGGCTCTAACGATAGCCACTTGTGTTTTTCCACCCAAATATAAAGCAATCACACTATCACGCTTGAATACCATCACGAATAACTTTTTTCTGAATGCAATAGATCAAAATGCTTTTGTAAGCTTGTAAACAATAAAATGAACTGTCACTGAAATAAATCTTTCAGCTATCAGACTAGCGGTTTAGAAATGATAGCAACCTGAAGTTGGTTGCAATACATATCAGCCACCCTGTAGATAGTATGTTACTTTTGCATGACAGTCAGTCTGGTTTCAGGTGTAATCGGAGCACCACTTCTCTTCTTCTTGGGTTAACGGATAATGTTAGAAGAAGAGTAAGTGAGGGCGGATGTTGTGTACTATTGTCACTCGATCTCGAAAAGGCATATGACCGAATTAATTATAACATTTTAGTTGAAAAGCTTCATTCCCATTTTAATTTTTCCACCACTGCCTGTAAATTGATGTATACTTATTTGTCTTGTAGAAAGCAGTATGTATGTAGTAAGGATTATTCGTCTAGTGTCCTCCCTGTGAGTAGTGGTGTTCCACAGGGCTCAGTTTTGGGTCCCTTGTGGTTATGCCGAGGTTAACTGCTACCTTAGATAGGTCATTTCTTGTGAGAGTGGCACGCATTTACAAACATCTACCGGTATCGCTTAGAACTTTCAGTTCTTCGTTGCATACATATAAATATAAGCTCTTCGAATATGCTCAGCTTCATGATTTTTGATTTTTGTTCTTGTTTATTATTTTTCCTATTGCCTAATTGGATGATATAGCCTGTCAGAGTAGTTTTTTTCGTGAGTAGTAGGGATGTTTATTATAACTCAACTTTTTTTTCAGTCGCCTCGTAATTTGATTTAGTATTTTCTTTAATTTTATAGTTTTTTTTAATTATTTTTATTATTTATTGCATTAAATTGTTAAGCTTGTACGTATGTTTTTTTATGAAATTATGTTGATTTTTGTAAATTTTTTTTCTCACAGTGAGTGAGTAGTTTTTTCTTATTGTTAGATGCTCTATAACTGTTTATATATACTGTGAAAGTTAGGAGAAAATTGATTACCCGGTTGTTTACTACTCTTTCTATTGTTTTCTGTTTTATTTTATAATTTAGTTATTTTATTTATTTCGATATTTAAGATTTTTGAGTAGTCTACATATTGTTGTTTTTTGTAACTGTAAAAGGCCATATAGGCTCAGTTACTATGATGGAAAATAAATTAAATTAAATTAAATTAAATTAAAAATTAAAAGTAGTTGGTATGTTATGCCTCTGGGATAGCCGATATTTTGCCACCACTGCATATTAAGCTGGTGCTCTTTAAATATTTTGTAAAACCTTAAGGAAAGATGGCAATTCACTCTCATATTTAAAAGTCTTTCTTTTCAAAAAATCGAAGAAGGAGTTTTTGATGGGCCTAAAAAAGGGAAACTGATGAAAGATGTGAATTTCGAATCGGATGAAATTGCAGCATGGAGGTCGTTTAAGCTTGTAGTTTCAAATTTCCTTGGATCCAATAAAAGCCCGCAAAATGAAACAATGATTATTGATTTGTTAAAAAATTATGAAAAAATTGGTTAGAAATATATTTTTTTATATTTATGTATATAACATATATGTATGTATTCTTCCAACTTATTTTTCGCTTTAAGTATTCAACCAGGTGTAAATATGTCCCTCATAATTCATTTCTTGCATTCGCATTTAAACTTTTTCCCCGAGAATCTTGGCGACGTAAGTGACGAACATGGCGAGAGGTTTCACCAAGAATTGATGCCCATCGAGCAGCGTTACGAAGGGCACTGGGATGAAAGAATGATGGGAGATTATATTTGGTTCCTCATTAGAGAAAACGATTCAGAAATCTACAAACGTCAACAAAGAACTCACAATTACTTCTAATGAAACTGGTTCATGTAAATAAACTCAAATGTACATAATATAAATAAAAGTAATAAATAAAATCGCTATTTAAATAGAAATTAAAAAAAAGATTTTTTAAATTCTCTTGCCTTTACCAAAAGGGCTGTAATTTCTACATTTATCCATAGATTTTTTTCAAATAGGCATTATTTTCTTCGCTAGGATGCAAACTTTAAAAAAAAAATAAAATATTTTTTTCTATTTGTTATGTTTTTTTCCGTCCCAGCATATGTTGTGCAAAATGTTTTACATAAATAAATAATAAAGCAACAATCATGAAATTGAAAGGAAAGGGTTTCGCGATTTTTGCATAAAAGTTTTGTTATGTATTGTACTCTCGTGTACTAAAATTTGTGTCAAATATTTCCACATCTCATAATAGTGATGAATATGTTATATGAGATTTTTAATTTTGTTATGAATTGTTTGGTTTTTATGTTCAATAAATAAAACAAAAATTAATGAAAACGGGTTTTAATAATTTATCCGTAATATATGGCTGACAAATTGTCAAAACAACCAATTAGAGTACGAAGCATAAGCAGTACCGTAATCAAAATAACTTCTCGTCTCTCCGCTCTCAACAAAATTCGAATAGCAGAATCAATCATCAACACTTGGCAAAAGCATCAACACTTCATTTAATTAGCTGCAACCGCATCATCATAAATAACTATTCGATCCGTTAATTTTTCTTCTTATTTTGAGGTGCTCGATACAAATATGGCATCAAATTGAGTATCCTTTATAGTACCCTTGTTAATCGTCATTCCCCTGGCGCATTTTTGACAGGGGAAAGCAAGTACTGCAAGGTAGTTATCGAAAAATTTGATTTTTTAAGATTTTTTCTTTCATATATCAGTAGATAGGATAGTTCTCAAAAAAAAAAGTATTGATTTTTTACACATTATTGATGTCATTTTACCAGAAAAATTATTCTTGTGCCGTTTTTTTCAAACTTTATTGTCCGATAACTCTATAACTAAGCAAGTTATCGATAAAACTCCCGTTCATTTTTCTTCTTGTTTTGCGGTGTTATACCGAAATATGTCATCAGATCGAGGATCCTGGTGTTCGCCCTTTATAGTTCCCTCGTTAATCGTCATTCCCGTAATTTTTTTTTGACAGGGGAATGACGATCGGCATTCCAAAAATTTGCATGGATCGGAACTTGGTTTTCACAATGAAGTTAAAAAGCACCAAAAAACAGCACAGGGGAATGACGCACGTGAGTGTGAAAGCTTATTTCGGAAGACAAAGCGTGACTTCATTTTATTCATATTGTTGGCGCAAAATGGACCACAAGTTCTCGTATAATTAGTAAATGTAATATTTTTATAATTTTAATAATTGGAAAACCAGAATGATTTGGAAATTTGTATTCCACGGTCTATACGTTTTGACAGGGGAATGACGCATATCTACAGGGACAAAAAATAATCATCCATAAAAATAGTAATGATAAGATATTATGAACATTAATAGAAAAATAACTCATTAAATATTATATTTAACATTGAACCAATTTTATTAAATAAATATTTACTATTTTTGTCAAAATTTTTTAAAAATTTAAGTGAAAGCTGAGTTAGGGACAGCAAGGAGCACTTTGGTAGACAATTTGTTCATAAAAAATAAATAAATGAACTCTGTATAGTATTTTTGTGTTAAGTTCTGCCACAAAACAATTAAAAACAATGAGGGAGCGACAAAAAAACCGCCTCCCAAAATTGTCTACTGGAAGATGGTGTAATAGGTAGTAAACGAAAGGAGGAGAATGACCCACTACCAAATAGAGGGAGTGCCACCAGGTAGGATAGACTCCCAAAATAAACTTTTATCTTTTCTCTCCAGAGTTGTCTACATCGGACGCAACGGTGCTGAGGCAAGGTAATGGAAATATGTACCTGGCGTCAATATATCTGCCATTCGATGCGTCGACACTGCCACCTACGTCGGAATTACAACGTCTGGTGAGGGAATCCAAACACACAAGTAATGAGTTATTAGCTGGTTGTAACTCCAATAAAAGGGGACACGCCCTTATATAATTTTTGAATACAAATGGCCTCATAACTCTTAACATAAGAAACACTGCAACCATGAGTGGAGGGTTTCGGATGAACACTCCTATTCGGACCACCGTTATATAAGGTTAAAAATTGCACGGCCAACGCAAAAACCAATAAGTTTCCGTAATAAGGCTAAGACCGACTGGACTAATTTCGGAAATTTACATAGAAATCGATTGTGCTAGCCTACACGCGATTATCTATGTACAGAAGACATTGATATTAAACCTCTGCAATGAATGTCTTGAATGACCTTTCAAGACATGCAGTTGTTTATCAAATACTTACTGCCACACACTATATTTTGACAAAACAAATGAATGAGTGAAGAGAACAGTAACGGCCAAACAGGTTTCAAAACAAATATGTAATAAGACAATAGAGAAGTACTCTCATTCAAGCACTGTACACCAAAACAAAAATACTCGATTTCAGTGTACACTGCATTACTGTACTCATTGTCATTGCAAAGAGAGACGCAACAACAGGGCTAAATACACTAGTGTACATACTGAAGAAATAGAAAACAGCAGTGTACTCGCTTTATTATACTCATCGTTTGACGAATTGAAACGAGTATAAAGAATACAACAACCGAACGAGCAGAGTACACCAAAGACAAATAGAATATAAGGAGACATTCCTTCAGGCCGAAACGTCAAAATCTATCAGTTACGAACGAATAGGAATGAATTGTAACACGCGAAAAAACAGTATTCCGCGAACATTGATTGAACTTTTTTGCACTAATCGATTAATTTTTTAATTGTGACAATTACAAAAAATTCGGGAAAAACGGTCTGAAAATCCACGAAAAACCTCACTCGTTGGAATCAAATTCCTATTCGTTCGTAACTGACAATTACTCGCTACAGGAAGGAATGTCTTCTTAAATTATATTGTCTTTGGAGTACACGACTAGATTGTAAACATCAAACAGTGTGAAGTGTTTGTTGTTTTTTTTTTTATCATTCTATGGAAGTGTCAATCGAGTAAAAAATACAATGTTTCAGTGTGCAGTGAAGTAGTGTACACTACCGTAGGCGAAGAAATGAATGATCAAGCCATTCATTTCTTCGCCTACGGTTTAATTTAACAGAGCTCGACCCAAAAAACAATCAGTATATTGGGACGACTACCACAGAAGACTCAATGAATACAATAAAATCATTAGATCGGCGAAACGTAACTCCTGGAGGCTTTTCTGTGAACAGGTAGACAGCGTTAACAGCATTTCTAAAAAGAAAAAGTTCCTCTCAAAAACTCATGTCCAAACCGAAACACTGGTGGATGACACGGGTAAAAGGATGGAAACTATAGAGGATAAGGCTCTTGATGTAATGGCGAATTCTTTTCTGCAAAAAAGTGCAACATTTTCATTGCCCTTTTTTCCGAAAACGGCACTTTTTTGATACTTTTTTGAAATTTGGTAATTAAGTTACTCGAATTTAGCACAACTAAAATTTCAAAAAAGCGATATTATAGTGCAGTTTTCGGAAAAAGGGCAATGCAAGTGTTGCACTTTTTTGCAGAAAAGAATTCGCCATAAGGCTCTTGATGAAAACTCATTTTCCGACTGGTAATGCTGGACCAACAGATGAACAGTTACAAAATGAAAATGTATTGCATCGAATACCTATTACGGATATAACAGATGGTATGGTTAAAGAAGAGATACAAAGTTTCTCCCTTTAAGGCTGCGGGACCGGATGGGATATTTCCAGCACTTCTGCAGAATGAGGTGAATCTGGTATCAACTCATCAGGCTGGAGTGTTCACTGCATGCCTAACCCATTCTTTTACCCAAAAAACTGGCAGGAATCAAGGGTGGTCTTCATACCAAAGGCTGGCAAGGCGAGTTATACGACCCCAAAGGCTTATCGACCCATTAGCCTAATTTCTTTCCTGTTAAAAACAATGGAGCGAATAATTGATGACATGGTCAAAAGTAAAATAGCGGATGACAGGCTAAAATGCAAACAACACGCCTATGTCAAAGGAATGTCAGTGGAAACAGCTCTGCATGAGGTAGCGCACCACATAGAAGAGTCGCTCAGTAAAGAAATGTATACACTTGCTGTTTGCATAGACATCGAGGGGCATTTAACAATGTACAGACCGATACATTTATCCAATCCTTAGACGAGTTTCAGGTTGACCGGGCGCTGAAAAACTGGATCAACAATATGCTAAGGAATAGGTGGATTATTTGTGGGTCATATGACGTAAAAATTAGAGAGTGGTATACCTCAGGGGGGCTTTTATAGCCTCTTCTATGGGTTACGACGATACACAGTCTCCTAAATGCTCTCACCAATGAAGGACTTAAACAAGTCTATTATGCAGACGACGTTGTAATACTTCTAAGGGGCTTTCATCCAAATCTATTATGCAGAAGAGCTGAAGAGGCACTTAACATAGCATATAACTGGGCACAACCAAGGGGATTAAATGTTAACCCAGACAAAACAAAAATATGTCTATTTACAAGGAAAACGAAGATCCCACGTTTTACCCCGCCACGATTCCTGAATAAGACAATTGCTATAACTAAAAAGGTAAAATACTTGGGAGTAATCTTGGATCAGAAACTGTACTGGAAAGATCATCTTGAACAAAGAGTTACAAAAGAACACAGATGTTGGTCGTTGTGCAGAAGAGCTATAGGTTTAAAATGGGGACTACGTCCAAATATGACTCACTGGCTTTACATGAGCGTGATTAGACCAATAATCACCTACGCCTGTGTAGTGTGGTGGACATCAATGGACAAGAAGTGCAACGTAATACCTTTGCAAACAATTCAACGTATGTGCTGTCTAGGCATAAGCGGGGCATTTAGAACTGCACTAACAACAGCGTTGGAGACTATACTGCATATCCAACATAAAGACATCCGTATAAAGTATGAGGCAGCCCTCACAGCAAGACGTCTACAAGTGATGGGTGAATGGATAAATCGAGACCACATTCCTGAAGTGCGGCTTACAGCTACCTGTGATTCGTTTGTGCCAGACAGACGCTCCTGGGAAAATGGAACTTTGGCCCATGTGCCAGTAGGAAGCAGCTGCTACACGGATGGGTCCAAGCGAGGAGGAAGGACGGGTATGGGACTTTCTATTGATGAACCAGAAGTCGAACTTCACTTCCGCCTCCCTGACCATAACACTGTATTTCAAGCAGAAGTTCGAGCAATCAAGTGAACTTGCTCAGTAACACCACAAAGCCTAAATATGCCGACATCTTCACAGACAGCCAAATGGCGATTAAAGCAATAACATCGGAAAGGGTCAAATCCAGAAGTGTGTTGGACTGTAAAAGAACGATAAATGATTACTCAGCCCATGCATGGTCAATTGCGTATTTGTTGGGTACCAGGACATAACGGAGTGATTGGAAATGAACGGGCATATACCTTGTCTTCAAAGGGCAGAGAACTTCGAGTAATAAACATGGAAAATTGGAAATCTTTCGAAGCCAAGAAGAATGAGTTGAAGCACTGGGCAGTGATGGCTTACAAAACTGTGTGGAATAGCGCAACAGTAGGAGCAACTGCAAATATACTATGGGGTAACCAAAATGAAAAGAAAACAATAAGTTTTCTGAAACTAAACAAGATCGATATTAGTAAGATGATGAGTGTTCTAACAGGACACTCAAGTTTGCAAGCACATTTTCATCGCATAGGACTAGCAGGAAACGACGAATGTAGGGATTGCAGGGAAAACATCGAAACGATGGAACATTTTCTGTGTCACTACCCCGCTTTCACACATGCAAGATTCCATCTCAGAGGATATGACTGGAAGATACTGAGAAAATTTGTGTCTATTACCGATTTTCTGTAACCCGTGGGGAATAAAAATCATAAATAAGGAGCGCACAACAGGCCGAACCACTGGCTTAAGTGTATGTCCATGGAGACGAGACGTTTAAAAGTCTCCTGTCTTCAACTTAACCTAAGTTTTCTGTTGTTAACAAAGAAAATGTATTTTAAACAGCAAATTTCATACATTTTTTGAACAAAAAAACCGGTGAATATAAAAAACCTTCAAAATAAACCGTCTAAGAAAACCGGTTTTTGATCACTCCATTACTAACTAAAAAAATTGATATACATATTTTGAATAAAAAATATAATTGATTAAAATGAAGAATGATACTAATATTTTTAAATGTACGAGTGACAAGAATATTTTTGTGATACTAACTACATTTGTAACATAAATCCAGCCACTATAATTACGGCGTTAGAAATCCTGGAGGTTGACAGCAGTAAACGTGGCTTCATTCATAACCTTCTAATTAAGAGACGCATTTCGGCTAGTTTAGGGTCAACTGACCTCTATAGATTTGTCAGCAGGGGAACGCCCAAAGGGGGTGTTCTGTCTCATCTGCTATGGAATTTCTCCATGAATAATATTTTGCTGTCTCTGGAGATGATGGGTGTCAGAGTTGTTGCCTACGCAGATGACGTGGCAACAGGTGTTAGAGGGAAATTTCTGGATACTCTCAGAGACATTTTACAGCAGGCCCTTCATACAACCGCAAGATGGGCTTCCGGCAATGGTCTTGGTGTTAACCCGACCAAGACGGAACTAGTTCTTTTCACCAGGAGAAATAAGGTGCCACAAGTTACACCTGTCTCCTTGGGGGTATTGAAATTCCCTTCTCTGAAAGTTCAAAATACTTAGGTATTTTACTAGACAGGAAGTTGCACTTGAAACTCAAAATTTTGGAAAGAGCAAATAAGGCTGGATAGCGCTATATACCTGTAAAAGGGCATTAGAAAAACGCTGGGGTCTGAACCCGCGTATAGTTTATTGGTTGTATACGGCAGTAGTCAGACCGATAATGCTGTACGGCATTGTCGTCTGGTGGAAAGCTCTGCATAAATCCACCTTCTGTGCAATACAGGGTTCAGCGAATGGCTGCTATACGAGTGTGTATCACTGGTGCGCTGAGAACGACACCAACTGCGGTACTAAATGTTATACAACATTTAATGTCGCTAGATATTATAGCAGTGCAGTATGCCGCATGTACTGCGTATAGACTCAGGGAACTGCCACTATGGTCAGGAAATGGCTACGGACATAGTGTCATTCTAGACAGAATGCAAAATGCCTGACCTTCCGGGCACTGTTGATTACATACACTATTACTGAACCACTCTTTGGCAAGAGTATCACACTCTTATACCTGATAGATCAGAATGGAATGGTCAGATCCCAGGACAGAGTAGATTTATTAACTTCTATACGAACGGTTCCATAACCAAGTGGGCTTTGGTGTGTTTTCTGAGGAACTTCCGCTTGCACTTGCAAACAGACTGTCTGAGTACTGTGGTGTTTACCTGGCCGAAATCTCTATTAAATAGGTAGCGGAATGGCTGAAAATTAATGTGCCATAGTTGGTATCCATATTTTCTCTGATAGCCAGGCTGCTATCAAGTCCCTGAAAACTATATTCCTGAATTCAAAACCGCCCTCTTAACGAGATGGCTGAACAGTTCAATATTCACCTGAAATGGGTGCCGAGCCACAGGGATATAACAGGGAACTGCAAGGCAGATTAACTTGAAAGACTAGGAACATCCTTGCCTCTACCTGCAACCTGCATGCTCCTCTTGATGGATAGTGCACTTACGGTAACAAATGACAGGTGGTCACTAGTCAGGAACTGCATACATTCCAGGCTGATGTGGCCCAGTTTTAACTAATGGGAAAGGGAAGACGAAGTCTAGATGCGTGATATTTGCATCTCAGACAATTTACCTGCAAAAATTAATATTGACCCAGCACTATGAGTTTCTCCCTTTAAAGAATTACCCTCTTTTTTGGTTATTATGGAATGTGTGGATATACATGATGGGGAAATAATTAGGAATGAGACCAGAAATACCACTAATCTTCCAACATATGTATTTCATATTATTGTCTGAAAATATTTGGGGATGACTTTTTAATTTATTTTTAAATTGTATATGTCATAATAAAAAAGTCATGCCACATGGACAATTTTTTAATTTAATTAGTTTTCTTCATACAGCTTTCAATAACGTGGTTTTTTCAGCAATGCCAAAATTTTTTAAATTATAAAGCTTTCAGTTTGTCAGGAATTCAAGAATAGGTATTTAATAATAATACTAAAATTTCATGAATGAAATGACCCCAGACACCCCCAAAATCTTGACTTACGGGTAAATCCGGGTTTCGTGAAGCTATCGAAAACACTTTGGGCAAAATTTTCAAAATGCAATAGGTAAAAAGTTAATTGGATAGGACAAAAGGGCCGTTTGACCAACATTTTAAAATTCAACACCCTTTAACTCGGACAGTCCTTAACCGATCAGGTTTAAAATTTGTGTTATAACTACTATCCAATAGGACTAAATTTGGTGCAAGTTTCATCCCAATCAGAAGACATCGATTTTAAAAATGCACTCACTTGATATAGTTTTGGTTTAAGTTTGAATATGTTTGAGTCAATAAACTGTAGGAAATTCTCATATGATTTCTGTTTTTATTAATTGAGAATGAATTAGAATAAATGATTTTTCGAGCTTGAGGTCTTTTTTTGAGTCATATTTATTTTTATATCAGATATTTATTTTTATAAATATCACAGATGGATTAGATAAACAAATTTAAGACATCTTAGTGATTGACCACTCACACGGGGGGAAGTCGTCTTTTTTGATATGTCTGAGTTCAAAGAAAATATATTTGGAACAGAAAATTTTAAATATCATGTATTTATGAACAAATATGTACATTTTATTTGAAAATCAAGAAACTTTATTTAGAGCGCATATGTTAATATATTACAACAAGATATATTTTTGAGACCTAATTTTCTCAAATAAAATTTGTGTTTAAATACAAATTAAATTATTATTTAGGTATTTCGCAAAAAATATTTTATTTTCAAAACTTTGTTGACTTTTTTGATTTTCAGTTTTAATTTTTCCTGGATTTCAAATTATATCCTACAGTTAAAAATGGCAGATGTCGTATTAACTTTTGTTAAAAGATCAAATTTTTAATTTATAAATATTCTAAGTTATCATTTGTTGTCAATTTTTAGTCAAGATTATACGATTTAAATTATAAAGGACCTTTGAGAGCATTAACAATTTCTCAAAATTTGACTTTGAATTACTGAAAAACTTAAAACAACCAAAGAAATTTTACTAACCTTTAAAATATCTAATTAAATTACTGAAAACTTTAATCTTGGCATACAATCGATATACGAATATTTTCTGAAATTTTAAATCCAAATAAATCTTTGTTTCGGAAATAATAGTCCCAAATAAAAAGATATTAGGACGGAAACAAGGTTTTGCTTAGAACATCAACTTCTCAAACATATAATATTTGTGTGTTCCAAATATTATATATTTCGAATGTACACCAAACATATATATGTTTCAAGCTGAATGTATTTGGGACAATATACTACAGATGCGATTTTTTTTCAGCGTGTACACGTAAAAAACATAAAAGAGAATAATACTTAAAGCTAAGGTAGCATCACTACCATTGTCTTTTGTTGTAAATATTGCACTGTTTGTTTTCTACTTATTGTATTGGAATCTTTGCATGTTCTTTGCTTTGTCTTTCAATCCTCTGTAGTTGACTGTGCAGTAGTCAATATCTGTCTTGAAGTTTATGCGTTTTGTTGTTGGTACATTGAGAATGTGGAGCATTTCTAACGTGTATCGTTTGTTATGTTGTTGTTCGCTCTGTACAGTGTACAGTGGCTCACAAGTGCCGTTTTTTGATTTGCATTATGGTGTCTTAGTTGTATGTCTGATTTGTGTGCAGATAATCTTGTTTTTAATTAATTTATTTTTTTGTTGTACCCACATAAAACATGTCACATTTTTCCTTGTCGTTGCCTTCGCATGAGATTTGGTATATAACGTTAGTTTTATCGGTTGTGGGAATTTTTGATTTTGTATTGGTGAACAATTGTTGTAGGGTATTGTGCGATTTGTAGGCGATGTTGTATTTTTCCTTTTTAAACAAGTTTAAATTTTTTTTATTCTCTCTGATATATTTGGTACTCGTATTTATACCATTGATTTATATGTTTTTATTTCCTCTGAGTTCGATTTGTGTTTTGCTTTGTTCTTGTAATGTTCGGAAATTAGTTTTTGTATTAAATTAACTGGAAAAATTGTTGTGTAATATGTTTCTGATTTTAATTTGGTTACGGTTGTGGAAATCTTCATCACTGATACTTAGTATGTGATTAATTAGATTTTTCGCTGTGTTTATTATTATTCTTTTGAGATGTTTTGAGAAGAAGTTTATAATTCTGCCAGAAGCTTGTATATGGTTATCTTGTCTTATTACTACTGTGTCGAGATATGTCACCATAGAACTTGTTCTTGTTATATGGTGAACTGGATGTTTTTGTGAAAACCATTGAGAGAATTATAACAAATAGATCGTCAACGTATTTAGTCAATAAAGCCGGTTTTGTTTTCAAGTTATCCATACGTGTCAAGTAGTTTCTCTATTTCAATATCAGTAACCATCGGAGAAGCCGGTGAACCCATTGACAGGTCTCGTTTTTGTTTTTATATCTTGTCCTCATATTTAAAGTATCTGTTATCGTTTATGCAGAATTTTAGAATACGTACGAATAGGCTCTTGGTCATATTTCTATATTCCATTATTTCTTCCCATCTTTCCTCTATAATGCTTATCGCTATGTCTACTGGAATACTCGGAAAAAGTGAAACTACATCAGAGGATACTAGTTTTTCGTTGTAATGTATCGTGAAGTTTTTGAGCTTATTCCTAAATTGCACGGAATAGAGTTTTTTGTCATGTTTTTTAATATATTTACTATATAATTGCAGAGTTCACCAGATGGGGCATTCATTGACGTGTATATTGGTCTCAAGGGATCTCTCCTTGGAGATCTGGCCACGTCAGTGTTAAGTCTCCTTTTTTCGAACATTGTGATGATGTCATTTCTAAACAATTCTTCAACTAAATCGTTGTCTTTCTTCTGCAGGAAAAATGCAGTGGGATCTCTGAGCAATCTTTGATATGTCATTATATCCCCGACTATGTTCAACATTCTATCTTTGTTCTCGTTTTTATTCATTGCAGTCGTTACGTTCCCCTTTGTCTGCATTAAAAATTAATATGTCTTTGTTTTTATTTAAGAATCGTTTGCTTTGTTCCACTGTGCGAAGTATAAAGGTATTTCTCCCATAATTTTGTATCTTGTTCACGTGGTTGTCTATGATTGTTGTTAGTTTTGTCCGTGCATTTTCTTGTTCTTCTCTTCCTTCGTTAGTGTGTATTAAATCTTCGCTATCCGCTATGTATTAGAAGAGAGGGAAATTTAGTTTTGTTGTCGGTATTGCATGTTTTTGCTCAAGGGAGAGGAGCCACTTTACGTCGTCGCGGAAGCTTTTGTCTTATTGACGAACCAATTTTCGTTGAGAATTATTCCAAGATCTTCTCTCTGCTTTTTCTTTAGTCTCTCAAATTTTTGTTTATGGATCTCCGTCTGTCTCCAAAGTCCATTCTTGTCGTGATGGTTGTATAAAGTGGTTGGTTTGAAAGTTCGGAAGAATTTCTGAGTAATAAATAAATTTTAAATAAATAAAATTTGTGAAAAATTGTTATTTTAAGGTAAGAAATAAAAAAACATTCATGTTATTTGATGGAGGGTTTCTCAAAAAGACATTTATTTCGAATTTCTCGTAAGGAAAAAGAAAATTTTAAGGTTCAGGGCGAACTGTTGCCCAAATCGTCCGATGATTCATTAAGCCTCTGTAATATTAGCAGATCAGAAAAAGATGTAGATGCGTCTTGTAGTATTAATCATTATTGTAGTGATCAATTGTCACGTCCGTCCGAAACGATAAGTTCTTTCCAAGTTGGTACAAAAAGTATAGCCCTGGTCGACGATGCTGCGATGACCTTTTTACTATTTTAAATTCGGAAAAAATGGAAGTACGTTTATCCACCAATTCTCTAATCGGGGCTAGTGAACTTGAAAAAATTATTGTACGAACTGTTGTGCCAGGTCAGTATTTCCACGCTGGTATAAAACCTTATTTAATGGCAAACTCATCAAATTTAAAAAATTTAGAAGAGTTGTACTTGGACGTGGTTATAGGTGGTCTACCGATATACAAGAGTTCCAAAACAACCCTGTGGCCTATTTTAGGTCACTCAGAACTCAAAGGTATTTTTAATAGGTGCATATATTGGGGATAAAAAACCAAATGGTCAAATATTGACCATTATCTTCACGATTTTGTGGAAGAAATTTCCGATTTAATGGAGAATGGTATATCAGTGGGCATCAATATAATTAGAGTGAAAATGCGTGCGTTTGTGTGCGATGCTCCAGCGCTGTCATTTGTAAGCGGCGTTGTTGGGCACAACTCTCTAAATGGTTGTTCGAAATGTAACCAAACAGAGATTATTTTCAATAACGTTACTACGTATCGAAATACCACATCAGAGTTGCGGACTGACGAAGATTTTGAAAATAGAAAGTACGAATGTCATCATAGTTGCTTCTTTAAAGAAAACAAATCTATGTTAGAAAAAATAAATATTAAAATTGTTACACAATTCCCAATTGATACAATTCCCAATTGATGATTTGTTAGATCTGGGGGTTTGTAAAAAGATATCGTGCTGTATTGTTAAAGGGGAAACCCTTAATTACAAATTCAAACCTGCTGAGATTGCATTAATTTCAGAAAATTTTCTGTCATTAGGGCCTTATATGCCATGCGAGTTTGTAAGAAAGCCTCGCGGCATTGATGATATGCCGAGGTGGAAAGCCATTGAATTTCGTCAGTTTATTCTGTATACTTTAATATTAGTTTTAAAGCCTTTTTATACCCTCACTTTAGTGTGACGAGGGTATATATCATTTGCTACGGAAAAAAGTGTAACACATCGAAGGAGTGACCTAAAACCCCAAGTATGTTCGGCGGAAATCCGTTTTGGGTCATTTTAAGTCGAATGAGCAATGTCCGTCCGTCTGTCTACTGGCTGGTGCGCACGATAACTCTCGAAAGGAGTACCCGATTGACTTCAAATTTCGTATGTGGTAATATTTTTTCCTATCTCCGGCTAAGTTCGAAGATGGGCCATATTGGTTCACTCCTTCTGGCACCTCCCCCACAAAGGGTTAAAATGTTGTGAAATATTGATTCTTTAATAACTGCTATTATACGTATTCGAATATTCTGAAATTCCACACATAGTATTAGTTTGTTAGTCGCTATCAACTCGAGGAAAATGGGCGAAATTGCCACGCCCATTTCGGTACCTCCCACACAAATGCACCATTTTGCACTAAAAGTTAAAAGCTTATAACATTAATAACAGTGTTTAGAAATACTTGAAATTTTGTACAGTGTAATGCTTTTATAAGGCCTACAGTTCAGTGAAAAATGGGCGTTATTGCCGCGCCCCTTTTGGTACCTCCCACACAAATGCACCATTTTGCACCAAAAGATAACATCTTATAACATTAATACCATTGTATAAAAATACTTGAAATTTTGTACAGCGTAATGTTTTTATAGTGCCTACAGTCCATTGAAAAATGGGCGCTATTGTCACGCCCCTTTTGGTACCTCTTCCACAAAGGTACCGTTTTGCACCAAAAGTTAACAGTTTATAACATTAATATCAGTGTATACAATTACTTGAAATTGTGTACAGTGTAATGCTTTTATAATGCCTATAGTCCAGTGAAAAATGAGCGTTATCACCACGCCCCTTTTTGTACCTCCCACACAAAATGGCCAGATTATACCACAATTTAATATCTCAACGTTAATATACCAGTCCATATAAACGGTTACAATTCGGCACAGTGCAATGTATTTAAAGTATCTACTGTTCAACGAAATATAGGTGTATTTCTTAAACCCCTTCTGGTACCTCCCACAAAAATTGACAGAATAATTTGTGTAATATTCAATATTACATTACTCACAAAGTTAGGGTATACCTTAGTCGGTTTACCCGACTGAAACTTTCTTACTTGTTTAAGTGAAGATCACTATTATCATCTGCTTTTATTCCATGGTGGATACCGGTTACTTCTTTCCAAACAATACTTAAATCATATTGATGTCGCTGACAAGGAGGAGTACTGTCTCCACTAATTTGGAACATAGTCGTGAATGAAATCCTGCTAGATATAGAACGTTGTGGCTGCAAGGTCGTGGCATATGCGGACGACGTGGCAATCGCAGTGAGTGGCAAATTCGAAAACGTCCTCCGAGACATTCTACAGGTGGCTCTGAACAAATTGGCTAGATGGGCCAGAAGCAGCAGTTTGGGCGTAAACCCAAACAAGACAGAATTGGTTCTCTTTACTAGGATGAATAAAGTCCCACATGTGGATAAATGGAACAGATCTAATCTTTTCTGAAAGTGCAAAATTTTTAGGAATAATTCTAGATAGAAAACTGTTATTTAGACTTTACGTATTGGAACGTGTAAGGAAGGCCAACGTCGCCTTATATTCCTGCAAAAAGGCTGTAGGGTCGCGGTGGGGCCTCTTTCCTAAAATCGTCCACTGGATATATATAGCAGTAGTTCGTCCTATACTGCTATACGGCATTGTGGTATGGTGGACGGCAACTGACAAACTAACCATCACCAACCTACTAACAAAGGTTCAGAGAACAGCCTGTCTGAGCATAAGCGGAGCTTTAAGGACTACAGCGACCGAGTCTCTACAAGCCCTACTCCATATACTGCCGATTAATATTGTAGCGAGAGAAGTTGCAACCAAAGAGGCAATAAGATTAAACTGCCTATCAATGTGGAGGTACAAAAACTACGGTCACATGAGGATATTAAAGTGTAGTGCTATGGTAACCGACCGAGTGGACTATATACCAACTGTGTACACCTTCGAAAGAAATTACATCACTATGATTCCCGCCAGAGATGAATGGGTTGGAAGAATAACAGGTATAGAAACCATCTCCACATGGATGGTTCGAAGCTTGATGAAAAGGTTGGCTTCGGAGTACACTGAGCAGAGATTAGTTTGGATATAGCTCACAGACTACCAGATACCTGCAGTGTCTATCAAGCCGATAGACACTGCAAGTGGTTACTATGTGGCTGAGTCGCAACATAGTAACCAACACTGGCGTTGTCATTTACTCGGAAAGCCAGGCTGCCATCAAATCTCTGGAGCCAACATCCCTAAATTCACAAACAGCCCTCGACTGCCGCAGATCTCTTAACGAGATGGCTGAGCAGTTTCATATACACCTCATATGGGTGCCTGGGCATAGGGATATCCCGGGGAACTGCAAAGCCGATGAAATTGCTAGGAAAGGTATGACATTACAAATTCTCGAAGAAGCAATTGCCTCTTGCAAGCTTTGGCTTAGGCAAGAGGCAATCACCTGCAGGGTAGCTAGACAAATCTGCCCAACGTTTGACCTCAGAAGATCAAAATATCTCCTCGCACTAGAGAGGCAAAGATTGTCTACGTTAGTATCAGTTCTGACGGGACACTGCTTGATCGGCGAACACGCCAAAAGATTGGGTATTGACTCTAATGACTTCTGCAGAAGCTGTGGAGATGAGGAAGAAGTGGAGAGCATTGAGCACTTGCTATGCGACTGCCCCGCTCTGAGGAAACGACGACTGTACATACTGGGGTCGGCCTTTCTAGGCAGCCTAAAAGATCTTTCCAGTACCGATATTCATACTATCGATAAATTTGTATATCAAACAGGTTGGTTTCGATGAGGGGCATTTCAGCCCGTGGTAACACTAGGGACCTTAACTGGTCTATGTGAGCTTGTATAAAAATAAATACGGCTGCCACCCTAACCTATAACCTATAACCTTGATGTCGCTGAAGAAATGTTACAAAGTTTTGTTGAGAATTTTTCATTTTGTATCCACCCAAAAAGTTGACATATAATGTATATAATATGCTACATATTACGCAATGCGTGCGAGAAATGGGGTATATTCAAAGTTTTACGGCATATATATATGAGAATTTTCTTTCTTTGAAAAATGCCGTTAAAAGTCCTTCTAATATCACTATGCAACAAAAAAAATTTTTTTATGGATAAATTTGTTTTTAAAAAATTGTTTTTTAAAAATACTATTATCGTCGAAGGTACCCTTAGTATTTGCACTATAATTTTTGGAGTATATGCCCGATAAGGTCGACTTATACGTTACTTATATAATTATACGGCTTCCAATGTTGGAAATATGTCTTTCATTGGAAACAGTGGTTTAGTAACAGTCATTAAACAAATTGGAAAAAGTAGATTTTTTCAAGAACATACAAAAAGAAAAAAAAATCGGAAAATATATTTTATTTTATTTTATAAAAGTTTGCATCCTAGCGAAGAAAATAATGCCTATTTAAAAAAAAATTATGGATAAATGTAGAAATTACAGCCCTTTTGGTAAAGGCAAGAGAATTTCAAAAAAATCTTTTTTTTTAATTTCTGTTCAAATACCGATTTTATTTATTACTTTTATTTATATAATGGACATTTGAGTTTATTTACATCTACAAGTTTCATTAGAAGTAAGTGTGAGTTCTTTGTTGACGTTTGTAGATTTCGGAATCGGTTTCACTAATGAGGAACCAAATGAATCTCCCATCATTCTTTCATCCCAGTGCCTTTGGTAACGCCGCTCGATGGACTCCATTTCTTCGTGAAACATTTCGCCATGTTCGCCGCTTACGTCGCCAAGATTCTCGGGGAAAAAGTTTAAATGAGAATGCAAGAAATTAATTTTTAGGGACATATTTACACCTGTTGGAATACATAAAGCGAAAAATAAGTTAGAAGAATACATACATATGTGTTATATACATAAATATAGAAAAATATATTTCTTACCAATTTTTTCATAATTTTTTAACAAATCATTAATCAATGTTTCATAATGCGGGCTTTTATTGGATCCAAAGAAATTGGAAACCACAAGCTTATACGACCTCCATGCTGCAATTTAATCCGACGTCAAATATGATTCGAAATTTACATCTTTCATAAGTTTCCTTATTTTAGACCCATCAAAAACGCCTTCTTCGATTTTTTGAAAAGAAAGACTTTTAAATAAACTTTTTTAATGTGAGAGTGAAAGCTTTTACAAAAATTTTAAAGAGCCCCAGCTTATGGTGGCAAAATAATGTTTTCTTTTTGGACGAGAAGTATGTATTTTATGTTGTTTCACCCAATGTAATGTGTTTTTTTGTTGGCTATTTCTTTCTTCTGTAAAGATCTTCGCGAGCACGGCTATCCCAGAGGCATAACATACCAACTACTTTTAAATCGCAACAAATTTTCCAGTCATGTTCATATTTTATGTATTTTATCAATTTAGCCATTATTCCTTAAGCTTAGTATAGACGATTGCCAGATCGGCAAACGTTATCAACCCTGTTAAAGTTCTGCAAATGTACGGACAATGACGAATCGTTAGGCAAAGGTGAATTGACAGTTTAGACGATTGCAAGAAAACATTACAATTTCATATATTTACAATATATTATGTAAATATTTATATGCAGGATAAAAATACTTTATAGACAGTGTTGCCAATAAAATGTTTTTCTGACAATGGCGCCGTTGTCACATGCATAAACTTCGCACATATAGGTTTAGGTTAGGATGGCAGCCGTATTTTTTTTACAACCTCACATAGACCAGTTTAGGTCCCTAGTGTTACCACGGGCTGAAATGCCCCTCATCGAAACCAACCTGTTTGATATATAAATTTATCGATAGTACGAATATCAGTACTGGAAAGATCTGTTAGGCTGCCTAAAAAGGCCGACCCCAGTATGTCCAGTCATCGTTTACTCAAAGCGGGACAGGCGCAAAGCAAGTGCTCAATGCTCTCCACTTCTTCCTCATCTCCACAGCTTCGGCAGAAGTCATTGGAGTCAATACCCAATCGATCAACAGTGTCCCGTCAGAACCTGTACTAACGTAGACAATCGTTTCCTCTCTAGTGCGAGGAGATATTTTGACCTTCTCAGGTCATACCTTGGCCAGATTTGTCTAGCTACCCTGCAGGTGCCGATTTCTGTCCATCTTTTGTTGGACTGCCTGATTGCCTCTTGCCTAAGCCAAAGCTTGCACGTGGATAGTGGCGCACCAATATATGCAAATTCTTCGAGCATTTGTAATGTCGTCCCTTTCCTAGCAAGTTCATCGGCGTTGCAGTTCCCCGGGATATCCCTATGCCCAGGCACCCATATGAGGTGTATATTAAACTGCTCAGCCATCTCGTTAAGAGATCTGCGGCAGTCGAGGGCTGTTTGTGAATTTAGGGATGTTGCCTCCAGAGAATTGATGGCAGCCTGGCTGTCCGAGTAAATGACAACGCCAGTGTTGGTTACTATGTTGCGACTCAGCCACTTGGCTACTTCCCATATTGCCATTATTTCGGCTTGATAGACACTGCAGGTATCTGGTAGTCTGTGAGCTATATCCAGACTAAGTTCTTCACAGTGTACTCCGAAGCCAACCTTTTCATCAAGCTTCGAACCATCCGTGTAAAAGTGGAGATGGGTTATATTACCTGGTGATGTAATTTCTCTCGAAGGTGTACACAGTTGGTATATAGTCCACTCGGTCGGTTACCATAGCACTACACTTTAATATCCTCATGTGACCGTAGTTTTTGTACCTCCACATTGATAGGCAGTTTAATCTTATTGCCTCTTTGGTTGCAACTTCTCTCGCTACAATATTAATCGGCAGTATATGGAGTAGGGCTTGTAGAGACTCGGTCGCTGTAGTCCTTAAAGCTCCGCTTATGCTCAGACAGGCTGTTCTCTGAACCTTTGTTAGTAGGTTGGTGATGGTTAGTTTGTCAGTTGCCGTCCACCATACCACAATGCCGTATAGCAGTATAGGACGAACTACTGCTATATATATCCAGTGGACGATTTTAGGAAAGAGGCCCCACCGCGACCCTACAGCCTTTTTGCAGGAATATAAGGCGACGTTGGCCTTCCTTACACGTTCCAATACGTAAAGTCTAAATAACAGTTTTCTATCTAGAATTATTCCTAAAAATTTTGCACTTTCAGAAAAGATTAGATCTGTTCCATTTATCCACATGTGGGACTTTATTCATCCTAGTAAAGAGAACCAATTCTGTCTTGTTTGGGTTTACGCCCAAACTGCTGCTTCTGGCCCATCTAGCCAATTTGTTCAGAGCCACCTGTAGAATGTCTCGGAGGACGTTTTCGAATTTGCCACTCACTGCGATTGCCACGTCGTCCGCATATGCCACGACCTTGCAGCCACAACGTTCTATATCTAGCAGGATTTCATTCACGACTATGTTCCAAATTAGTGGAGACAGTACTCCTCCTTGTCAGCGACATCAATATGATTTAAGTATTGTTTGGAAAGAAGTAACCGGTATCCACCATGGAATAAAAGCAGATGATAATAGTGATCTTCACTTAAACAAGTAAGAAAGTTTCAGTCGGGTAAACCGACTAAGGTATACCCTAACTTTGTGAGTAATGTAATATTGAATATTACACAAATTATTCTGTCAATTTTTGTGGGAGGTACCAGAAGGGGTTTAAGAAATACACCTATATTTCGTTGAACAGTAGATACTTTAAATACATTGCACTGTGCCGAATTGTAACCGTTTATATGGACTGGTATATTAACGTTGAGATATTAAATTGTGGTATAATCTGGCCATTTTGTGTGGGAGGTACAAAAAGGGGCGTGGTGATAACGCTCATTTTTCACTGGACTATAGGCATTATAAAAGCATTACACTGTACAAAATTTCAAGTAATTGTATACACTGATATTAATGTTATAAACTGTTAACTTTTGGTGCAAAACGGTACCTTTGTGGAAGAGGTACCAAAAGGGGCGTGACAATAGCGCCCATTTTTCAATGGACTGTAGGCACTATAAAAACATTACGCTGTACAAAATTTCAAGTATTTTTATACAATGGTATTAATGTTATAAGATGTTATCTTTTGGTGCAAAATGGTGCATTTGTGCGGGAGGTACCAAAAGGGGCGCGGCAATAACGCCCATTTTTCACTGAACTGTAGGCCTTATAAAAGCATTACACTGTACAAAATTTCAAGTATTTCTAAACACTGTTATTAATGTTATAAGCTTTTAACTTTTAGTGCAAAATGGTGCATTTGTGTGGGAGGTACCGAAATGGGCGTGGCAATTTCGCCCATTTTCCTCGAGTTGATAGCGACTAACAAACTAATACTATGTGTGGAATTTCAGAATATTCGAATACGTATAATAGCAGTTATTAAAGAATCAATATTTCACAACATTTTAACCCTTTGTGGGGGAGGTGCCAGAAGGAGTGAACCAATATGGCCCATCTTCGAACTTAGCCGGAGATAGGAAAAAATATTACCACATACGAAATTTGAAGTCAATCGGGTACTCCTTTCGAGAGTTATCGTGCGCACCAGCCAGTAGACAGACGGACGGACATTGCTCATTCGACTTAAAATGACCCAAAACGGATTTCCGCCGAACATACTTGGGGTTTTAGGTCACTCCTTCGATGTGTTACACTTTTTTCCGTAGCAAATGATATATACCCTCGTCACACTAAAGTGAGGGTATAAAAAGGCTTTAAAACTAATATTAAAGTATACAGAATAAACTGACGAAATTCAATGGCTTTCCACCTCGGCATATCATCAATGCCGCGAGGCTTTCTTACAAACTCGCATGGCATATAAGGCCCTAATGACAGAAAATTTTCTGAAATTAATGCAATCTCAGCAGGTTTGAATTTGTAATTAAGGGTTTCCCCTTTAACAATACAGCACGATATCTTTTTACAAACCCCCAGATCTAACAAATCATCAATTGGGAATTGTATCAATTGGGAATTGTGTAACAATTTTAATATTTATTTTTTCTAACATAGATTTGTTTTCTTTAAAGAAGCAACTATGATGACATTCGTACTTTCTATTTTCAAAATCTTCGTCAGTCCGCAACTCTGATGTGGTATTTCGATACGTAGTAACGTTATTGAAAATAATCTCTGTTTGGTTACATTTCGAACAACCATTTAGAGAGTTGTGCCCAACAACGCCGCTTACAAATGACAGCGCTGGAGCATCGCACACAAACGCACGCATTTTCACTCTAATTATATTGATGCCCACTGATATACCATTCTCCATTAAATCGGAAATTTCTTCCACAAAATCGTGAAGATAATGGTCAATATTTGACCATTTGGTTTTTTATCCCCAATATATGCACCTATTAAAAATACCTTTGAGTTCTGAGTGACCTAAAATAGGCCACAGGGTTGTTTTGGAACTCTTGTATAGCGGTAGACCACCTATAACCACGTCCAAGTACAACTCTTCTAAATTTTTTAAATTTGATGAGTTTGCCATTAAATAAGGTTTTATACCAGCGTGGAAATACTGACCTGGCACAACAGTTCGTACAATAATTTTTTCAAGTTCACTAGCCCCGATTAGAGAATTGGTGGATAAACGTACTTCCATTTTTTCCGAATTTAAAATAGTAAAAAGGTCATCGCAGCATCGTCGACCAGGGCTATACTTTTTGTACCAACTTGGAAAGAACTTATCGTTTCGGACGGACGTGACAATTGATCACTACAATAATGATTAATACTACAAGACGCATCTACATCTTTTTCTGATCTGCTAATATTACAGAGGCTTAATGAATCATCGGACGATTTGGGCAACAGTTCGCCCTGAACCTTAAAATTTTCTTTTTCCTTACGAGAAATTCGAAATAAATGTCTTTTTGAGAAACCCTCCATCAAATAACATGAATGTTTTTTTATTTCTTACCTTAAAATAACAATTTTTCACAAATTTTATTTATTTAAAATTTATTTATTACTCAGAAATTCTTCCGAACTTTCAAACCAACCACTTTATACAACCATCACGACAAGAATGGACTTTGGAGACAGACGGAGATCCATAAACAAAAATTTGAGAGACTAAAGAAAAAGCAGAGAGAAGATCTTGGAATAATTCTCAACGAAAATTGGTTCGTCAATAAGACAAAAGCTTCCGCGACGACGTAAAGTGGCTCCTCTCCCTTGAGCAAAAACATGCAATACCGACAACAAAACTAAATTTCCCTCTCTTCTAATACATAGCGGATAGCGAAGATTTAATACACACTAACGAAGGAAGAGAAGAACAAGAAAATGCACGGACAAAACTAACAACAATCATAGACAACCACGTGAACAAGATACAAAATTATGGGAGAAATACCTTTATACTTCGCACAGTGGAACAAAGCAAACGATTCTTAAATAAAAACAAAGACATATTAATTTTTAATGCAGACAAAGGGGAACGTAACGACTGCAATGAATAAAAACGAGAACAAAGATAGAATGTTGAACATAGTCGGGGATATAATGACATATCAAAGATTGCTCAGAGATCCCACTGCATTTTTCCTGCAGAAGAAAGACAACGATTTAGTTGAAGAATTGTTTAGAAATGACATCATCACAATGTTCGAAAAAAGGAGACTTAACACTGACGTGGCCAGATCTCCAAGGAGAGATCCCTTGAGACCAATATACACGTCAATGAATGCCCCATCTGGTGAACTCTGCAATTATATAGTAAATATATTAAAAAACATGACAAAAAACTCTATTCCGTGCAATTTAGGAATAAGCTCAAAAACTTCACGATACATTACAACGAAAAACTAGTATCCTCTGATGTAGTTTCACTTTTTCCGAGTATTCCAGTAGACATAGCGATAAGCATTATAGAGGAAAGATGGGAAGAAATAATGGAATATAGAAATATGACCAAGAGCCTATTCGTACGTATTCTAAAATTCTGCATAAACGATAACAGATACTTTAAATATGAGGACAAGATATAAAAACAAAAACGAGACCTGTCAATGGGTTCACCGGCTTCTCCGATGGTTACTGATATTGAAATAGAGAAACTACTTGACACGTATGGATAACTTGAAAACAAAACCGGCTTTATTGACTAAATACGTTGACGATCTATTTGTTATAATTCTCTCAATGGTTTTCACAAAAACATCCAGTTCACCATATAACAAGAACAAGTTCTATGGTGACATATCTCGACACAGTAGTAATAAGACAAGATAACCATATACAAGCTTCTGGCAGAATTATAAACTTCTTCTCAAAACATCTCAAAAGAATAATAATAAACACAGCGAAAAATCTAATTAATCACATACTAAGTATCAGTGATGAAGATTTCCACAACCGTAACCAAATTAAAATCAGAAACATATTACACAACAATTTTTCCAGTTAATTTAATACAAAAACTAATTTCCGAACATTACAAGAACAAAGCAAAACACAAATCGAACTCAGAGGAAATAAAAACATATAAATCAATGGTATAAATACGAGTACCAAATATATCAGAGAGAATAAAAAAAATTTAAACTTGTTTGAAAAGGAAAAATACAACATCGCCTACAAATCGCACAATACCCTACAACAATTGTTCACCAATACAAAATCAAAAATTCCCACAACCGATAAAACTAACGTTATATACCAAATCTCATGCGAAGGCAACGACAAGGAAAAATGTGACATGTTTTATGTGGGTACAACAAAAAAATAAATTAATTAAAAACAAGATTATCTGCACACAAATCAGACATACAACTAAGACACCATAATGCAAATCCAAAAACGGCACTCGTGAGCCACTGTACACTGTACAGAGCGAACAACAACATAACAAACGATACACGTTAGAAATGCTCCACAGTCTCAATGTACCAACAACAAAACGCATAAACTTCAAGACAGATATTGACAACTGCGCAGTCAACTACAGATGATTGATAGACAAAGCAAAGAACATGCAAAGATTCCAATACAATAAGTAGAAAACAAACAGTGCAATATTTACAACTGAAGACGATGGTAGTGATACTACCTTAGTAAGTATAGCGTGATCCATTTCGAGGTTCCCTACTTTTTTAAAGAAAAAAACACAGAAAATTCAAATTGAATGGGGAATATTTATTATCATTTGAAAGAACATTCTTTGGCATTTATTTTTTGAAGATTATGTCTATCAAATGTTGGCCGCGGCTACGCCTCAGATTGTCCATCCGTTGAGTCCAATTTTCGATGACTCGTCCGAGCATTTCGACTGGTAACTGGCGAATGACACGCGTAAACGTTGTTCAGGTGTAAGTCTTTCCATGATGAAATGCCAAACAATACTTCAAAAAAATAATATGACACGACGCACACGTGATCTGTCAAAAAAAGTCTATTGAAAAAAGTATCTCTACTTGGATCACCCTATATTGTTCTCTTTTATGTTTTTACGCGTAAGTGGTCAATCTCTAAGATGTCTTAAATGAACGCAAAAGTGAAAACCTACAAATAAGTAATTAACATAAATGTATTTATCAAAGACCAAACGATTAGTAGACGTCATCAAATTTGAAGAACATAGAAAACGCTGTAGGAGGATTGTTTTTTAATCGCGCAATTTAAAAAATATTCTAGGACAGATGGCGAAAATTTTTTAACAAATCGCGTGATTAAAAAAAATTGTCGCAGGAACAAATCAATATCAGATTGTATTGTATGTTCACACAAGTTGTTTAGATTTAACATGGCTACAATTTTGCCAAATATTGTTAGTGAAAAATAATCCTGTCCCTGAAAGTTATGCTGAAAAAAGTGAAAACAAATATTTTTTTCCTTCACTTTTTTAAAAAAAGTGCGGGAAAATTTTTTTCGCATAAAATAGTAAGAAACTTTGTTCAGCATATTCTTAGCTACGTTATTGCCAAATATAGTTAAGCGGTATCACCAAGTCTGAATTATTTGGTGGACAAAAGCTGATGACAGCTTATTCGAGGGGCCCCCTGATTTCAAGAAACTTTGGAGGCCCATAAAAAAAATTGGTCACCAATTTCGCCAAACGGAGTATAGGGTTATACTACCCTTTGGTAGTAGAATCGAAGCTCTACTGTCAACTCCGTGTTTTTTTCAAAAAGTATTTATCATATAATGACGATCATTAGGATCAATATTTCTTTAGATTCATTTGGTGATGGATGGTGACAAAAATAACGTGTAGGAAATATCTTCTTCGATATTGATTGATAAAATTTTTTCGTGCTGTTACTTTGGAACATCAAAAGTCATAAATGAGTCGTTTTGAAATAAATTAATGAAATCTCAGGGACTTCGATGAGATTTTGGCATGGTGTCCAATTTCATCCTTTAAAAACATTTTCATTACTTTGGGTGTTATGTACGAGAATGCTCTGCGGACAATACGCCCAACCAATTTTGGGAATTATGTCCACGTACACTGAAGGACATATGTCCCAAAATCGTTTTGGGGGTTATATCCGTAGGAGTTAAGTCCAGGCACCTTGGTACTCACGATGTAAGTTGTTAACTTTTTGCACAAAATGGTACGTCTGCGTGGGAGGTACCAAAAGGGCCTGGTTAATAACGACCAATTTTCGACAGACTGTAGGTACTATATAAACATTACACTGAACAAAATTTTAAGCATTTGTATGCACTAGTTAAAGTTATTAGCTGTTTAGTTTTTGTGTGCGAGGTACTAAAAGGGGCATGTCAACAACGTCCACCTTTCACGGGACTCTAGCTACTATTCAAGTACCATACTGTACAAAATTTGAAGCATTTGTATGATGTGATATTAAAGATATAAGCAGTTTGGTACAAAATGTTCCATTCGCCCATTTTTCTCGAGGTGATAGCGACTAATAAACTAATATTATTTGCGGAATTTCAGAAGATTCGAGGTAGTAGTGCAGAAGTTATTAAAGAATCAATATTTCATTAAATCTTAATCCTTTATGGGGGAGGTACTAGAAGGAGTGGACGAATATGGCCCATCTTCGAACTTAGCCGGAGATAGAACCAAATTTGAAGTCAATCGGTTACTCCTTACTCGTGCGCACCAGCCAACAGACAGACGGACTCAAAATGACCCAACACGAATATCCGCCGATTTTAGGTCACTCCTTCGATGTGTTACACTTTTGGCCCGTCGAAAATGTTATACCCTCGTGACGGTATAACAACGGTGTGGTGTGGTTTTTGGACTGGTCATTGGTCTATATTTCTTCAAAAATTAGGAAATCAGAAAATTATCGTCAATGGTAACCATAATCGCACCATGTTAACGGACTATGTACTTCCTGAAATTCAAGCGAATTCACGTGAAATAATGACCTGGTTGGGAAATCATTTTGGTGAACACCTAATTTCACGTTTTGCTACGGTGAGTTGGACACTTAGATCGTGCGATATCACACCTTTGCACTATTTTCTCCGGGTATATGTAAAGTCTGAGGTCTTCAGGAATAAGCCAGCTACGAGTGACGCTTTGGAAGCCAACATTACTCGTGTTATTCGCGAGATGACAGTCGCTATGCTCGAACTAGCCGCCAAAAATTTAACTTTCCGAATGGACCACCTCAGACGTAGTCATGGCCAATATTTACATGATATCATTCGTTCTTCGTTGACACTTAGGTTTACCAGCTCACATAGACCAGTTTAGGTCCCTAGTTTTACCACGGGCTGAAATACCCCTCGTCGAAACCAACCTGTTTGATATACAAATTTATCGATAGTTCGAATAACGGTACCTGAAAGATCTGTTAGACTGCCTAGAAAGGCCGACACAAGTATGCCCAGCCGTGGTTTACTCAAAGCGGGACAGTCGCATAGCAAGTGCTCAATGCTCTCCAGTTCTTCCTCATCACCACAGCTTCTTCAGAAGTCAATACCCCAACTTTTGGCGTGTTCGCCGATCAAGCAGTGTCCAGTCAGAACTGATACTAACGTAGGCAATATTTTCCTCTCTAGAGCGAGGAGATATTTTGACCTTCTCAGGTCACACCTTGGCCAGATTTGTCTAGATACCCTTCAGGTGCCGATTTCTGTCCATCTTTCGTTGGACTGCCTGATTGCCTCTTGTCTAAGCCAAATTTGCACGTGGATAGTGACGCACCAATATGTATATGCAAATTCTTCGATTCAAATTCATTACAATTCTTTGCAATGTCGTCCCTTTCCTATCAAGTTCATCAGCTTTGCTGTTCCCCGGGATATCCCTATGCCCAGGTACCCATATGAGGTGTATAATAAACTGCTCAGCCATCTCGTTAAGAGATCTGCGGCTGTCGAGGGCTGTGGCCTCCAGAGAATTGATGGCTGCCCTTCATTGGCGACTTCCCATATTGCAATTATTTCGGCATGATAGACACTGCTGGTATCTGGTAGTCTGTGGGCTATATCCAAACTAAGTTCTTCACAGTGTACTCCGAAGCCAACCTTTTCATCAAGCTTCGAACCAACCGTAAAGAAGTGGAGATGGTTTCTATTACCTGTTATCCTGCCAACCTATTCATCTCTGGCTGGAATCAAAGTGATGTAGTTCCTCTCGAAGGTGTACACAGCTGGTCCACTCGGTCGGTTGCCATAGCATTACACTTTGATATCCTCATGTGACCGCAGTTCTTGTACCTCCACATTGGTAGAAGAAGTTCTGGTTGCAACTTCTCTCCCTACAATATTAATCGGCAGAATATGGAGTACGTCTCAGTCGCTGTAGTCCTTAAGGCTCCGCTTATGCTCAGGCAGACAGTTCTCTGAACTTTTGATAGTAGGTTGGTGATGGTTAGTTTGTCAGTAGCCGTCCACCATACCACAATGCCGTATAACAGTATAGGGCGAACTATTGCTATATATATCCAATGAAAGATACGTTTAGTATAAATAACAGTTTTGTATCTAGAATTATTCCTAAAAATTTTGCATTTTCAGAAAAGACTAGATCTGTTCCATTTATCCGAGGTGGAGGGTCCACATATGGGACATTATTCATCCTAGTAAAGAGAACCAAGTCTGTCTTGTTTGGGTTAACGCCCAAGCCGCTGCTTCTGGCCCATCTAGCCAACTTGTTCAGAGCTACCTGTAGGATGTCTCTGAGGACGTTTTCGAATTTGTCACTGACTGCGATTGCCACGTCGTCCGCATATACAACGACCTTTCAGCCACAACGTTCTAGATCTAGCAGGATTTCATTCACCGCTAGGTTCCAAATTAGTGGAGACAGTACTCCTCCTTGTGGGGTCCCTCTGTTTACAAATCTTGTTAGAGTTGTGGACCCAAGACATACTATTATGCGTCTTCTGTTGAGCAGGCTTTGAATTAGTTACCGCATCGGAGTGAATGTTGTTAAAAGACCCTTCTATTTAAAGAAATACCTCAGTGGTGAATTCCTTGAAATGCGGGAGGATTCGATGGTGCACCGTCTTGTCCAGGTGAAGGGCTCAAAACTGTTAATAGCCCAGCTTATTCTGGATCTCTCAGCCAACAAGCTAGCGACTCTCGCACTCTTTTTGGACATGCTGATCTTCGGGTTCTGCCTTGCGGCGTCGGAGACCTTTTCCATTTCGACACAGAAGGTATACAAAGAGCTTCATTGCGCCTTCCTACACTGAAAAAATTGACCTGAAATTAAAAACTATTTAGCCTATAAATCATAGATTTAATCTGTCTTTGTTTGAAGAACAAATTTCATTAAATTTAAGCAAATTTACTTGATTTCAAAGAAATTTTGCTTCGTTTAAAGTAAAATTTCTTACTTCTATGATAAGATATCCATAATACTATGTCATGTTGACTTTAACGTTACGTCGTAAAATTAAAGAAAAAATAATTGATTGTAGTGCAACTGTCATTACTCAAATACATATTTTAATAGTTTATAAGATTTTTTCCTTAAAAATGTAGAAATTCTCATGTCATGTGTTTAAAAACAATTTACCCTTATTTTAGTCCACTTTTCTTTGTTTTTTGAATTAAGGATTAGTTATCTGTTAAATTAAGAGATCGTTTTTATCTGCGAGAGAACATTTTAGCCTCTTTTTGGTCGCAAAATTGAGAATAATAGTGAGACTTACTGTGAAGTTTGCTTGGAACTTTTTTGAATCATTTCTTGTTGAGCGGTGATAGAGAAAGGTTGTGCGCGCTTGTGCGCATTAATAGCAACAATTTCGGCGGCTGTTTGTCGGCAATGTGTATCCTATCTAAAAATGTGTTAGTGGCGACACATCGATTGGCTGCTCATACGACGATGAGACAAGAATGGGTCGATTTAGAAATGTGAGTGTGTGCGGAAATTCAGAGTAGTGGAGTTTATGTTCGTTTTCGAATTTGTTATTTTGACGAAAACAGAAGAACGATATAAAGCCGAAGAAGAACAAATAGAAAACAAGTAAAAGCGTTAAGTTCGGCCATGCCGAATCTTATATACCCTCCACCATGGATAGCATGGGACCTCACAAAATAACTCAAACCTAAAGAAAGTAACGCCGAAAAACACTAAAAAATATAGTAGATGAGAACAGTAGGAACAATATATAAGAACAGTAGGAATCACAACAAGTTAGATGCTATATATGGGAGCTATATCTAAATATGGACCGATATAGCCCATTTGCAATCCCAATGATTACCACAGACGGACGGACAGACGGACATGGCTAAATCGTCTTAGAATTTTACGACGATTAAGAATATATATACTTTATGGGGTCTCAGATCAATATTTAGAGGTGTTACAAACCGAGTGACAAAATGAATATACCCTCCACCATAGGATGGTGGTGGGTATATTCATATTGAACGAAAATCTAACGTTGTTTTCTGTATTCAATAAATAAACAGTTATTTTGGGCATTAAATAGAATATCGTTAGCTAAACATGCAAATATGCTACATCCAATTTTACGAAAATTGAGATTTTTATTAGAATGAAAGAACATTTAAAAATACATCATCTAGAATAAAGAAAACACCATTGTGTTGTTTTCCCCCTTTGGCCGTGGAAAGATAACACAAAAATGCAAAACATGTGAAGTCTGTATAAAAACGGATAATTATGATAATTATAATAAAAATTTTTGATATTTAAGCGGAACAAATAAAATAACATTCGCGTATTTGCAGAAGAAAATTATATTAAATAGAAACAGTTAGAAAGTTTTTTCTTCCTCTGAAAACTTTTTGAAACAGGACTTTGCATGTTGTTCTAACGATATGACATATTTAATAATTTCGAAGCGATACACAAATTTTGATGAGAACAAATCTTAATTTATGAGTAAGAAATATTTACATATCGTCGGTGCGCCAACGTAAACTCCTGTGTTGTTTTTTCTAGTTATCAGGAGAGACAAAAACCCGTGCCATTTCGTCAAATCGCGATATACATATTTGATATCTCAGATTTTTGTATTTATCTGTTACTTATTTACCACCAATATTTCATAACCAAATTCATATTCGTGAAAAAGCCAGGACGTGATAAATGGTTTTCAAGAAACCATTGTTTGGAGCATTTTAAATATTGATTAAAGAATAAAATTACACTCAGAAAAAAATGAACCCAAAGATAAGTTAAAATGAACTAAACTTCAGGAAAATTAAACTTCATATGGCGCTAAAGCAATTTTTTCCCAAATCAAGTTCACATTTGTCCTTAATATTAGCAAATGTTTTGAACTTAGTTTTAGTTAATACTAACTTGAATTTAGTAAATAATCGTTTATATCTAGTTCAATTGAACTCTTATTAAGGAAAAATTAACTCAGTTTAAGTAAAAATTTACATCAAATTTGGAAAAAATCTAGTTAAATTTTCACTAAAATCAGGTACATTTTTACTTGAAATCAGGAAATTTTTACTAAAAATTAAGAAAATTTTTTTTACTAAATGGAAGTAAAATAATTCCTCAAATCAAGTTCAATTTTACTTGAATATACGAAAATTAAACTAAAATGTAAGGAACGTTTAACTATAAATGAGTAATTTTTGAACTTGCAACTTGTAGAAGTAAACTAAATTTTAGTTCATTACTACTAATATAATTCAGCAAAATATTCTCGGGAATTTTCCAATAAATATTTTGCTCCAATGTATTTGAAACAAATTCAAAAAACCTGAAACAAATAGAATTCTCATTCAATGTCTCAATCTTATGTCTTAAGTATTTCACATATAATCCTATATATTTGCTGCGAAGTTAAATTACTTAACTTCGCAGCTGCTGTTTGAAATGATATTTGAGCAGTTAAGGAAAGAATCTCTTGAAACGAACGGGAATTTTTTGCTTAACGAATATTCAAGGATTATTTGAAAACCGTATTATAAATTTCAGAAAAACATGAACTAGAACTAAGGAAATTCGGATATTTCTAGTTAAAATTTCCTAAAATGATTTATTTTCGAGGAGTAGTAAATGTTTCTTCGACGCTAGGCAATCCTTCCTCGGTAAAAGTCAAAATTTACCAAATAGTAGGAAATTTTTACTTGGTCGATGGAATTTTAAGTAAGTAAAATCATATCCCATTTCCGAGTATGTAATAAAATTGCTATATCTTTGAATTTAGTTCAATTTACTCATTGAAAGTAAAATTTCCCAGTTTTGAGGAAAATTTAACTAAACATGAGTAAAAATCTTGAACTAAAGTGAAATATAGATTTTACTCACATAAACGATTGCCATTTGTCTGAGTGTACACATAGGAGTTTTGATATTTGGATGTTCACAGCATGCCTCAAGCAATTGAATGTTGGTCTAGATCAACGGAAAAAACTGCGAATGAGGTTTTGTTCAGAATCATCCCCTCTACTTAACTATGAAGAGATCAAACTCTGATCAGCTTCCTTTGGCGATAAAAAATATTTTTAATCAAAAACCTCAACTTAATTATATTGAATCGTGGAAATCAGTCATAGGTCAGTCCTAGGAAAAAGTGGTCAAAGAAAGTTTGGGAAATATGAAATACGACTACAACTCTTTCTTTAACAAAAATGTATAATAATTTGGTAGGAATTTACAATGTGTCAATTGTGTTACAATACAAAATACAATTTTATATTTTCAGATTACTTATAGAATATTTCTCTATCTCTAATATCAGTAGGATGCTATTCATCATGTGGACGTCGGAAAAAGTTGTGAAACATGAAGTATCCATGAATTTTATACAATACGAGGAAATGTTTGTTCTTTTATTTTTTGATCAATATATGTTACTTTTATGTATTTGCAATGTATTATTTACGAATATTTTTTGAAGTAAATTGATAAAAAATATATACAATTTCAAAATGAATTTGAAAATTAACGTAAATTTTTCACGAAATGAAAAATCTATCACAGGGACGATAATTTGGACAATATAAATCGTTAATACGTTTGGAAATATTGAATAATAAAATTCTTAAAGACTGCAGATTTTGAATCATTCAAACTCCTGCATCGATTACAAAAAAAGGACTAGGTTAAATGTTAAATTTCGAATTAAATTTTGTTATTAATATATATTCTTATTTGTACCAGGTCGCGATGGGATATGTTTATGCAAATTGGAGGAATAAAAGTCATCTTCTGCTTTCGAACGAGGGTGTCATTGACGAAGAGGTCGATTCGTTTTCATAACGTTCAAATGTAACGCATTTCAACTAGGAACAATTTTGCAAAACATTATTTATTTGTCCATTAGAATAAATATTCCCGATGGCTACGGGTATCGTCAGGTATGTATGCTGTGTAGCATACTGAATAAACTGTTTATCGAAATCAAATGTAAACAAATAATTAAATAAAAAATATTTTTATTTAATTGTTATAATTATATCATGTGCTTGGTTTAATTACAAAATGTGCTTAATCTAAAGTCATTTTATGTATTTAATGTAAGCACAAGGCGTAATTGATTTAAAAATGTGAAGTCTTTCAACACAGTATGAGGCGTATTTCTTTCAAAGACGTTTGATGTTCTGATTTAAAGTAGTACAAGATGTACTTACTTTAATAGTCTTTGTCTTTGGAGCCAAATCAAAGAAAAAATCTTAAAAATTAAGAAAATTTCAATGACTTTCAGTACACTTTTTTTCAGTGTAGGCTCTTACTTATAGATCTTGAGTTGCTATTTATAGGCATCCCAATCATTAGCGACCCCAGTTGATTTCGCCCTCTTGAATAGCTTGTTGCAGGTCCACCAGAAGTCCACCATTGAGGTTTAGTTTTACCCTTGTACCTTGTTTTTGGACAGGCTTCTTCAAGGGAGCTATTGAATGATGTGGTGATATGCTCGACCAAATTATCCAGAGCGGCTTTGTCATTCGGTTCATACAGAAGTTTAGAGTTGAGGTGGTCGTCGAGTACATTCCACCCAATAATTTTGTCTGACAGCCGGCCAGTAGCAAAAGATACGTCGAGCACTTCTTGTCTGTCTTTAATTGTAAAGGTCGGTTTAATGCCTATGGTACAAATATAAGTTATATTGGTAGTTAGAATGAAGTCAAGAAGCGAATCACCCCTATTGATTATGTCCGTACTACCCCAGATAGTATGATGAGCATTTGTGTCTGCGCCAATAATAAGCTCGAGCTCGTCCGACGTTGCTTCTTCTATTACTTCCCTGAAGAGAACTGTCGGTACTACAGCTTTATGCGATTACCGATCTCCAGACTAGCAGCTGTTTGGTCTTTACCACTTAAATTACCCAGGAGAAATCAACTTAGATCTTTCCTGACCAAAATGCAGGTTCAATTTGTCCTTTAGGATGGATCCATCCTTACTACTTCTCTCTATAACAGCCATCACTACACTCTCCTTCGCCACATCATTGAAGGGCTTGGTGAGTGTCCTGTTGATGACATTAGGTCCTCTTGCCTTATTCGAAGGCAGGGTTTCATCAGGTGATCTGATTCTTTTGACTTTATTAGCCGTTAAAACAGCTGAATCTGTGGCTTTTTCAGCCGACTCAGTGGCTTTAGAAGCATCTATGACCCCCTTAGCCCAGGTAAGTGACTCTTTTTGTTTTTCGGTAAGAGCCGAAACCTCAACAGCCTCCAACATCGTCAAAACTCTGAGCGCTATCCGGTGCTCATTCTTCCCTCACCGCACCACCTGTTGTGAGTACTGGGGGGAAATTTTCACCATTTTTGGTGTGGTCGGCTTTGGCCAAGACCAACGGACGGACAGTCGGTCAATTGGGGAACCCCGCTCCATCGGAACATGAAGGCATCCCCGTCAAGAGAATTTATTTATTTTTTTATCTGTATTAGCCAGTAACAGGTACTACGATGTAGGCCTTCCAGACTTTGTACAGATTTTTTTTGCGATTGCGTTAGGTACTGCGTTATAGGATTTAACTATACACTCTGTGAAAAACACGTCCGTTCACTTACTCACTACGGGAAGAATGTCTTCTTAAATTATATTATTTTTGTTTATTTTTCGTGTTGTTAAAAATACATAGAAAATAAAAAGTTCATACGCGCTGAAAAAATACCGCTTCTGTAGAATATTGTCCCAAACATATTCTGCTTGAAATATATAAATGTTTTTTAAAAAAAAACTTGCATTCTAGTATACATAATAGACGTAAAAATTGTCTATAGCCAGAAGAATATCCTAGTGAAAAATCAACAACGAATTCAAGACCGAAATAAAAACAAACGAAATATGTATATTATATTTGGCATAAAAAAATATTATATATTTGGGAAAATGGTGTTCTAAACAAGTCTTTGTTTCCGTCCTAATATGTTTCATTTTGAGACTATCAGAAAATGTATCAATACCTTAATTTTAATACAAGTTTTATGATCTTCGTGGGCACCATTTCGAAGCCCTGATGAATGCCAATATTCTTGCTGGGTCGTTGCCCTGAATTTCCGTTAATGTCTGGAAATAAAAAGAGCAGTGTATCTTGTTTCTTCTTTTGCTGAGGGCAGGACACTGACAAAGGAAGTGATAACTGTCCTCCGAATAGTCAGTATCTCCACACCATCTGCATAAGTCATCATTTCTGATGCCGATTCTTACCATATACTTTCCTAAGGAGTAATGTCCCGTAACTACACCGATAACGGCCCTTAGTTCGTCCATCTTCATCATTAGTAAGTGTTCGGAATTTCGCGATTCTTTTTCGTCCCAAAGTAATTTCGTCTGTTCAGCGGCAGCCGAGGTGTTCCACCGTCTTCTCCTTGCTCTTTTCTTTGATTCTATAAAAATAGTGAGACAAAGGTGGTAAAACATGCGGATCACGCCTTGCAGGGGGCGAAGGCGTGCTCCTTTCTTAGCTAAAACATCTGCTTCTTCGTTTCCAGGAATATGTTTGTGGCCTGGCACCCAGCACAGAGTAATTTTATGCTCTTCTGTGAGAATCATCGGCTGACTACCTTTGACCCTATAGCCAGTCCCCTTAGCGCCTTTATTGCTGCGTGACTATCAATGAAAAAACTGATATCGCTGTTGTATAACGGTCTCATTGATATATATTCAGCAGCTTTTAAATTGCGTATATTTCTGCTTGAAATATACTACATTCATCCATTAGTTTGTAGGACTCAGAAATGTTTAGCTCCTTACAGAAAATACCACTGTCCGTGCCATCAATCATTTTTTCCATTAATTCCATAATTTACCATACTCTATATTTTGCTCTTTCAAGTCCTCAATTAAGGGAATAATTGTAGTAAAATCCTCTTCTATGAAGGTCTGACATAGTGAGTAGTCCGTGTGTGGAAGGTCAAGTATCTTCGTGTGTCGAACAGGTGCCCTGCCGATCTGATTTTGTTCGTTCAGTCTTACCAATATCAATTCTGCGGTTTCTAGAATAAAGATATCCAGGGGAGAAAGTTCATGATAATTTCCAGAGCCGTTGTTGCAGTCGTTTTCTTAGCTCCCGTGAGATGAAGCAATGACACTCCTATTTATTTGTGTGCGTTTGGTAATTTATTATCGGCAACCAGAAATGACATCCATAGCTGGCAATTGGTCGAGCGATCGCGGTGTATATCCAGTGAAAGTGTTTTGGTTTCATGCCCCATTTGTTACCTACTATTTTCAGGTACGCGCACAGAGCCGCGAAAGTTTTCTTTATCCTTTCATTTGTGTTTTCTATCCAGTTCAGCTTTGAGTCGAATATTACTCCAAGAAACTTAGCGGATTTTGATAGTTGAAGTCTACATCTTTCTAGGGATGGCATGGTGAAGATCGGTATTTTCCTTGCCCTAGTAAAAAGTACAATCTCTGTTTTCGTTGTGTTAACTTCAAGGCCACACTTGTGTGACAATGTCGCTAGAATATTAATAGCTCTATCCCTGATGTCAGATTGTTTGGGGCAATTTTCCTGAGGTCAAGATAACTATGTCTATGAGTTGGCAACCCTGAAGTGTAAACGTCAAAAATTACAACGTCTGATTATACGGAGTTTAATAAATAAAATAAATAGGTTTTGCTTGGGTTTTGTTACTTAAAAAGTCGATAGACTGCAAAATTAATAAATACACTATAGCAAAACATTGAAGTATGGCAAATACAAAGCGTCGTAGTGCTGTAATTCCGAAAGAATTTTGTGCGAAGTGCCGAAAGGAGATAAAAGAAGAAGAAAGTTGCACACAATGCGACAAATGTGCAAAAAACTATCATCCATTATGTGCCGGTTGAAACAAACGCCAGTTCGATCGCTTAATAAGCAACGAGAGCGAAGAGTACAAGTGTATCGGTTGTAGCGAAGATGACGGAACAGTGAAAGGAGAACTAAACGAAATAAAAAACAGCTGTGTAACAATAAACTCGACCAGCTGCAAGACTCCCTGACGTTTATGTCAAATAAGTTTGATGAACTAATACGAGGTGTGGCAGAAAATAAAAAAAAAATTGATGCAGTGCAGAAAGAAAATAATATTTTAAGAAATGAAATAAAAACACTTAAAGGCTCCGTCAAAATTTTAAATGATGAAAGAGTTAAAGATGACTGCATAATAAGTGGTGTAAAAACTAATGAAGGTGAAATGGCTCTTGATAAACTGTTGGAAATATCGACAGGTGCCGGGGTGAATTTAAGCGAAAATGAAGTAAAAGATGCCTACTTTCTGAAAAAAGGAGTAATTCAAGTAATAATAAGCAAATAATGATTGTTAAATTCGAATCGAACAAATCAAAAGCTAAAATGATGCAAATAAAAAAGAAACTAAAAGAAAATGAGGACACTAAATCTATTTTTATAAATGATTTTCTGAGTAAGGAAACGTTAAATGTATTTAAACACGCAAAATCTGTAAAATCTGTTGGATACCAGTCTGTTTACATATACAATGGAAAAGTCTACATAAAAAGAAGCGAAATTTCAAAGCCAAGATTAGTAAGAAGTGACGAAGAAGTTGATGAGTTGCTATATAATAAACTATAAGTAAAACTATAAGTATTCCACTGAAAAAAAATTATATTTGTTATATTGTCAATTTTTAACTTTTTTATGAATTATAATTTTTTTAATTTTGAATCATTTAATAATTTCTTTAATCAAAATAAATATCCACTTTTTAACATAATTTCTGTAAACATGAGAAGTATTTCCTCTATAGAAAAATTTAACAAATTCAAAGCGATGGTTTCTAAATTCCAAAATCTTCCAAGTATTATAGCTGTTCAAGAGACATGGTTTTCTTCTAATCTGTTGCAACTTTATAATATTCCTGGCTATAATGTAGTACATTGTTGTAGGCCTGACGGCTATGGTGGAAGTTCTCTGTATGTACGTGATTGTTATCAATTCAATGTGGAAATGTGTAGAAGCAAAGTATTTTTGGAAACTATTACAGTTTCAATAGAAATTAAGAAAATTAATGGGAATCCTTTAAAGCTGTCTACATTTTACAGCTTTAAAGGATTCCCATATAGAATAATTTTTTTATAATTTATAGAGGAGTTATTAGTAAACTATGGAAGACATCCTAGTATTATTTTAGGAGATTCAAATATTGATTTCCTAAATCGTTCATTATCTGGGACTCTAAATGATTTGTTATCCTGTTTTAATTACTGTTGAAAGAAAAGTGGTTAAGAACGATTTGACACCATGGGTGAATAACAATCTTCAATCCCTAATAATATACAAAAATAAGCTTTTAAAGATGCGAAGAAAGCACAAAAATAAGGATTTGGATGGAAGGTTGAAAAGAATAAGCAAAATAATAAGGAAAGCCTTTCAGGCCTCGATGAACAGTTTTTATTCCTACAACTTGGAAAGATTTCAAAATTACCCAAAAAAGTGTTGGAATTTTTTAAATGAGAGCCTTGGTAGAAAAATAAAGAGGCCAATAAATAGATGATGATCAGATAAAATGTAATATGTTTAATAAATATTTTCTAGATATTCCAAAGACATTAAAAGAAGAAATTGCGTGTCTGCCTGGTGATTCTATTAATTATTTTAGAACTCTAAATAATTGTCAAAGATCATTTAGTTTTTCATATACTACTGCTTCAGAAATTGAACAGGTTATTTCAGAATTAGACATAACAAAAAGTTGTGGTTGCGATGGCATAACTCCGAAAATGTTGTTTGAGTGTAAGGATATTATATCGTCATATCTGACAAATATCTTTAATCACATCATAGACTGCTCCTCATATCCAGATCAATTAAAGCTTGCCAAAATTGTACCCATACCTAAGGGAAACAATGTAGCAGATTTAAGTAAATTTCGGCCAATTGCTTTATTACCCTTAATTGATAAAATTTACGAAATAATTTTGCATAAACAATTATTGTCTTACTTTGAAAACAACAATTTGTTAAATAAATTTCAGTACGGATTTAGAAAGGGATGTGGAACAGAAGAAGCGGTTGTAAATGTTATTAACAATATTTGTGAAGAATTGGATTGTGGTTTTAGTGGTGTAGCCGGCATTTTCTATGATCTTTCTAAAGCCTTTGACTTGGTAGATCACAAAATCTTGATTCAGAAATCACAATGTTATGGCATTAGGGAATCTGCGCTATGTTTGTTGGAAAATTATTTGACAGATCGTAAGCAATATGTGGAGATAGGAGATTTTAAAAGTTTTACCGGCAAAGTTGATTATGGAGTGCCACAGGGAAGCGTTTTAGGTCCACTGCTTTTCTCTGTGTATCTGAATGATATACAAAATCTTCCTTTGAATGGGAAACTATGTATGTATGCTGACGATATATGTCTATTTTACCCTTATAAGAGTGATACAGTTTCGAAGGCGTATATTGAAAGGGATACAGCAATATTATGTGAATTTTTAAGACTGAATAAACTTGTTTTGAATTCTGAGAAAACTAAGTTATTAAGATTCCGACCGTATTCGGTAAACAATAGAAATCTTAGTATTTTTGTTATTTTTGTTGATGGCAAAGAAATTTATGAGAGTGATTGCATAACATATCTGGGAATTAATCTGCAAAATAATTTATCATGGGATACTCACATTCAAAACCTAAAGAAAAAGATAGCTTCTGCATTAGGATTGATTTATAAGTTTAAAAACAAATTCAATACAAGAACCAAATTGATGTTGTATCATTCGTTGATACATAGTCACCTGAACTACCTGCCTATTATATATGCGAGTAGGAGAAGTAATGAACTAAAATCCTTACAAAGAATCCAAAGTAAAGCTATTAAAGCTGTTTTCAACTTGCCACTAACGTATTCTACAATCTCGTTGTACAGAGATATTTCCAAAACAATTTTACCAGCATAAGCAACAATTACTTATGTTTGTTTTTAAATCTGTCAATAACATTGGTTACCATACAACTGCCTTTGAAAGAAATCAATCAAGATTTAACACCAGAAACAATATGAATCTGAGAACAGTCAGATGTAGATTAGAAGCAACAAAACAACGTGTTGAATATGTGGGTTGTCTTGAATACATTAATCTCCCCCAAGATATTAGGAATATAAATCTAATTTCAATTTTTAAGCATAAAGTAAAAGAGTATTTGCTTGATAATATTGAAATGCTTCTCATGTAATATCACAAAATATTGAAACTGCTTTGTGTATTAAAAATATTTTGTTTATGATTCTAACTAGGATACTCTCCCGGCTTCAAGACCATTTTGTTTCTATATTATTATAGAAACAAGTATTTTATACATGGCGGTGTATAAATATGTATTAAAAATTGGCAGCACACATACTGGATCATGATTTCTGAGCCGTGACACTCGTTATCAACAGTTCTGCTGCAATTGTATGGGAGAAACGGAGCTCTATATGGTTGACTTCTAAACACAAGCAAATGAGAAATCTTTGTGAAACCACACTTCTCCAAAATCTTCCAAAACACAATTGTTAACCAAAGTTAATACAAAGCCGGGAGAGTATCCTAGTTAGAATCACAAAGATTTGCAGACCGAATAAAAGCAAGCAAGCAACATAACTATTTTGTTTATGTATAATGAAATGAATTGGAAATGTAACTTGTAAATATTTTGCCAGCTCGCCACAATAATGTCCATGTGACGCTGAGGCAATTTTATTTTTATGTTTATAATATTTTTTTTGAATAAAAACTGAATTAAAAAAAAAATCATTAGCGTACTCTATTACTTTTACTCCAAAGTTTGTTAGAGGTCGTAGAAATTCGTCTACTACTAACAGCCATAATAAAGGAGATATCGCTCCTCCTTTTGGCAAGCCTCTTTTTGCTAACTCTATTCTTGTGTGACCGCTCATTTCAGAGGAGTCAAAATGGCGGAAAGCCAGTCGGTCAAAAATGATTTTACTCTCGCTCGTTTTAGTGCCGCTGTTACCGCTTAAATTTTTGTGCTCCTCCAATATCAAGGAAGGTAGCCAGCGTAAACTCGTCAAAGGACAAAGCTCTTTCTACATAGCATACAACAGAATGAAGTGCCGAGTCTACAGATTTTCGTTTCATATATGCGTGTTGGCAATTAGATATGTCATCTATATTATGATTTCTTCTGCAATTCTTATCTATGATTCTAGTGTGAAGATAAGCTAATCTGCCGGAAATCATTCGCCTTACTGTGTTGAATTTTACCGGCTTTCAGGATGAACACTTCTTTTACCTTTTCTAGACAGGCTCTAAATATTGATATAAGGGTGTTACCTAAGATATCCCATGAGTTTTGCAGTAAACATGGGTATATACCATCCGCCCCCGGTGACTTATATGGGCCAAAACTGGCGATAGCCCATTTAACTCTGTCCGGTATGACGACTTCATTAATTTCAAGGTTATCATGCGAAATATCCTTGGATGTACCTTTGTTGAGAGCTTTCCCTAACTCACAGCCTGGAAAGTGTTTGCGTAGTAGGAGGTCGAGTGTTTCTTCTGGTGAACTAGTCCATTCACCATCTTCTTTCTGTAGATTCCCGTCAAAGTGCTGTTGCTTTGATAAAATTTTCCGCAACATGGCAGTGTCCTTTATGTTTGAAAGTTCTTCTATTAATCTAACAAAATCTATCCCTTTGGCCCTCCTTGTTTATCTTTTATATTCCTTTAAACTTGTTTTGTATTCATCCCAAGATTCGTCTATACCAGCGTTTTTGGCTATATTGTATAAATTCCTTGCTTTATTTCTCAACTCCTTTAGTTCATTACTCCACCAGGATTTGTGTGTTTTGGTTTGGTTATTGGACATGATTGCTGATAAGAGGTTATTAGACTCTTTTCTATGTTTGAACAGCTCTGTCAATTTCCTCCGTATTTTGGTAAATATTGCATGTGGTGGAAACCTTATTTTTCAGGCTTCTTCCGAACTTGTCCCAGTTTGTTCTTCTTGGGTTCCTTAATATTTCTGCTTCAACATATTTTCGCGCTAAATTGAATTCAATATATTTATGGTTAGAAAAACTGAATTCTTTGGACACCTTCCAGTCTTTGATAGTAAATTTTAAGGTTCTATTACCGAACGTAAGGTCGAGCACCTCTTTTCTGCTTCAAGTTCCAAAAGTGGCATCCGTGCCTCTATTGTGGATTATAGAGGCACGGATGCTTTTTTTCTAGTAGGAGTCTCCCCTGGGATTGGTATCCGTACTGCCCCATAAAATGTTATGAGCGATTGCATCACATCCCACTAAAAATCCTTTTTTTTTGTCCTGACAGTAGCTTATCAGGTCTCAAACCACAAGTGGGGGCGGTTCTACTTTGTCATTGTGGGGAAAGTAAGCCGATGCTATTAAGTACTGTCTTGCTTCTATATTTAAAATCATGACCGTTAGGTCTGTATTTGATAACTGATTTAGAATAAAACACTTTATGTTATTTTTGATCAAGATGCAAGTTCTCTTTTTATAACTAATTCCAAAGCATAAATTGTAGTCTGGATCCGTCAGGCCATTAATTTGATTCCCTCTTATCCAAGATTCTTGGATCTGGGCGACGCACTGTGGTTCAGAATTGAATTTTACTGGCCAAAAGTCAAATTTGTTGCCATCGCCGATTTTTAAAATTGTAATGCCATTCAATAGCAAACATATTGAGACTAGGGTAGCTAAAAAATTAGATCAAAATATTTATTATTGTGGGCGTGGTGTGCTGCTGAAAACAACTATTTTATGTAAGTTTGAAAAAATCAATTTTTGTATATTTTTGTAGAAGGAAATTGTCATTTTTCTCAAACTATTATCGACAGAGGGTTAGGTTCCTACCTACGTAACAAAAAAATTATTTGAGAAATTGCCAAAAGTATTACTGTACTGTTTACACATATTTCCACAGGTACTATATTTTTTCAAATTGGAATTTTAGTGAAATTAATCTTTTTAGCATCAAGAGACTTCAAGAAGATTTTGGTACCAGAAGAAAGGTGAAAGTGTCCTCTTTAAGCCTATATGTACTTTTGTACCTGCCCCGACCAGCCTGTAGAACACTTTTTTAATTTTAATGAAATTACTCGGGAAAAAATTTATTGTTCTTTTTATTTTACTTGTTCATATGACTATGTTTTAGGTACACCAAGCCAAGTTGTGTGTGGTTTATGACATATTTACCATATTTATGACATCCTAACCCTTTTTTAGTTTTTTGGATAGTTTTTTTATTTTTCCAGGGTTACCATAAATATTTTTTGGAAAGGAGGACTTTTGTGCCAGAAAAGGAGGACATTTGTCACATTTACAAAGAGAGCTTTAAACTTTCGGAGGACATTTAAAAAATGCGGTAATTGGAAAGGATGAGCATTTTACAATGATCATAGATTAAACTTTCAACCCGCAAGGTAGGTCTAAAGTCCGGCAGAGCCGACTATACGAGTATGATACCGTTGGATATAAAAAACAGCTTCTGTAGCGCTAAAAGACCAATTCGGAAAGAACATATAAATGGGGTCTATATCTACATCTGAGACGATTTTGACCAATTTCTTCCAGGTGTTAAGGAGGCTATTGTAAAATTTCAGCAATATCTTCAAATTTATTCTTATCGACATCTTTATATATATATATAGTTCTTTAATTGTCAGTACAATGCCATTTAATTTCTTGTTTTGCGTTGCCTTTGTGTCTCAAAGGAAAACAATTCTAGATCCAAATGCTATCTTTAAATAATAATAATGGGGCATCCAAAGACGTTACAATGAACATGATTAGAATCTTGTCTAAGCAAAGGAATGGTTTGAAGATATGCCACATAAATGCTCAAAGCATAAAATGCAAAATCGACGAATTCAGATTTATATTCGAAGAGTCCAAAATAGGCATCATCTGCGTTTCCGAAACCTGGCTTTCTGCAAAAACACCTGATAGTATGGTAAACTTGAATGGCTATAATCTCTTTAGAGCCGATAGATCTCGTCGAGGTGGAGGCGTTGCAATATACGTTAAAAATAACTTTATTTCCAAGTTTTGTTTTAAATCTAATCCTGGTGAAGACATTGAAGCTATATTCATTGAAATTGAATCTCATCGCAGGAAAATACTTTCGGCTGTGTTTATAGACCGAGAAGTAATATTAATTGGGGTAATTTCTTTATCAATCTCGGAACATTAACAGCCTCCTACGAGGATACCATTATTTCCGGGGACTTTAACTCAAACATTTTATCTGAAAGTTCGCTAACAGATGAAATGTTCTCGTTAAGCCTATTCCCATCCAATACGTCAGTTCCAACACACCACACAGCCATTAATAGCACCCATTTAGATTTATTCTTCGTAAATAATCTTTCCAATGTACTTCTATATGACCAATTATCTGCGTCATCCTTCTCCAAGCATGACCTTATCTTTATGATTTATGATTTCAGCGTACAACGTAGTGATCAAACATACACGTACCGTGATTTTAAAGGATTAAACTATCAAATACTTGAGCAACAATTTTTACTTATAAACTGGCATAACTTGTACCTTCTAACTTCTGTAGATGATCAACTACTATTTCTACAAACGAATATAACAAGTCTCTTCAACTCATGTGTACCTTTAAATACAAAGACAGTTACTCCAAAAACTCGTCCATGGTTCTCGCGAGATATACAAAATGCCATACGTCATCGTGATATAGCCTACTCCCGCTGGAAACGTTTTAGAAGCTCCAATCTACACGATGAATACCGTGCGGCTAGAAAAATAGTAAACATGAAAATTCAAGCTGCAAAAAGAAATTATTAGTCGAACCGCTTTGCCTCAGCACTTGACACGAAATACGTATGGAAAACAATTCGTGATTTAGGCATTGGCAAAGAGTCTAAGGCAGCCGAATGTCATGTCAACGGAAACGAATTGAATTATATTTTCACTAACATACCCACAATCAATGTCGATACAGATTTTTACAGCTCAATCACGAATACATCACACACACTTATTTCTGACAATTCTTTCGAATTCAGATGTGTTGATCGGGAAGATGTCTTAATAGCTTTTTCGCAAGTAAAGTCAAATGCTATCGGATGTGATAACTTAGACCCTAGATTTCTAAGAATATTGTTACCACATATATTGCCATACCTTACATACATTTGGAAATATGCTAAAGTAATTCCTCTACCGAAATCTAATTCAAAGTTTAGGCCCATAGCAATTTCACCGTTTCTTTCAAAAATTTTTGAAAAGCTACTCCTTAAACAAATGTCTGAGTATATTTCTGATAACCACTTGCTTTCAGCACAACAGTCAGGCTTTCGTACGGGCCACAGTTGCATTAGTGCTCTGACTGATGTTTGCGAAGACATGAGATATGACATCGACAGAGGAAAGTCGTTCTAATTTTACTGGACCATTCAAAAGCTCATATTTAACCGGCCGTTCTCAATCAGTTTTCACTCGCTCCTCTATTTCAGATCCTTTAGCGGCAGCCAAAGGAGTTCCCCAGGGTTCAATACTTGGTCCTATGCTATTTTCGATGTACATCAACGATTTGCCGCATTATTTGACTCACAGTAAAATTCACATGTACGCAGATGATGTGCAGATTTATTTAAGTGGGGAAAAAGATTCTTTAAACGAATGCATAGCATTGATCAATGAAGATCTAGCCAATCTTCACAAGTGGGCTACTGCAAACGGACTCAGCCTAAACCCGCGCAAATCTAAGTGTTTATTAGTAAATAAACGAAACTTTAATCAGCGTAATGAACCAACGAATATAATTGATGGACAGAGAATAGAATTGGTAACATCTGTTAAAAACTTGGGTGTCAACTTCAATAATACACTGTCATGGTCCAATCACATAAACACTGCAGTAAGTCAAACCTATGTCAAACTTAGAACCCTATGGTCCGCACAAAACTTGACTCTACTTAAAACGAGAATCTTACTGGCAAAGAGTGTATGGCTTGAGACGTTATGACCACATATCACGCTATCTTAATCTACTCTATGGAATGTCTTTTGATAACCTTCTAAAGACCAAATCACTTCTGTTCCTACATAAAATTATCTATTCTCAAACTCCTCCATATCTGTTTGACAAACTCCGATTCACAAGGTCAGTTAGGGGCAAACGTCTAGTGCCAGTTTTACATCGCAGCCTAGTTTCGGAATGGCATTTCTTTGTAAACGCTGTTCGTCTTTGGAATGCACTCCCACATAACTTACAACTAACCAGCAACACAAGACAATTTAAAGCAAGTTTATATGGTATTTATGGCAATAATTGAGTCGAAATTTATATATATATATATATTTTCTCTTTCTTTTTTTCCCCCCTATTTATATATTTTTTTTCTATCTTTATTTTTTATAACGTACTTGTGTTTTTATACATTTTTGTTTAATGTTTAATTTTAACTTAATTTTTCCATTTTTGTAAACGCCTAGCGCGTACGTACTATAGTTATTGTTAAATATTGTTAAATCTTTTTGATACATTACCAGTTATATTGTTTTAATTCTTAAGTAATCTGTAATTAACAATTATATTACCTCATTTCTTAAGTAATTTGTAATTTTTGGGAGATACTTCCTGTGCTATAATTATAAGACTGCAAGTCTTGTTGCATGGGACAATAAATAAATAAATAAATAATAATAATGTTTAATGTTTAATGGGTGCAATTTTCAGCCCGATCACTAGAATTTGGTATTAAGAAGTCAAATCAGAGAGATTATATATATGGGGCCATATCCGATATTACCCATTTGCAATCCCATGTACCAAATTTCAGTCACTTAGCTTATGAACCAACCATCCTATGTCTGATAGTATACAAATGGGAAAATTCACCAACTTTGTACTAAAAGTAGTTGCGATTATAATGCATATGGAGATTTACTGTTTGTGAAAAAGTTACATTTGTAACAAAAAGAGGACAAATCCAACATATTTGAAAAGGAGGGAGGACACTGGTTGAAAAGGAGGACATGTTCTCCGCAAGGATAACGTATGGTAACCCTGAGTATGACACTATACATGTAAGAAAAGGATAAAATCCAGTGGTATTCGAATACAAACTCAGTTGCAAAATTATATCCAAGCAGAAACAATCAAATTTTAAAATATTATAAAAAAGTGGAGAACTTCAGCTATAAAGAATTATCCGAAGAGTATTTTAGAAACAACAAGTAAAAATGTTAAGTATCTTATATACCCTTCACCATGGAAAGCATGTGACCTCACAAAATAACTCAAACCTAAAGAAAATAACACCGAAAAACAAAAAAATATAGTAGATGAGAAGAGTAGGAAACATATAGTAGATGAGAACCGTAGGAATCACAGCAAGTTAGATGTTTTACATGGGGGCTATATCAAAACATTGACCGATATGGCTCATTTGCAATCCCAAACAACCTGCAACTATAAGAAATATTTATACCAAATTTGATCAACCTAGCTCTATTATTGCGGACTGTAGCGTGATTACCACAGACGGACGGACTGACAGACGGACATTGCTAAATCGTCTTAGAATTTTACGACGATTAAGAATATATATACTTTATGGGGTCTCAGATCAATATTTAGAGGTGTTACAAACGGAGTGACAAAATGAATATACCCCCCATTCTATGGTGGAGGGTATAAAAAGAAGGAAGATGTTTTATGTTACGTTCAAAGCAATGTAAATTCCTCAAGCATCGAAATTCAATTGGAACTGCAAAATAAAGTAAATATTTTCATCAACAACTTAACTAAGTGCTACAAACAAGTTGGATGGAATAAACATACATTTTATAAGACCTTTGCAATATGGTTAGAACTTAGTGTCCAAGTATCTTCAGAAAGTAAAAATCAAAACAATTGTGGGAGACCACCAAAATCACTCGGCAACTGTAGCGATAGATCTAAAAGGCGGAAACTTAAGGATATCAATGAAGAAATCGTATGTGAAACTATTGCAGAATGCTTGTTACATTAATTGCGATCACAAAAACAACGCACAAAAGCCGAAATTGTTGAAAAAGTTTTAAACGCTAGTCCTCTGAGAACAAAACGGATTATTAAGAGTATCCCAACTCCAAGCGAAGAAAAACAGTTCTCATCTGAAGAGGCATTAGCATTATTTTTGGATTTGAAGTTAACAAAACACCAATATACACAGCTCAGGTTGCGTGCGATTGAAAACGGCTGAAATCTGTATCCATCATATCATCACATACTTGCAGCTAAAAAGACTGTTTGCGCCAACGGACACTATTAAAATCACATCGAGTTAGTTCGGCAGAGGTAATACTTCAAGACCTTCTTAATCATACAGCTCAACGCTTGCTACAATCATTTAAAAGACATGATTTGACGAAATGTGGGAGCTGCATGTTAACTTTTTTTTTGCAAATAGGGATGTGATGTTTCTTCTGGACAAACCCAATACAAGCAATCTATGTATATGTGAAAATACTTCAGACGCAGAAATGTTCATGGTGTCATCTGTTCAATTGCGATTGATAAAGAATTTGGAAGACTCGGAAACAAGACAAAGGATATTTGGAAAAATCAAACACCATCTTCTATGAAATACTGCAAACCAATCAAATTTGAAGTTAAAAAAGAAACTCATGATACCATTAAAACAGAAGTCAATGATATAAGAACCCAAATTACAAGACTGCAGCCATTAGAAGTAGAAATTGAAGGCCAAACAATTGAAGTTATCTACCAATTAGTGCTAACGATGATAGATGGAAAAGTTGGCCAGGCTTTGACTGACACAAAGGCTTCATCCAGCTGCATTATGTGTCAATCTACATCAAGCAAATTAAACCAAGTCCCGGAAAAATCAGTAGATAATACTGATGCATATGCATTTTGATTAACGCCACTACATTCAAGAATACGATTTATGGAACACATACTTAAAATCAGTTATGATTTGGATCTACAGGATTAATAAGAAACAATGACACCAACAAGGATTTAAGAAAATTAAAAAAGAAACATGTTCAGGATGAATTTCTCAAATGTGGGTTGAATATAGACCAACCTAAACAAGGATCAGACAATACAAATGATGGGAATATAGCAAGAAGGTTATTTTCTCATCCCGAAAAAGCATCTGAAAAACCTGGTGTTGATATAAATCTCATTTCAAGATTTAAAACAATTATCAATATACTTGCGGGCCTGATCCCGCCCATTTTTGAACCAATCACGTAGACTGCCACTAGATACATAAACACAAAATTATAGCATTCTCGCTAACACATCGTGCAAGATATCTCAATTTGAAAATTTGGCTTATATGGGCGGGGCCACGCCGATTGGTCGATCCCGCCCATTTTTGGACCAATTACGTAGAATACCACCAGATATATATACACAACATTGCAGCACTCTCGCTAGCCAATTGTGCAATATATCTAAATTTCAAAATTTGGTCTATGTGGGCGGGGCCACGCTCTTAGGTCCGATCCTTACTATTTTTGAAACAATCACGTGGACCACCACCAGATACATATTTACAAAATGACAGAACTCTCGCTAATAAATTTTGCAACTCACTTTCAAAATTTGGCTTATATGAGCGAGGCCACGCCCATTGGTCCGATCCCGCCCGTTTTTGGAACAATCACGTGGACCACAACCAGATACATATTTACAAAATTTCATCACTCTCGCTAATAAATTATGCAAGATATCTCAATTTCAAAATGTGGCTTATATGCACGGAGGAAAAAACGGCCTCTGTAACATATTGTCCCAAACATATTATGCAGGCAACATATATATGTTTGGAGCAGCTCCCAAACATATTATGTTTGGGGTAGCAGTAATGTTCCCAAACATTTATATGATTGTATGCAAACGTATATATGATTGTATGTAATCATATATATGCTTATGTCCAAACATATATATGACTGTATGTAATCATGTATATGATTATATGTAATCATATATAATCATATATATGATTGTATTTAATCATATATATGAGTGTAATAAAACCACCATAAAACCAAATTTACTAAAAATCCTGACAACCCTGTTTGGCTAAAGAGACACAAGATCTCTTCTACTCTTTTCGCTCCATCATGAAACTATAACGGTTCACAGCAACAAGTAACCTAATGTAAATCGTCACTCACTACGTCTTATACAGAAATACAATAACAACAAACAGCTGCAGAATAGTTTTTGAGTTTTCTGAAAATTACTAAATTTTGAGTTGTGTCTCTTTAAAACAATTTGTGTAATGTGCAAGGCAAAACTTCAATAGTACAGTGCACTCTTCACTACTGTACCCGGGTTCATTTCAGATGAAAACAATTTGTTAGTGCGGGAGTGTGTTTGTTCAAAGAACATGATAAGCGAACATACATACGTACATACATATGTATGTTGGCAAAATAATTTATGTGGGGCAATAAAACGGCGTCAGTATTATAGAACGTTTTGTAAATAAAATGTTTTGAAGTAACATAAATTCCTTTTAAAAAAAAAATAATTTTGCACTAAATTAATTGTGTTTTTTAATGAAAAACCTCTATACATCTTTGATATCATATTCTTTCTTTTATTTTGAATTTGTTGTACGTGTTAAAACTACAACTAATTTCTTTGAATTCGACATTCACCACACATATTCAATAAAAAACCCGACCTTAATCTCGACCGGGCGAGTAAGCATCATCAAATAATAATAATACCCTTTGGTGTCGGTGCCATTCCTCCTCATACACACGGTTACCATATACATATTACCCTTCTTTGCACAAAATTATGAGTCAAATAATTGCGCTCTCTGAGAGTAATACTCCCTAAAACTCTAAAAAATATGTTCTAATATATTATTTTGCCAAAAATATGTTAGGACACAATCATATCGTTTTTTAATATGCTAGAATTTTGCCCCGAACATATTATGATTGTGTGCAAACATAATATGTTTACCCACAAACATATATATGATTGTGCCCGTCCCAAACATATATATGATTGCATCCAAACATATTTTTAACGTATTTTTTTCTCCGTGTGGGTGGGGCCACGCTCAGTGGGGGGCCCAACCTTTTTTTTCCATAACAAAGATAAACAATTAAAAAATTGCGTTTATTGTGTAGATAATTGAAGTTGAGTTCCTTAGTTTTTTATTCGAATTTTATTCGTAAATATGCATACTGAAAAAAATCGCCTCTGTAGTATATTGTCCCAAACATATTCTGCTTGAAACATATATATTTTTAGGGTGCACTCCAAATATATAACATTTAACACATACAAATAATATATGTTTGGGAGGATGTTGTTCTAGACAAAACTATGTTTACATCTTAATATTTTTTATTTGCATATGTTATTTCCCAAACAAAGATCTATTTGCGTGAATATATATCTATTCTTTAATTGTTTTAACTTTTCAGCAATTGAAAGGTAATTTTTAGAAATTTTTAATGTTAGTAAAATTTCTTTATAATTGAAAATAATGACTGGGAATAGTTAGAAAATAAAAATAAGTGGTTTCAAATAGAAGTTAATGCTAAGTATGCCATTTTTAATAGGAAAGCATAATTCGAAAACATGGAAAAAATTAAAACTAAAGTTCGAAAAATTCAGCAAAGTTTTGAAAATCTTTTTTTTAAATAAAATATATTTGGAAATATTTATAAACAATAATTTTATTTGTATTTAAACACATATTTTATTTGAGAAAATTAGTTCGCAAATATATTTTATTCTAATATATTAACATATGCGTCCTAAATACATTTTATTGATTTTCAAATAAAATTTATTTGCTCGAAAATATATAATAATTAAAAATTTGTGTTCCAAGTATATTTTCTTTCGATTCAAACAAATCAAAAAATGCGATTTTGCCCCGTGTAAATATGTACGTTAGAACGAGATCAGTAAAACTTTTTATAATAAAATACGTAAGAGTTAAACATGTAATCTTCGATTTTTTGAAAGAAATATGTCAATTATTTCATCGATTTTGAATTCATCTTTGTATATAGACATCAAAGCCAGATAAGATAGCTTTTCTCCTTCCATACTGTTCCGGAGATAAGTTTTTATTCTTCTTAACGTCGAGAAACTTCGCTCAGCAGATGCCGTTGTCACAGGTATTGTGGCCAGTATCTGCAGAAGGGTAAAAACGCTTGGGAACATGTCCTCATCACAAACTGAAATAGCATATAATGCATTTGATGGCTTATAATTCTTCTGCTTCCAATAATCAATCCATATACTTATTTCAGCTAAAACAGATTAGCTTCATGTTCGGAAAATCTATTATTTAAATGTGATATTACTTGGTCCAGATATGGTATGAACAATGTTGTCTTAAAATACGCCTTGGCATCTGAACCAGGAATATTAGCCCTATACTTTTGAGTGCCTACTCTTCTAGGTAGTGCAGCTTTTATTCCAAAACTTCTTGCAAGTTGTGGGGATTCTTCAAACAGTTTATCAAACTCCGCATCTGAATTTCTACGCATGTCACTTACATAATTTAGTCGTTGCCAATTGTATTATTTCGTAAGCCTAGGTCAAATTTACATACACGGTTGTGCAAACTCCTACATGTTAAAAAGGTAGATAGATAAGAAATCATAAATGTAATTTTAACTTAATTTTCGCCATATCTTGTTATCATAAATTTAAAGCCAACCAATAATTACACCGGTCGAGAAAAACAAAATTTTTTCTTGGGTTTCTGTTTTAATGCATAGATTCTGATTCTAGACGTCAAAATCTCCAATCTTAGCTTTTAAAGTTTGTTTTTGTAAATTTTACATCGATAAGAAAGTTTTAAAGTTAAAACCTCACTAAATTAGCTATAACTTATTAAATTATGCATCGATTTTCTTCGGAATGGGCTCGTTTAATTCATGACCGAACAGACTTTACGATAAAATCATAAAAATATAACATTTGTTCATTTTTAGATTGTTTTATGGGAGTATTGCAAAAAATCATATTTTTTGAGAAAATTTTAATAATTTTTAAATAAAAGCCTCATAAAAACATCTAGAAACGCATAATTGTCATATTTTTGTGATTTTATCGTAAACTCTGGGCCACGTCCTTTGGTGTGATCCCACTCATTTTAGACCAATCACGTAGGCTTCCACCATACACATATACACAAAATTACAGCTCTCTCGCAAACAAATACCTCAATTTTAAATGGTTGCTTATATGGGCGGGGCCACGCTCGTTGATCCGATCCCGCCCAATTTTGGACCAATCACGTAGACTGCCACCAGATACATATGCACAAAATTCCAGCACTCTCGCTAAGAAATTGTGCAAGACATCTCAATTTTAAAATTTGTCTTATGTGGGCGGGGCCACGCCCATTGGTCTGATCCCGAACATTTTTGGAGCAGTCACGAAGACTGCCACCAGATACATATGTACAAAATTACCGAACTCTCGCTAACAAATTGTGCAAGATATCTCAATTTTAAAATGTGTCTTATGTGGGCGGGGCCAGGCCCACTTGATGTATCGAAAATTCAAGTACCCTATTTTTTATTTCACCAGGCCCCACACATTCGTTCTGTGAAAATTTCGAGAATATCGTTTCAGCCGTTTAGACGTCTATTCGGTACAAACAAACCAATAAACACACATTCTTCTTTTTATATATAGATAGCTGGAACGGGTCGACTTCATTGCCCCAGATTTAGATTTCCGATCCCGTCCATTTTTGAACCAATCACGAATACTGCCACCAAAAACATCTCCATAAAATAAGAGCACTCTCGCTAAGAAATTGTGAAGATATCTCAATCCCGCTCATTTTTGCACTAATCACGTAGACTGCCACCAGATACATATAAACAGAATTTCAGTACTATGGCTAACTAATTGTGCCAAATATCTCAATTTCAAAATTGGCTTATATGGGCGGACCAACGCCCTTTGGTCTGATCCCGCTCATTTTTAGACCAATCACATAGACTTCCACCAGATACATATGTACAAAATTACAGCACTCTCGCTAAAGAATTGTGCAAGATATCTCAATTTTAAAATTTGTCTTATGTGTGCGGGGCCACGCCCACTTGATATATCGAAAATTCAAGTACCCTATTTTCAACACATTCTGTGAAAATTTCAAGAAGATCGGTCCAGCCGTTTAGACGTCTATACGGCACAAACAAACACACATTCTTCCTTATATATATAGATATAGATTGTATTTATTGATATACGCGGCAGAAAGAAACACAAGTGAGTGTTTTTGACATTTCCATATACGGGTATTTAATAAGCAGACAGCGAAAATTTATGCAATCTTTATTAGTCATCCGAACAAGTTCATGTTTTAGTATTAGGTATATGTTTGGATTATAAATTCGATGCAATGTGCATATTCCATTTATAGGCATTTCCGCCGAATGGTCAATCATTGTATTTTATTGTGAATAATTATTAAAAATTTAATAAATAATGTCCGTGAAAACTGAAAAATTTTATTTTGCTTATTTTATACTACTTTTAAATACATTTTTATATTTAATTATTTTACATTCAAAACATTTGTAAAACAGCGTTCGTTCTACAAAATCTCTCTATTACAATCAATAAAAAAGAGAAAAATGTAAGTCCCTATTCACACGATACTTTTTTTAAGTAACTTATCGACTTATTCTCTTTTGAACTTGTGTTTACGTTCACACACGTACTTTTTTTCAATACTTATACTTATTTTAGTTTTTGTGTTTCGGCTTTTCCTGTGTGAATTATTGTTGTTTCCAAGTGCGAATGAAAAACACAAAACGAGTTGGAGTACGACATACTCCCCCACCCTTTCCGACTGTGTCTCTCGACCACAAAACGCCGCACAGTGGGCTAAAATTAAAAAAAATGGACATAATTCTGCCATTTCAAAACCACTTATCGTATAGCGATGAAAGGTGTGTATACAAGAGGTGTTAGAGAGTTTAAGTACGGAACTTGGGCCCCCTATCTCATAAAGGGGCGGAGCTACAGGGCCCTAAAGTTGACCACCTCGGGTATACAAAATGTTGATCTAACTTTTGAATGGAGTGTCCGATTTGAATGGCGTTGATACTCCTAGACCAGACTTACAATAAACATTTTATAGCTTGAAGAAATCTTGAATAGTTTCCGAGCATTTTTTTTTGCCTTGGAGTTTAGCCAATATTTCAGTCATTTTTTTTGCCTTGGAATTTAGCCAATATTTCAGTCAAAAGTTTACCAATTTTGTTTGCGTGTTTTTTTTTTGATGGATTGCCAGTAAAATTTGCAATATCACGAAAAAAAGAATCGATAAGATATGTCAAGAAATAAGAAAGTTATGGCCCTATAAAGTAAAATATTTGAAAAAATTTCATTTTTGGAGTTTTTTTTAGAAAATAGTCCAATTCGTATTTAGGTCTAGTAGAAAAAGTTTGTTACACAAAGTATTTTAAATGTATACTCATTTTAAAGGAGACGTTTCAAATCCGAAGGCAAAAAAAGGGTGGTGTGGTTGCCACCCTTCAACGATTTGGACCTTTTTTTACATAAATTTCAAAAGTTTGATCGATTTTCTCCAATCGCAAAGCTAAATTGTTAATTTTTTTTAATTATTTGTATTAGGGTATAACAAATCGACTGCAAAGAAAATCCCGAGCGCGGCTTTTCATATCGAAGATATAGGACTAAAAGTAAAAATCTCAGTTTAGGGGATTTTTGATTTTTTTTTTGGGATTTGATGGATTTTCCATTAGAATTTTCCACATGTTGCTTTTGATTATTATTTCTAATATCAAAATAAAGAACTTTAAGAAAAATCATCGAAATATATACATTTTTAAGAATTTTATGCCGTATTTACGTTTCTGTCTATATGCAAAATATTTTTTTTACTTTTCCCTACCATCTTGTACTTATTGGTTATTATATCAGTCAATATGCACTGATTTCTTGTAGATCACATGTTTTTATCAAACAATAATAAAATTTAGTAAGAATAACAATCATAAAATTGAGTAAGAAGAATAAAAGATGTCGGCCTTTATAATATGTTGGTGTGACTCTTGTTGCCTTAAATTTCTGTATACCCATTTTGTAAGAAAAAGACCCACTTCTTGAGAAAAATAATTTATTTTCTTATTTTATTTCTGTAATATATATTTTATTATTTTATTTCTGTAAAATAATCTGAATAATCCATGTCTAGGAGATAAAGCAAATCATTGTATTCCTCAGGATTGTCACATGTCAAAGATCGGTAACATATCCATCTTTTTCTTATTAAAGATAGAGTAGGATCGGAAGATAGGAGAAGATTTACAAATACATACATATATCCTAATTTTGAAATTCTCTTATACTTTTTCGGGATTTCGATTTCGTGCCACCTGGGCTTCTTCCGTATTCTCCCCAAAGGCAGAATATGAAATGCAATAATTATATCTCCATGACGCAATACTTTGTGTACTGTTGGGGTCATATCTTTCCATGGATACAGTTCTATTAGATGTTTCGAAATACCAAGACAGTATTTTCCAAATTTTTCTGCATTCACTTTGTTCCTGCTGTTGATTGCCATTAGAATTATGTTGATTTTACTCAGTAATTCCATATCAATTCCTGTGATCTTAGATGTGATTTCATAATCCTTGACGAAACGCCTTGCAGTGTTACCATCATTTGTATTTCCATATCTCACTAGTGGTTTGTCGACATTGAATCCAGTCTCTTTCCAAAATTCCTCTTGAAATCTTTTTTCTGGAACTCTATCGATGCTTTTAATTCCTTTTTGTCTGGTAATTTGTTTGCATTCTCTGGATTACTATAATAATGCAAATCGTATGGTATGTGTAGGAAATGTTCTAAAAACCGTGTGCGAGCATGTAATGGGGAAATTCCAAATTTTAGAGCATATGTGTTAATTGTTGGGTTCTTCGATAAATCCGAAAATTCATTATTTTCCTCCACATACTGAACATCTCCACTTAGATGATGCTCCGTAACAGCATTGCAAACTTTCCCATCGACCATAGTGAAATTTAGGATGAAGGAGATTGTGAAGCTGTAGTCCAATATTTTGATTGATATGGGTTCCAGCTCCTTAATTTCCTTCTCAATATGATCAACCAGGTTTTGTGTGTTGGTAGCCGACTCTTTTGTATACTCAACCCATATTGGTCTGCAAAAGTTTTTTGATCCTGGAGTCGAATTTATCCAAATGTCATCAAAACTAGTTGAGGGACAATCCGTGTCTTCTCTCTTTCTTAATCTGAGGGGAACTAATGATGCCGTGAACACACTTCTATAATCCGTCCCGCTCGGACTTGTTGATACTTGTTTGTATTCAGGAAGGGTTGGTATGCCATCACATCCCCACTGGCACATAAGTTGCAATTCACAATTATCCATTGTATTCAGCTGTTCTGTAGTATGAGTGGAAACTATTCTCGATGCTGTATTTTCCAGAAGGTTAGGAAGACCAATAGCGACTCCTCTTGGTGAAACTTGTAGCGGTGAAGGAATAATATACTTCTTTTTGTCCTTTATTTTGTTATTTGAAGGTAAGACATCGACTACTTTTTCGGACAATGCCTTCCTAAGTGTTTTGTAGTTGTATTTGCTGAGTCCCAGTTGTAGCATAAGAGCAAGTGCTTCTTCATCCGTAAAAACTGACTGATGGTGTCGGAACAACGTACTTATTACGGGCAAATACTGGCTATGGGGGTCTCTCCCAAAAATTGTTGATTAACCCTGATGGAGTAAATGATAGCACGGTGCAGGGAAAAATAAACCCAGTACCGGCGGAAAGCGTTGATTTACTCGCGAGTCACGTGTCGTCGTTTCAAACAATCGTGAGCAAGTAACTTCTACGGGGTTGGGTGCCTCGGATCCCAAACCATCCATAAAGGAGCGGGCCTCAAACGAAAAGACCCATTCTAAAGAAAAAAGCGAGGTTGCTATAAAAAAGGAAAGGAAGCACCACCTTATTCCCAAATAGCCAAAAAACATATCCAGGACGAACTACACTATGCCATAATTGATAGCAGTATTGCGTCTGGCAGAATTCCCGAAGAGCAAAAGAGTATCTTCGAAGATTTGTTCTACACAAAGCTATTGGACCACATTCTCGAATCTAATGATGGACCAACAATCCAAGTAATGAGTTGCACGTTTGAGAGTTGCATCAGATTTTGATGCTGAAACTGGCATCACAACGCTGTGTCGATGTCCTCGAAAAACTAGTGGAGAGCATCCCCTCACCTTGGGACGGCGCAAAGCTGAAACTGGTACGGGAAATCGACATCCCTGTACTCATAAAAACATCTTTCTTTGTCAGAGGATGGGCAAGTAAGGTACCGTCAGAGCGCATACTCAGCGTCATTGGCAAACAATACTCGAACCTTAAAGTGGGGAAGTCTTCCACAGGAAAAATTATCCCGATGGTTCTCTCTTGGTGGTAGGCATAGAGCCGTATTCCAGGGATAGCCTTGTCAAGACAAAAGGCATGGCATTTTTCAGGATTTGGAAAATCTTCTTTAAGATTGGAAAACCCCCCATTGCCAGGATAGTTAAATCCAGCCCAAACACGAACGTACCGCCTGCAGTGGCAAACGAAAATAGAACGGAACAGAAAGAAGCGAGTGAGACAATTCCAAAAAGTGAGGTGGAAGTGGTCGTTAACATCGCCAAATTGCCGATAACATTATCAATTTTGAAGAAAATTCCCAGCAAAGGTGGTGATAAGGATATGAAGAGGGGCACAAAAACTCAAAGGGAGAGGGAGCGACAAAAAACAACACCGCCTTCCAAGAAGTGGTCGATGACATTACCAAATTGCCGATAATATCACCAATTTTGCAGAATGATTGAGGTCATCCAGATAAAACTCCAGCGGAACGAAACGACATCCATTGCTCTGATGGACATAATAAATATAAGGCAGGGTTCATGTGGCTTTGGTCCAGGAACCGTGGACTACTAGTAACAAAGTTACTGGATTAAACCATATGAACTACAATCTTCTCTACGCTAACACAGGTACTCGTCCAAGGACTTGTATTCTGTGCCATAAAAACTTGTGCTATCTTTTCTCTCCAGAGTTGTCAACCTCGAACGCAACTGTGCTGATGCAAGGTAATGGAAGTATGTACCTGGCGTCAGTATACCTGTCATTCGATGCGCCGACATTGCCACCTACGTCGGAATTACAACGTCTGGTAAGGGAATCCAAAAATACAAGTAATGTCTTATTAGCTGGTTGTGATGCCAACTCACACCATATTGCTTGGTGTAGTACTGACACCAATAAAAGAGGCCTTATAGAATTTTTGAATACTAACGATCTCCTAACTCTCAACATAGGGAACAAGGCGACCTTTGTTAACAAAATTAGGGAAGAAGTATTAGATATAACGATATGCTCAGAAAACCTCATTGATGAGATCCATGAGTGGAGGGTTTCGGATGAACACTCCTATTCGGACCACCGTTATATAAGCTTTAAAATTGTACGGCCACCGCCTGACCCAATAAGTTTCCGTAATGAGGCTAAAACCGACTGGACCAAATTCGGCAATCTACTTAGAAATCGATTGGGCCAGCCCAAACACGATTATCCAAGTACAGAAGACATTGATATCAATGTAAGGAGTATTACGGAGGCTCTTATAAAATCATTCGAAGATAGTTGCCCGCTTCGAGAAAAGAAATCTGCCTTTGAGAAACCCTGGATGACAGGGAAAATTCGCTCATTGGAAAGGATGTCCGCAGACTTTACAACAGAGCTCGACGTAAAAAGCTATCAGTATATTGGGATGACCACCACAGAAGACTCAAAGAATACAATAAAATCATTAGACTGGCGAATCGTAACTCCTGGAGGCTTTTCTGTGAGCAGGTAGACAGCGTTAAAAGCATGTCTAAAATAAAAAAGTTCCTCTCTCTCCTGGACATTGAGGGCGCTTTTAACAACGTTCAGACCGATACACTTATTCAGTCCTTAGACGAGTTTCAGGAAGATTCATCCTTTTACCGTGCCTCGATTCCTGGATAAGAATATTGCCATATCTAAAAAGGTAAAATACTTGGGAGTAGTCTTGGATCAGAAACTGTACTGGAAAGATCATATTGAAGAAAGAGTTACAAAGGCCCACAGATGTTGGTCGTTGTGCAGAAGAGCTATAGGTTCAAAATGGGGACTACGTCCAAATATGATACACTGGCTTTACATGAGCGTGATTAGACCAATAATAACCTACGCCTCTGTAGTGTGGTGGAGATCAATGGACAAAAAGTACAACGTAATACCATTGCAAAAACTGCAACGTATGTGCTGTCTAGGCATAAGCGGGGCAATTAGAGCCGCACCAACAAGAGCAGTCTCCAACGCACATCTAACCAATAGATATCCGTATAAAGTATGAGGCACCCCTCACAGCAAGATGTCTACAAGTGATGGGTGAATGGATAAATCGTACCATCAGAAGATATTACAGTCACTGGTCGGTCATATTCAAACAACGGAAATCTCCGACCGCATTCCGGAAGTGCGGCTTACAGTTACCTGTGATTCGTTCGTGCCAGACAGACGCTCCTGGGAAAACGGAATACTAGCTCATGCGCCAGTGGGAACCAGCTGCTACACTGATGGGTCCAGGCTAGGAGGAAGGACGGGTCTGGGACTTTATATTGATGAACCATAAGTCGAACTTTACTTCCGCCTCCCAGACCATAACACAGTATTTCAAGCAGAAGTTCGAGCAATCACGGAGTGTGTTAAGTATGCCAACATATTCACAGACAGCTAAATGGCGATCAAAGCAATAACATCGGAAAAGGTCAAATCCAGAAAAGTGTTAGAATGTAAAAGAACGATAAATAATTACTCAGTCCATGGCAACTGAGTATTTTCTGGGTACCGGGACACACCGGAGTGATTGGAAATGAACGAGCACACTGCTGGGCTTCAGAGAACTTCGAGTAATAAACTTGGAAAATTGGAAACCTTTCGAAGCCACGAAGGACGAGTTGAAGCACTGGGCAGTGATGGCTCACAAAACTGTGTGGAATAGAGCAACTGCAAAGATACTGTGGGGTGACCCAAAGGAGAAGAAAACAAGTAGTTTTCTGAAACTAAACAAGATCGAGATTAGTAAGATGATGAGTGTTCTAACGGGACAGACAAGCTTACAGGCACATCTCCATCGCATAGGACTAGCAGAAAACGACGAGTGCAGGGCATGCAGGGAAAACATCGAAACGATGGAACATTTTCTGTGTCACTGCCCAGCTTTCACACATGCAAGATCCCGATATTTCGGTTCCGACATATTGCCAGACTTGACTCATCTCAGAGGATATGACTGGAAGATACTGAGAAATTACGTGTCTCGTACCGGTTTTCTGTAACCCGTTTCTGTAACATGAGACGTTTAAACGTCTCCTCTATTCAACCTAACTTAACCTAACTATATGAATGAACATTACAACAAATATTTGTATACCTGGCAATGATTAAGGGTTTCCCAGAAATAGTGCCATAAAACAATATTTTCTGAAAGGTAAATCTTACTAAATTTCATTATTATTTGATAAAAACATGTGATCTACAAGAAATCAGTGCATATTGTCTGATATAATAACCAATAAGTACAAGAAGGCAGGGAAAAATTAAAAAAAAAAGATTTTGCATATAAACAGAAACGTAACTACGGCATAAAATTCTTAAAAATGTATATATTTCGATGCATTTTTTTTTAAAGTTCTTTATTTTGATATTATAAATAATAATCAAACGCAACATGTGGAAATTTCTAATGGAAATTTGGGATTTTTACTTGTAGTCCTACATCTTCGATATGAAAAGCCGCGCTCGGGATTCCTTTTGCAGTCGATTTTGTTACACCCCAATACAAATAAATAAAAAAAAAAATTACAATTTAGCTTTGCGATTGGAGAAAATCGATCAAACTTTTGAAATTTATGTAAAAAAGGCCAAATCGGAGAAGGGTGGCACCCACACCAATTAAAATTTTGGCTTCGGATATTCTTTGAAACGTCTCCTTTAAAAGGAGTATAAATTTGAAACTTGTTCTACAAGACCTAAATACGAATTGGAATTTTTTCGCCAAAAAATCTCCAAAATATACATTTTTTCAAAAATTTTACTTTATAGGGCCATAACTTTCTTAGTTCTTGACGTATCTTATCGATTCTTTTTTTAATAATATTGAAAAATTTTTATTGGCAATCCATATAAAAACACCCGAACAAAATCGGTAAACTTTTGACTCGGAAACTATTCAAGGTATCTTCAACCTATAAAATGTTTCTTGTAGGTATCCACAGAAAAAACGCCACTCAAATCGGACGCTCCATTCAAAAGTTAGAAGCCGATGAAAATTTTGTATACCCGAGGAGGTAGTCAACTTTAGGGCCCTGTAGCTCCGTCCCTGTATGAGATAAGGGACCCAAGTTCCGAACTTAAACTCTCTAACACCTCATGTATACACACCTAAAATTTTATCGCCATACGATAAGTGGTTTTGAAATGGCAGAATTATGTCCACTTTTCCCATTTTAGCCCACTGTGCGATGGTGTTAATTTTGGAGTGGGCACAGCTTTGGCTCAGAAGATACATTATAATTACTGAAAATCTTCACCAAATTACAAAGGAAAAATGTTCGAAAAAAATCAACAAACAAAATATAGTTGAAAACACACACAAATAAGAAGAACGAAATTGCCACGCCCCTTGTGATACACCCCACACAATGTGACCAATTGGTACAAAAAGTTAACAGCTTATAAAATTATTACCAGTGCATACAAATACTTGTAAGTTTGTGCAGTCTTATAGTACTAACAGTACAGTACAAAGTGGGCGTTATTGCCACGCCCCTTCTAGTACCTCTCACACAAATGGTAACAATTTTGTGAAATGGTAAAACTCTTTATTTATATATTTACCTCATTTTTAACATTTCACAAAATTGTTACCATTTGTGTGAGAGGTAGTAGAAGGGGCGTGGCAATAACGCCCACTTTGTACTGGACTGTAGGTACTATAAAAACATTACACTGCACAAAATGTCATGTATTTGTATGCACTGGTAATAATTTTATAAGCTTTTAACTTTTTGTACCAATTGGTCACATTTGTGTGGGGGGTATCAAAAGGGGACTGACATTTTCGTTCTTTTTTGCCCAGCTTATATAGACGGTAAAATGATTACTATGTATGCAATTTTACCGAATTCCCATGAGTAGTATGGAAGTTATAAGAGTTTTAACATGTCCAAAAGTATTAACCATTTGTGGGGGAGGTACCACTTGAGTAGGCCAATATGGTTGTCCACCAAACATAAACTGGGTTTGAATAAAATATTATTACGTTCGAAATTTTAAGTCATTCGGTCACTCCTTTCCAGGGTAATCAAGGATTAAGGACATTTTCGTCCTTTTGATGTCCTTAATGCAAAAAAATTGGTTACTTAATTTATAATTCTTAGAGAGGATGTTAAAATCTTTTAAATGGTACTTACAGTATCGGACAATACATATTGGACTACGGTCATACTTCTGTTCAAGCGCCAAAAAATGGAAATTTGGCTAATTAAATTATTTGAAAGTAAAAATGTATTTCACAAAAAACAAAAAAAAAAAGGGTCCAAAATTCGTAAGACAAATCATATTGGACTATGCATTTCTACTAAGATTTTGTGGAAAAACATTATTATCAAGGAAGGCGTTGCTGCTTCTTGCATGGAATCAATAATATTGCTTGTTATCTTTGTATCTATGGAGTTTAAAGCATCTGCTATAGCTTATTTTTATCTCCACCTACGCTTTCTCAATTTATCTCTTTGTTGACAATATCCCAAAGAGGATTCAAGTCTACGGTTGAGCTGGCCACTCCATAACGTTAATCCCTTCCTTTCTAACTCAATCATTGAATCATTCTGCGGTATTATTGAATCATTTCGCGGGTGGTTGTCGTGTTGAAATTGCCGTAATAGAGCAACATTCCACTCAGCATAGGGAAACATGTCATTCTCCAAGATTTCGCAGTACATAAACCTGTACAAAACTTCGTTTATTACCATGATTTACAGACCCTTTTTAGTATAAAGGGTCCACTATTTTCTTAACAAGTATATACTGTATATCATTCAAATCTGATATTCCGTTAAAAAGTCATATCGACTTCAAAATAGCTGCATTTGTAAAAAAAGTGTTAAGATGACCAATTTGGCACGCTATAAAATCTAAATTGATTTGAATTTGGTCATAATTCCGTATAGTCTTGTAGTATACGCGTGCAAAATTTCGTTCAGATCTAAATTCATAAATATTCAGAGTAGGTCGGTTTCCTTTGGAATTACCCCATACTTTCCATACATTTAGGTACTTATATTGAATGATTTTTGTGTCATGATTTTTTAAATAGTATTGACATATCTTTCTACAATTTCGAATTTTTGATTCATATATCGCAAAAATTTTTTGCATAGTTATTGAATATTTTGCATATTTTACATATCACAAATATGCAAATATGCACAAAAAATGAAAAATATTCACCTGTTTTTCGATTCCTTTTTCTTTGAAACGAATTTTGGTTCATTCAGAATTTTTCTATCAATCTGCAAAAAAATACGCAATTGCATATAATCCGAGTGTACAGCCGTGAAGCTTATTGTTTTTATGCCTCCTAAAATAAAAGTCGAAAGTTTAAATTTCAACTGTTAGGGTTTTATTAAAAAATTAGCGTATGTTTGTGTAATTCAATTTGATTTGTGTAAAAATGTACGTGTGAGTGAAAATGTGACTAATGTGGTGTTTATTTGTATATTTACAATTTTAATGGTTTTTGTTTATTTATTAACTGTGTAGGTATATGTGTTTGGGTTTAGTTATTAAGAAATGTTTTAACAAACGGGTCTTCTTTAATGTTTAATTCAGAGTCTTTGTTCTCGAGTTAGAAATGTTTATTTCAAATGTTGGCACTTGTATTTTTTTCACTAACACTGTTATCACTTATCACGGGGGAGAGGCGCACGAGTTTGGTTTAAGGATCGGTAAAAGACTGATTACTTGTGCCTGCCATCCATCTCTTCTAAGCTCACCAAACGACTTTCGTTAAGCTACAGATGGTAAGCTACAAGTAAACAAACAAATAAACAAAAGGGAAATTAGAGTGCTTTAGAGTGATGAGTGCATAGGTTATGCATGTATGGGCATATAAATGCATCCGCATTTACTCACATACACACATAATGCCGCGCGGCAGTGGACGTTTCACACTGATGTTGAAAAGTGCGGTGTCACCTTTGAATATTCCCCCCCCCCCGTGATATAGTGTAGATTATTATCTAAAACTAGCTTAATCTAGAACTGCAGCTCATGTGGCTCCCGTGGATGAAAACCCCATCCAGTTTTGGGGCGTGAATGGTAAATGTTGACGAAAATTCGATGGTGGGTCTGAGTGGGTCGACGTTGTAGGATACTGGTTACCACAGCATGTGTCTTCAGGGTATATGGGCTGTCATCGTGTCTTATAACGGTACTTCGTGAATTGGATGAGTCACGACTCTGGGTTGGGCTAGGCCACTGAGAAACCATACCTAGCATAGAAGAGATGTGAGTACCAAGCAGTGTTGCCACTGGAAAAAAAATTTCCGACCAAAATTTTCCCTAAAACCGACCAAAATCCGTTTTAGCCGACCAAATTTATAAAATTAAAGTTGTTGGTATCTTGAAAAGTTTGGTGACAACTTTTTCAGATTTTGATGAAACTTGGAGTGTTTCGAAAAATTAATTAACATAAAAATGCTAGTATTGAATGTATTTTAAAACAAGTAAAAATGTGGCCCATCTGAATCGTATATGTATACCCAAATTCATGGATCGCAATAAATTATGTAATATAAAAAATGTCTATCTAAATGAGGGGAACATGACGTAATCTTAATATAACCTCCTTCAGTAAAATCGTTGCTTTTTAATATTTTTTGTATTTTAAGCATAAATATCTTCGCCAAATTCCCAAGATAGTCTTTTTCCCCCCAATGTGGTAAAAAGTCAATTTATAAATTGCAAAAAATTTGTATAAATAAAAAGGAATTCTGCATTTAAATGTTCAAAATATTTTCGTTATGATAGTTTCCACATTTTTGTTATCAATGCATTCCTATATAAATATAGAGTGTGAAATAAAACTGATAGAAGTCTATTTATATTTTTTTTTGTAAATCTTATAATATAATTTGAACATGTCTTTCGTAATTTGTATTGAGTCTTTCTTTAATTTAACTTAGACGCCTGAAAACAAAGAAAACGCTGAAGTGGTATGACCTAGTTTTTCAATAGGACTTGGTCAGTTTAACGACGATATCGATTGTGGATGAAAAATTTTACATAAAAATGCATAACAAGTTACGATATCTTGAGCAGACTGCAACGTTAAAACGTAATTTATGACGAATGCCTATAAGTTCCATAATACTATAGTACGCAATTTCGTTAATTGTAGGATTTTAAAAGTTAAATAAAGTAGTGAAATTTAGAAATTTACAAAATTTCAGCATAATACCAGAAATCAAAATTAAATTTTCACCGCTGATTCTACCTGTATTTGACATGCTACACAACTAGTCAAGGATACTAAACGGTAAACTATAAGTTTTACCGATATTCTATCTGCACTAAAAACTATCCTAAATCTAGCTACCAACAGTTGGTTAATAAAATTAGAGATTTAGTAATAGCCAACAAAAACAAAATTATTCTTTGCTGGGTACCTGGATACATCGGTCTAACTGGTAACAATTATGCGGACTCCGCAGCTAAACAAGCTTGTTCCTCGCTCTTAATTACTGATGCAATTATTTAAAAACAGGATAAAAAAGAAATTTCAATTGTGCTTACGGAACATTATTCGGACAACAATAAATTCATTCAACACCAACACTTCAATTATATAAACCCCAAGATCATTGCTCCGATATATTCCACTAATATTGATAAAAGTAAGATAAGAACATTTTCCCGACTTCAGATGGGCCATACTTTTGCCACACATCAACATTTGGCAAATCTTATATCTACTAAAGGTTTAATGTAAATAAATAAAATTCCGCAATTATGGTGAGATTTGTCAACCAAAATTTCGGTTTAAATCCGCTCTCAGAATACAGAACAGGAGTGAAAGCAAAAATTCTTCCCCCAGGGCCGATATTTTAGACCACTACAAAACACATTTGTCGAACCTGAAATAAATACTGTCAAACTAATTTTTATTACAATATATTCGTCTACAATTTCGATCGATACTGCTTTCAGCGATCAACATAAATATTGGAATTCACAATAGTCATTTGAGGGTATTCCAAACGGTGAATGGCTTTAACTTTCAGTAATTTACTTTGATATTAAACTTAAAATTATTCTGTATTATAATACGAATTAAATTTTTTTGAATAAAAATGGAATTGGTCCGACCATCCGACCAAATATAAAAATTTCAAATCCATCCGACCAAATTTGGTCGAAAATGACCAAAACGGCAACGCTGGTACCAAGTTCTTCTACGTAAAAATAAATTGTTAGTCAATCTGAAAATAGTTTGACGACATTCGTAATCGGTGGACTAATTACACCGTTAGTTGTCCGAATGTCAACGACCCTAATGTTGTGAACATTCCCTAGATAAGTTCTTGTGATACGTCCCAGTTTCTATTCAACTTTCATCCTTGATTACAATCAAATCATTTTCTTTTACGTTTTCTGTCTGATATTTCCACTTATATCGACGATGTAGCTCATTTAAATACTCAGTTTTCCCTATTTGGCAAAAATATTGAGAGATAATTTTCAATCGTTTCCATCTATTGGCAAGAGTGATGTTTCCGTCTGAAACAGTTCAGTTGGGGTCAAAATCGAAGTACCAATCAGAAAATAAGCTGGGGTGAGAGGATTTAAGTCGGAGGGGTTGTCGCTGGCGAGAATTAAGACAGGCTTCAATTCTCGCTAAAATGGTTGCGAATTCTTCAAAGGTAAAATTCATTTGGGGTATAAACTTTCGTAGATGTGTTTTGAATGACTTAACTCCCGCTTCCCATAATCCTCCCATATGAGGGGCACCTGGTGGAATACAACTATTGTTCTGGGTGGCATCTTTTTGAAGATTCTTCATAAACTCTGGCCTATCCTTCCTTTTTAATTCTGCTGCTCCTACAAAGTTAGTCCCATTATCTGAGTAGATCTTGGACTGGCTTCCTCGTCGCCCAATAAAGCGAGATAAAGCGGCTAAAAAAGACTGAGTTGAAAGATCACTAGTGGGTTCTAGGTGTATTGCTTTTGTAGAAAAGCAAACGAAGACGCAAACATTACCCTTTGTTATTAAACAAGCTCTTCCTGTAAAATTCTTTATGTTGAAGGGTCCTGCAAAATCTACTCCAGTGTTGGTAAAAGGTCGAGTCAGCTTAGTTCGCTGGGGCGGAAGTGAGTCCATAATTTGCGTTTGAGTCTGGTGTTTATACAAAACACAAGTTCGACAATTATGAATTACCTTCTTGATTAAGGGCTTCAATTTAAATATCCAGAATTCAGACCTGATTACGCGAGTCATGAGTTCATTTCCGCCATGCATCGTAATTTTGTGAATAAATTCTACTAACACAAGAGCTAATCTCGATTCGTATGGGTAAGCATTGGATGGCGCTCGTTATATGTAAGTGCTGGGGACTGAACAAGGCGGCCATTTGCTGCGATGATTCCTTTTGAATCAATAAATGGATTAAGGGATGAAAGACTGCTAACACGTGAGTCTTTTCCTTTGGGTTAAAGCTAAATATTCCTCTCCGAAATAATGTTTTTGTGTTAAAACGATAAGACGTTCTTTGATACCTTGGATTTCACCATGGGTGATTTCCGCTGAAGAAATTCTAAATGCAAAGACTTTATATGCCCTAGATACAGAATAGAATCTATCCAAAGGATCTTCAACTGTTTTGGCAGTGAAAACTTTAACTGCTTTTGCTTCTAACTCTGTAGGCCATCGGTCTTTTGGAAACTTCAGCCATTGGGGTCCAGTCCACCACAAATGATGTGCCTGCAAATCATTTGGCGAACATCGTCGACTGGCTTCATCAGCAGGGTTGCATTCTGAATCTATATGCTTCCAATTTTCATTTCCCACATTATCTAAAATGTCTGAATGTTGGCCCAGATTTCCGATCCCGTAAATTTTTTGACTAATCACGTAGACTGCCACCAGATACATATACACAAAATACAGCAGTTTCGCTAACAAATTGTGCACGATATCTAAATTTTAAAATTTGGTTTATTTGGGGGGGCCATGCCCATTGGACGGACCCCGCCCATTTTTGGACCAATCACGAAAACCTCCACCAGATACATATGCACAAAATTACAGCACTCTCGGTAACTAATTGTGCAATATGTATATCTCAATTTTATTTTTTTTTTTGGGCGGGGCCACGCCCTTTGTTCTGACCCCGCCCATTTTTTGGACCAAGCACGTTGACTTCCACCAGATATATATGTACAAAATTACAGAACTCTCGCTAGCAAATTGTGCAAGATATCTAAATTTTAAAATTTGGTTTATTTGGGGGGGCCATGCCCATTGGACGGACCCCGCCCATTTTTGGACCAATCACGAAAACCTCCACCAGATACATATGCACAAAATTACAGCACTCTCGGTAACTAATTGTGCAATATGTATATCTCAATTTTATTTTTTTTTTTGGGCGGGGCCACGCCCTTTGTTCTGACCCCGTCCATTTTTTGGACCAAGCACGTTGACTTCCACCAGAAATATATGTACAAAATTACAGAACTCTCGCTAGCAAATTGTGCAAGATATCTAAATTTTAAAATTTGGTTTATTTGGGGGACCATGCCCATTGGTCCGACCCCGCCCATTTTTGGACCAATCACGTAGGTTACCACCATGTACATATGCACAAAGTTACAGCAGTCTCGCTAACAATTTGTGCAAGATATGTCAATTTCAAAATTTGGCTTATAAGGGCGGGGTCACGCCCATTGGTCCGATCCCGCCCATTTATGGCTTAATCACGGATACTGGCAGTAGATACACATACACAAAATCACAGCACTCTAGATAACAAATTGTGCAAGATATCTCAAATTAAAAATTTGACTTATATGGGCGGGGCCACGACCGTATAAGCCAAATTTTGAAATCCCGCCTATTTTTGGACCAATCACCTAGACTGCCACCAGAAATATATACACAAAATTGCAGCACTCTTCAAGTACCCTATTTTCACCACCCCCTACACATGTACATTCTGTGAAAATTTCAAGATGATCGGTCCAGCCGTTTAGACTTCTATACAGTACAAACAAACAAACACCCATTCTCTTTTATATATTACTAGCTGGACGTTGCCCCGGCTTTTAGATTTCCGATCCCGTCAATTTTGTGGAAAAATCACTTGGAATGACACCGAATACATATACACAAAATTACAGCACTCTCGCTAACAAATTGTTTAAGATATCTCAATTTAAAAACTTGGCTCACGTGGGCTAGGCCACACGCATCGGCCTGATCCCACCCATTTTTGAACCAATCACGTAGACTGCCACCAGATACATAAACACAACATTAAAGCACTCTCGCTGAAACATCGTGCAAGATATCTCAATTTAAAAATCTGTCTTATGTGGGCGGGGCCACGCCCCTTAGTCCGATCCCGCCCATTTTTGGACCAATCAGGTAGACTACCACCAGATACATGCGCACAAAATCACAGCACTCTCTCTAGCAAATTATGCAAGATATCTCAATTTCAAAATTTGACTTATATGGACGGGGTTACGCCCTTTGGTCCGATCCCGGCTATTTTTGGAACAATCACGTAGACTACCACCAGATATATATGTACAAAATTACAGCACTCTCGCTAACAACATTTTCAAGATATCTCAATTTCAAAATTTGACTTATATGGGCGGGGCCACGCCCTTTGGTCCAATCCCGCCGATTTTTGGACCAATCACGTAGACTGCCACCAGATACAAATGTACAAATTTACAGCACTCTCGCTAACGAATTGTGCAAGATATCTCAACTTTAAAATTTGTCTTATGTGGGCGGGGCCACGCCCACTTGATATATCAAAAATTCAAGTAACCTATTTTCACCACGCCCCACACATGTACATTCTGTGAAAGTTTCAAGAAGATACGTCTATACGGCCCAAACAAACAAACACACATTCTTCTTTATATATATAGAACTATCTGGACCCGGTCCACTTCGTTGCTCCAGACTTCAGATTTCCGATTCCGCCCATTTATCAAAACAGGACTATTCGTTGGTACGGACAGTAGGAATCAGTTAAAACATTGGCTTATATGGGCGGACCCACGCCACCTCAATCAAGAACTTATAAAGGCTTATCTGAACGTTCCCTGACAATTTCATCAAAACCGATCCAGCCGTTTTGGAGTCCATCCGTAACATACACACATCCATTTATATATATATAACTGGACCCCGTCCACTTCGTTGCCCCAGATTTAGATCTCCGATCCCGTCGATTTTTGAACCAATCAGGAATACTTCCACCAAAAACATCTCCATAAAATAAGAGCACTCTCGCTAAGAAATTGTGAAGATATCTCAATTTCAAAATTTGTCTTTGGCCCATTGGTCTGACCCCGCCCATTTTTGGACTAATCACGTAGACTGCCACCAGATACATATAAACAGAATTACAGTACTATGGCTAACAAATTGTGCAAGATATCTCAATTTCAAAATTGGCTTATATGGGCGGAGCCACACCCTTTGGTCTGATCCCGCTCATTTTTAGACCAATCACATAGACTTCCACCAGACACATATACACAAAATAACAGCACTCTCGCAAATAGATTGTGCAAGATACCTCAATTTCACAAGATTGCTTACATGGGCTGGGCCACGCCCATTGATCCGATTCCGTTTTGGACCAATCACGTACACTACCACCAGATACGTATGCACAAAATTTCAGCACTCTCGCTAACAAATTGTGTAAGATCTCAATTTCAAAATTTGGCCTATATGGACGGGGCCACGCCCATTTGCCCGATCCCGCCCAATTTTTTGACAAATCGCGCATAATGCCACCAGATACATATACACAAAATTGCAGAACTCTCGCTAATTAATTGTGGAAAATATTTCAAAATTTGGCTTATATGGGCGGGGCCACGCCCATTGGTCCGATTCCGCCCATTTTTGGAAAATTCATATAATCTACCACTAAATGCATACACATAAAATTTCAGCACTCTAGCTAAAAAATGTTCTCAATATCAAAATTGGACCCATATGGGCGGGTCCACGCCCACTTGATATATCGAAAATTCAAGTACCCTATTTTCAGCACCCCCTATACATGTACATTCTGTGAAAATTTTATGATCCAGCCGTTTAGACGTCTATACGGAACAAACAAACAAACAAATATACAAACAAACCCACAAACAGACACTCTCTTTTATATATAGACAGATATAGATAGCTGGACCCAGTCCACTTCGTTGCCCCAGATTTAGATTTCCCCCTACTTCGAGTTGGACCCAGGACTGGCCCATCAGGGCCCTGTCCCAATCATAGGGACAGTAGGAATCTCGTTAATACATTCGTAGGTACGGACAGTAGGAATCTCTCAAAAAAATCATAACTCCAGATTGACTTATATGGGCGGGGCCACGCCCCCTCAATCAAGAACTAATATAGCCTATGTCACCCGCCTGAACATTCTGAAGATTCCCTGAAAATTTCATCAAATGAACAAGGTGGTTTTTTGAGCCATGCTAGCACGATCGTTGAGTCGGTCCAAAAGTGGGTTGAAATATTTTCAATTTGTAAGTTGGGAACCACCTGTGGTTAATTTTGCTAAGAGAACGGCTCCGCATAATTCTAATCTAGGCAGAGATATTTTTTTGATTGGTGCTACTCGAGTTTTCGCTGCTAAAAGAAACGTGTCGACTGTTTGATCTAAATGTTCTACTCTAACATAAAGAGTCGCGGCGTAAGCGCTTTCTGAAGCGTCACAAAAACCATGCACTTCAATTTTACTTGGGTTTGATCTGATTCACCTAGGTACTGAAACTGAATCTATTGAAGGACAATTTTTAATGAAATTCTTCCAATTCATTCCAGTTATGGGCTTCAACGCGTCGTCGCAATCTACTTTATCCAGCCAGACTTGTTGCATGATAAGTTTCGCTACGATGATTATTGGAGCCAGCCATCCACATGGGTCGAAAAATTTGGCAATTGTTGAAAGGACTTCTCTTTTGGTGCACAATTCCCTTTTTTCCGTGGGTGGTGATGTGAACGTAAAGTTATCCGCCGAAATGCTCCATCGGATACCTAGCCTTCAACTGGGTCAGTTGCTGATTTTCTAAAAAGAATTCTTCAAAATCGGGTCTGACTTGGGTCGATTTCAAATATTCCATTATCGCTGCCTCGTATTGAGATTTGACCTCAAAACTTGTTTTGGGGTCTCCTTCACCTCCCAAAAACGTGTGAGAATTTCGATCAAAACTGTATTGTAAAGTGAAATTTTACTATCATTTGTGCTTGATTTTTCAAGGGGTTCGCCCACTATCCAGCCAAAAACTGTGCTTTGCGCTAGTAAAGATCCTATAGATTTCATGGGAGCTCCTACTGTGTAAATTAAGGGTCCTATGTCTAAACCTATCAGAAGATCTGAGGGTCGGCTTTCGTAAAAACGAGGATCTGCTAACTCAAGTTGAGTTGTTTCTCTATGTTGATTTTTATCTAGGGCGCGCGGCGGCAAGTTAGAAGGAAGGGTCTTCAAAACGGGTGCCCAAACTTCTAATTCAAAACTAGGGTTTGTACGAGAACAAAGGTTAAAAAGGCAAGCTTTTGTTGAAGTTTCTGAAACGGTTTCACTTAAACCGGTAACATGAACAAGATTCTTCTAGTTGGAAGCTTCAATTTGTTTGTAATCTTCTCGGAAATAAATGTTGATTGAGGTCCAGGGTCGATAATCGCTCGAGCGTCATATCGCTGTCCTCTAGATTCAATTTGAACAATCGCTGTGAAGAGTAGTGTTTCTTTCGATTGCTGTTGGCTAAGTTGTGAATTTTCCTTGAGAGTTAGAGTCGTTGTACTAGGAGTTTGAAAACTAGATGTGGACTGTAATCTAGGAGTGGATTGTACTAGGGTGGTTAGAGCTGCCGCACTGGTACTAGGTCGTACGTAATCTCTAACCGGTTGTGAATTTGTAGGTCGGGCCTCGTTACCCTTATGTAATAAAGTGTGATGTCTTTGATTACATTCCCTACACGTGAAACGACTCTTACAATCTCTTACACCATGATCCGAAGTGATGCAGTTGTAACAAAGATTGTGAAATTTTACTAAGTGCGATCATTCACGTTTTTCTCAAGGAATTGTGGACAATTTCGTAACAAATGGTTTACCTTGCAAATTTGGCAACTCGGTCAATTTGTACGACTACTAGGTTGCGTAGATGTGCTAAATCTGTTGCTATTGTTGAATCTTCTTTGCGAACTTTGAGTCTGTTGCGCAACATTAGTTTGAAATGACTTAACCCTATTTTCCTTCCTACTAAAGGGTGTCCCAAGAAGAGCGCAATTTTTTAATTACTGATGCAGCAATTGAATTGTTTCTCTGGCTGTATGACATGTGGCGCCGTCTTGTTGGAACCACATGCCCTCCACAATCATTTCTTCAATTCTAGGCAAGAAAAAACTGGTTATCATTTCACGATACCGAACACCATTGACTGTTTGCGCTTGACCTGCCTCAAAGGTCCAATGATTCCTCCAGCCCAAAAACCACACCACACAGTGACACGTTGAGGATGCATTTGCTTCTCGTGAATCACTCGAGGATTTTCCGCACCCCAATTGCGACAATTCTGCCTATTGACGAAGCCATCAAGATGAAAATGGGCCTCGTCACTGAAGATGATTTTATCGGCAAAATCAGCATTTTCATGTTGTCTCTCCAATACCCAATTAACGAACTCCCTTCGCTGTCCTTCTCCATTTTTACTAACCTCGTACCTTCTACTAACAAACAATAACAATTATTCAAATGTCAAACAATGACACTTCGAATGTTGCGAGATTTAAAAATTGCGTTCTTCTTGGGACACCCTTTATAATCGGGTCTAGGCTGATTATTTTTGGAGAAATGGGGATTAATATTTCCTACAGATTCTAAAGTTTTGAACTTGTGCGTTAAAAATGCATTCAAATCTTTCCAAGACGGCAGTATGGAACAATCTTCCAAACCGTTTTCAAATTCTTCTAAGAAATTTCTCGGCAGTTTCGTAGAAGTAAGGTAAACTAAAATTGGTCCCACCCTTTTACATCTACCTTGAGTGTTTCTAGTGTCTGAACGCAGCCATCAATAGTGCGTTGAAGTTTTTGGATCGAAGATCCTGAATCTGCCGAAACTGGTGGTAAACTAAGTAGAGTCTTTAGCTGTTCATTAACTTGCATTCGTTTATTTTCGTATCTGTTTTCTAAGTTTTTCCACGCTAGATCAAAACTTTCATTTGCTAATGGTACGTTACTAATAATTTCCCGTGCCTCCCCCGCGGTTTTTTGTTTTAGATGGAAAAGTTTTTCTACTTTACTAAGTCTAGAATTATTTTTGTACAAGGCTGAAAACAAATCCCGAAAAGTGGGCCAAGCGCTGTATCCTCCATGAGATGTGTCGGTGTCGCATGGTGGTAAACGTAACGATAGATGGTTGTTTGGCTCCACTGTTTCCTTTTTTCGGGTCTCCGATTCTCGTCCGAACTTTTCCCGCTGTCTTTCGCCGGTTAGTGCTAAAATTTCTCCATTTACTGCGCTTAAACATCGTTTGTATGTCTCGAATACCTCTTTATAATGGGTCCTCAACTTTGATTTATCGATTGGGGTCTCATATTTTTCGGGAACACGGTCTCTACAATCTACATAGGCCCTTTTCTCCTGATCCCAAACAGAGTTCAATTCTACTCGTGTCACTTCTAATGAGTGAATATTATCATCGGTGCTAGTAGCAGAGTAACCACTCTCAAAGTCTATCAGGTCATTTACGCAATTTACAAATTTATCGCGTAATAAAGTATCCATATTTCCTCCTTCTTAAATATTTTCTTTAGCAAATTTTAAACTGGCTAAAATTTCAAGAAACTTTTAAAGTTGGGATTTTCTTTTAACAATTTCTGTGAGAATTTACTTTGCCAAAATTTGCAAACTAATTTCAGAAAAACGCTAAATATTTTTTGAATGCGGCACAATTAGGCCAATCTTTTACAGTCCGATTTTGTTTTTTCACGAATAGATATAAATAAGGCCGTTTAGAAATTTCAGCGAAATAATTTTTATAGACTTGGGTCTTTTGAAGAAAAAATTATAAAAAAATCTTGACGAAAGTAATTTTCTGTAGACTTTTAGTGTATTTTCAAAAAAATATCAATTAACTTTTTTTACAAAAATAACAAATTTGGTAGGAGTCTTTTTTCGAATAAATAAACAATAAAAAAAACTAATTTTTTAGGAAAGTGATTTTTCCAAAAAAGGTAACAAACAAAAAAACTTGGTAGGAAAGTGTTTTTTCAAAGTAAAATAGTAAAGTATAATTACCACTTCATAAATTTTTGAGCAAATTTACTTTTCGTAGTAAAGTGTAATTTCCTAAAATTACCACTTAATAAATTTTTGAGCAAATTTATTTTTCGTATTAAGTGTAATTTCCAAAAATGACCACTTAATACATTTTTGAGCAAATTTATTTTTCGTAGTAAAGTGTAATTTCCAAAAATTACCACTTAATAAATTTTTGAGCAAATTTATTTTTCGTAAGAAAGTGTAATTTCGAAAAATTAACACCTAATGATTTTTGAGCAAATTTATTTTTGGTAGCAAAGTGTAATTTCCAAAAATTACCACTTAATAAATTTCTGAGCAAATTTATTTTCCGTAGTAATTTCCAAAAATTACTACTTAAAAAATTTTTGAGCAAATTTATTTTTCGTAGTAAAGTGTAATTTCCAAAAATTACTACTTATTAAATTTTTGAGCAAATTTATTTTTCTTAGTAATGTGTAATTTCCAATAATAAAAGTAAGTTTCAATAAATGTAAATTATTGTGTTAGTTCTGGTTAGCTTTCCGAAATGTCTGTCCGAAAACATCAACCATCAAACCATATGTTTTTTCATTCCTTTCTTTACGACTGGAATTATGTTTTCCTATTTCTCCTTTATTTTAGTGTTTTCTTTTCCTTTCTCACAAAAAAACTCCCTTGGTACATTAACCTTTTGACAGGTTCGCAAATCAAAAACGAAAAAGGAAAAAAATAAACACCGAGAAACCAATGAGAAGAAAATCCGCTACTTATTGTCTCGTATGCATTCATTGGTGTACATAGACTGTTGTTGTTTTAATGGGTACGAAGGATCGGTTAGAAAGTGTCGACACAGGAACTTTTTATAAAATATATCAAGATTTTCGCTTCAAAGTGGTTGGAAATTACAATAATGCTGGTTTATAGCACAAACCACACATATTAATTCAAATGGAAATTTAAAAATCGTAAATTTTAGATGTTTTGCAAAAGGGTCGTTCAACAAGTTTGAACATATATTTTCGAAAGTAAAAATATTTTTTTTTTGCAATTTATTAATTTGGGTTGATTTACGCTCTCCAACGCACAAATTAATATTCCGCAGTCGAAGTTCTTTTTACAAAAAAAAATATAAAAAAATAAAAATTTTTTTTTTTAAATTTTCTGCAAGTCTCAAATTAGTTTTTTAAAAATTTTTTCCCAAAAACCACGAAATCATTTCAAAGATAGTATGTATATGACCGGGTATGTATGGCGAGGTGCGATGTATTTAAGTGAAAGTTAACTGCACTTATGTATATATGTATATCGAGGTGCTATGTATTATGTAAGTGCAAATTAACTGCACTTATTTATTCATGGATTTATGTAAAAGAAAAAAAGCAAGGGACAGACGCGCCAAAATCTCCTTCATATAACCTCTATACACGCTTCTTTTAACAATTCTGGGGTACTCACTTTGATCCTTTTGTGTACTTGGGGTACCTTTTGTTTTAGGCGTTGGTCGTTGGTCCTTCCTTCCTTCTAGGTGTTCAAGCGCGTTGTCAAATAAAAGTCAAATTGGAGAAAGTTTAAATTTCAAATGTTAGGGTTTTATTAAAAAATTAGCGTAAGTTTGTGTAATTCGATTTTATTTGTGTAAAAATTTACCTGTGATTAATGTGGTGTTTATTTGTATATTAACAATTTTAATGGTTTTTGTGTATTTATTAACTGTGTATGTATGTATATGTGTTTGGTTTTATTTATTAAGAAATGTTTTAACAAAAGGGTCTTCTTTAATGTTTAATTCAGGGTCTTTGTTCTCTAGTTAGAAATGTTTATTTCAAATGTTGGCACTTGTATTTTTTTTTTGGTTTAAGGATCGGTAAAAGACTGATTACTTGTGCCTGCCATCCATCTCTTCTAAGCTCACCTAACGACTTTCGTTAAGCTACAGATGGTAAGCGACAAGTAAACAAACAAATAAACAAAAGGGAAATTAGAGTGCTTTAGAGTGATGAGTGCATAGGTTATGCATGTATGGGCATATAAATGCATTCGCATTTACTCACCTACACACATATTGCCGCGCAGCAGTGGACGTTTCACACTGATGTTCAAAAGTGCGGTGTCACCTTTGAACACCGAGGTCTAGTAATGTATCAAGTATCTTTAAGCGAAGATTTATGCGGTATTTTTCGAAGAAGTATTTCGAAGAAGTATGGCCCGATGACGTTGCCAGCCCATAATCCGCACCAAACGAACTGGGCGAGCATGCACTGGTGTATTCACATCTCCTACAGACCCAGTTTGCTGAAATTTGCGCACAATTCTCCCGATTGTGGACACATTTGGTCGATTATGCTGATTAAAAAAAATCATCACGAAGTGAACGAAATGCATTTTGATTTGTCCGCCCATTTTCGTTAAAGGCTTAAAAAACTTTAACGCGTTGCTCGATTGTGTATCTTTCCATGGTTCAAATTGAGTTAGTCTGAAATTGAGAAATAACAAATGAAATGCAGACAAAAATTTTACGTTTAGGTGTGGTTCACATTCAACATCGGCCCTTACAATTTAACCACCCTTTATTTTTTGAGTGATTCCTACTGTCCGTACCTACGAATGGATTAACGAGATTCTTACTGTCCCTATGTGTACACGCAATTAAAAGTTGGGAAAAATCCACCAACTTAAAAACCACTGAGGTGAATTTATTCGTTATTCAGAAATATGAACAGTATACCAGTGTGCAGTTTTCCTACAGTAATTCGTTTTGCAAAATCAGGTATTATTAGGAGTTTTTTGGGCATTGTAATGGCAAATGAACTCCGTTTGGCATAAAATTTAGGTTGAGGATAAGAGAAATATGCTCAGTTGAATACCTACTTTTTAAAAGTTAATGAGAAAAAAATTAGCACTTCGCGTTTTGTAACTAAAAAATCAGACATTTTGTACTAAATGTATCCTATCTTTTAAGGGTGCAATTTCGTGCAGACAAAAGTTACCCTGCAAAAACGGCGAACCCTTAAGCCTTTTCTAAATATCTATATATATAAAAGAGAATGTGTGTTTGTTGGTTTGTTTGTTTGTACCGTATAGACGACTAAACGGCTGGACCGATCTTCTTGAAATTTTCACAGAATGTACATGTGTAGGGGGTGGTGAAAATAATGAATTTTCGATATATCAAGTGGGCGTAGCCCCGCCCATAAAAGCCAAATTTTGAAATTGAGATATCTTGCACAATATTTTACCGAGAGTGCTGCAATTTTGTGTATATATATCTGGTGGCAGTCTACGTGATTGGCCCAAAAATGAGCGGGATCGAACCAATGGGCGTGGCCCCGCCCATATAACGCAAATTTTAGAATTAAGATATCTTGAGCAATTTGTTAGCGAGAGTGCTGCAATTTTGTGTATATATATCTGGTGGCAGTCTACGCGACTGGTCCAAAAATGGGCGGGATCGGACAAATGGGCGTGGCCCCGCCCGTATAAAACTAATTTTGTAATTGAGATATCTTGAGCAATTTGTTAGCGAGAGTGCTGCAATTTTGTGTATATATATCTGGTGGCAGTCTACGCGACTGGTCCAAAAATGGGCGGGATCGGACAAATGGGCGTGGCCCCGCCCATATAAAACTAATTTTGTAATTGAGATATCTTGAGCAATTTTTTAGTGAGAGTGCTGCAATTTTGTGTAAATATATCTTTTGGCAGTCTACGTGACTGGTCCAAAAATGGGCGGGATCGGACAAATGGGCGTGGCCCCGCCCATATAAGACAAGTTTTGGAATTGAGATATCTTGAGCAATTTTTTAGTGAGAGTGCTGCAATTTTGTGTATATATATCTGGTGGCAGTCTACGTGACTGGTCTAAAAATGGGCGGGATCGGACAAATGGGCATGGCCCCGCCCATATAAGCATAATTTTGAATTAAAATATCTTGCACAATTTGTTAGCGAGAGTGCTGTAATTTTGTGCATATGCGTCTGGTGTAGGGTGTCCAAAACCGGGACCGGTTATCCGGTTAACCGGTTTGGCAACCCAAACCCGTAACCGGTTTCTTAAAAAACTTCATTTTCGGTTAACCGAGAAAGCCGGGTTTTCCATGTCGGTTAACCGGTTTTTTTATTTATTGTTTAAAACAAAAATTAAAGTATTGATATATTTTTTCTACTTGTTGTAGATACCATTTATACAAGATGCAACAAATAACAACGATGAGATGGATAATTCTGACAGTTGTTCTGAATATTTTTAAAGTGAATATGAATTCACTGATCTTGAAAATGATTTTGGCTTTATTCCTGATATTATGATGTAATAAATAAAGTCAGGAAGTACAGCAAAGCATTTAATAAGTCGTCCATGAAGCACAGAACACTTCAAGCATACATTCAAGAACGGAAAGAAAAATAGCTTCGTGTTTTTTGCGATGTTAAATCCCGACAGAACAGCCAGATACCTCTGATTCGGTTTGATATATAAGTTGTTATATTGATGAGTCAAATAATTTAAATTTGGATTTATGTCACACACAGAATCGGAAAACGAAATGCAAGCTACGTTGTATGATGACTTTGCTTTTTTGAAAAGTTTAAGATAAGTTTATACAATGCTTTAATGACTATCGGACTAATATTGACTACATCAACGTTTGTGAGCTTTTTCAAGGTCAAGTTACATAAAAAATTTAAAGAAAAATCATTTAAAAATAATCATTTAAATTGTATTCTATTTTTAAGATATTTGTTACGGGAATTGCCCGAGCGCAAAGTTTCCACGGAATTTTGAACACCAAATACAAAACTCAAGATTTCGAAGCAAAGGTTATATATTTAAGTATTAAAATTCCTATTAAAAGGCAAAGAAATTATACGTTTATAAAGGAATACACAATGTCTTATTATACTTATACTAACTTTTTGGTATGAAAACAAAGCGCAATTTATTTAAATATTCGAAATTAAAATTACAAGATCTTTATGTGATTTTTTTGAAACAAAGATATAAAAGTTGTAACCACAAATCAACTTTTCTTATTTCTGCAGAAAAGGCGCTTGCATTCGTTTGAGTTTACTTTTATCTTTTAACATTACATTAGTTGACAAAAAATACAACTAATCGATAAATACGACACAAATAAATAAATCGATAACTTCATAAACGGCAGTGGCGTTAATATTATTATAAAAAAAACATCCTAAATGATTTATTATTTTTAAGGACATTTCAGAAATATAATACTTTCTATTTAATGTAAACAAAAAATTAAACCTGTAATAAACGAAATAATAATCTATTTTTGTTTACTAATTTTTACTACAAATGATTGTGTTGTTTTTTGTTTTACAATAAACATTTAATGAAATTTTAATCACTTTCGTATATTATTTAAAAACCGACCTTAAAACCGGTTAACCGGTTTCGACAAAAAATTATAACCGAAAACCGGGTTTTAAAAAAAGTAATATTTCGGTTAAACCGGAAACCGCTTTTTCGAAATAACCGGTTTTTTGGACACCCTAGTCTGGTGGTAGTCTACTTGATTGGTCCAAACATTTTCGGGATCGGACTAATGGGCGTGGCCCCGCCCATATAAGCCAACTTTTTAAACCAAGATATCTTGATCAATTTGTTGGCGAGAGTGCTGTAATTTTGTGCATATGTATCTGGTGGCAGTCTACGAGATTGAACCAATGGGCGTGGCCCGCCCATATAGACAAAATTTTGAAATTGAGATATCTTGCACATTTTCTTTCAAATATTTTCCACTGGTTTAATATTCCACCAAACAAATTATGTAGTTTATTTAAAATCTTTATTTATTTATTTTCGGTACAAGAAGAAGTAATTTCTTACATTTACAGTACAGAAATGTAAACCTATTGATTGAACCCCACAATACTGGGTTCTGTTATTACTTCTTGAGGGAGGTCAGCTATTGCTCCTCATCAATCTGCAGGATATAAGGTCTATAATATTGAACGCTCAATAAACGTATTTAGCCAGCTCTACATGACCCCGGCTGGCACGTGTAATTTGCTACATATGTACCTGTGATAGTCTACGTGATTGGTCCAAAAATAGCCTGGATCGGACCAATGGCCGCGGCCCCGCTTGTATAAACCAAATTTTAAAATTGTGATATCTTTCACAATTTGTTAGCGAGAGTGCTGTAATTTTGTGCGTATGTATCTGGTGGCAGTCTACGTGATTGATCCAAAAATTTGCGAGATCGGACGAATGGTCGTGGCCCTGCTCATGTAAACTAAATTTTGAAATAGAGATATCTTGCACAATTTGTTAGCGAGAGTGCTGTAATTTTGGGTATATGCATTTGATGGCAGAGTACGTAATTTGCCTACAAAGGGGCGGGATCGGACCAATGGGAGTGTCCCCGCCCATATGAGAGATGTTTTGAAATTGATATATCTTTAACAACTTGTTAGCGAGAATGCTGTAATTTTGTGTATATGTATTTGGTGATAGTCTACGTGATTGCTCCAAAAATGGACGGGATCGGAAATCTGGGGCAACGAAGTGGACCGGGCCCAGCTAGTCTATATATATAAAGAAGAATGTGTGTTTGTTTGTGCCGTATAGACGTGTAAACGGCTGGGCCGATCTTCTTGAAATTTTCACAGAATGTACATGGGTTGGGAGTGGTGAAAAAAGGGAACTTGAATTTTCGATATATCAAGTGGGCGTGGCCCCGCCCACATAAGACAAATTTTAAAATTGAGATATCTTGCACAATTCGTTAGCGATTGTGCTGTAATTTTTTACATATGTATCTGGCGGGATCGGACCAAAGGGCGTGGCACCGCCAATATAATCCAAATTTAAAAAATGATATATCTTGCACAATTTGTTAGCGAGAGTGCTGGAATTTCGTGTATATGTATTTGGTGGCAGTATACGTGATTGGACCAAAACTAGGCGGAATCGGACGAATAGGCGTGGCCCCGCCCATATAAGCCAAATTTTTAAATTGATATATCTTGCACAAATTTTCATCGAGAGTGCTGTAATTCTGTGTATATGTATCTGGTGGTAGTCTACGTGATGGGTTAAAAAATGGGCTGGATCGGGCCAATGGGCGTGGCCCCGCCCATATAAGTCAAATTTTTGAATTGAGATATCTTGAAAATTTTGTTAGCGAGAGTGCTGTAATTTTGTACATATATATCTGGTGGTTGTCTACGTGATTGTTCCAAAAATAGCAGAGATCGGACCAAAGGGAGTGGCTCCGCCCATATAAGTCAAATTTTGAAATTGAGATATCTTACACAATTTGTTAGAGAGAGTGCTGTAATTTTGTGCACATGTATCTGGTGGTAGTCTACGTGATTGGTCCAAAAAATGGGAAGAATCGGATCAATGGGCGTGGCCTCGCCCATATAAGCAACCTTTTGAAATTGAGGTATCTTACACAATCTGTTTGCGAGAGTGCAGTAATTTTGTGTATATGTGTCTGGTGGAAGACAACGTTATTGGTCTAAAAATGAGCGGGATTGGACCAACGGGCGTGGCCCCGCCCATATAACCCAAATTTGAGCTATCTTGCACAATTTAGTAATGATAGTACTGTAATTCTATTTATATGTATCTGGTGGTCCGATCCCAGCTATTCCAAAAATAGCTGGGATCGGACCAATGGGCGTGACCCCGCCCATATAAGCCACATTTTGAAATTGAGATATCTTTTACAATTTGTTATCGAGAGTGCTGTAATTTTGTGCATATGTATCTGGTGGTAGTTTACGTGATTGGTCCAAAACTGGGGGGAATCGGATCAATGGACGTGGCCCAGCCCTTGTAAGCAACCTTTTGAAATTGAAGTATCCTACACAATCTATTTGCGAGAGTGCTGTTGTGTCTGGTGCTGTGTATATGTGTCTGGTGGAAGTCTATGTGATTGGTCTAAAAATAGGCGGGATCAGACCAAAGGGCGTGGCTCCGCCCATATAAGCCAATTTTGAAATTGAGATATTTTGCACACTTTGTTAGCGAGAGTGCTGTAATTGTATACATATGTATGTGGTGGTAGTTTACGTGACTGTTCCAAAAATAGCTGGGATCGGATGAAAGGGCCCATATATGCAAAATTTTGAAATTGAGATATCTTGCACAATTTGTTAGGGAGAGTGCTGTAGTTTTGGGCAGATGTATCTGGTGGTAGTCTACGTGATTGGTCCAAAAATGGGCGGCATCGGATCAATCGCCCCGCCCCGCCCATACAAGCAACCTTTTGAAATTGAGGTATCTTGCATAATCTGTTTGCGAGAGAGCTGTAATTTTGTGTATATGTGTCTGGTGGAAGCCTACGTGATTGGTCTGAAAATGAGTGGGATCAGACCAAAGGACGTGGCCTCGCCCATATAAGCGTAATTTGAGCTGCCTTGCACAATTTGTTAGCGATAGTACTGTATTTCTATTTATATGTATCTGGTGGCAGTCTACGCGATTAGTTCAAAATGAGCGGGATCTGACTAATGGGCCCGCCCATGTAAGCCACATTTTGAGATATCTTGCACAATTTGTTAGCGAGAGTACTGTTATTTTATGTATATGAATATGGTGGCAGGATTCGTGATAGCTTCAACAAATGGGCGGGATCGGAAATTTCAATCTGGGGCAACGAAGTGGACCGGGTCCAGCTAGTGTATTATATTCCTCAAAGGCTTTCAAAAGAAAAAAAATTATGTTGGTCTAAATAATAAATTTTTTCAAAATTGGCATTTTATAGAATATTTATTACAAACAAACTATATTTGGCACAAACACATTTTTGCCTCCATAATAAAGTTAACAAATCACAATTTGTAAAAAAACAATTAGAGTACAAAAGCTTTTAAAATGTATAAGAACCAGTTCGACAAATTCGAAAAAAGAAATTGGGTTTTTTCAATATTCAAAATCTGAAAAAGGTGAAAATCTGTAATACAAAAAAAAAAATACTTTTTTTGCGCATTATGAGCAACTACGTAAAAACAAAAAATGAAAGTTTTACTTTTCGCTAAAAACCAGAAATAATAAAAGCAATTTCTAAAATATACCGAGAGCCCGTTATTCAATATTAATATCTCAAAATCCTAGGGTCCTTGTCTAATTTTAGTTTTTAACAGAACTCAAAAATGTTTAGTAGAAAAAAAGATATTATATTTAGGCTGATCGATTTTGATTCTGAACCACTGTGCAACGCACTCAGTAAATCACAGAGTCCACATATTAAATATCAAGCCATCGAGAACCCTATTGAAACAGGTTAAAATAGGTCCAGATTTAGATATGGAATATGTATTTGACATTCACTCATTTGGAATTTAGCAGGGTAGAGTTTCCTTGTCCGAGGACACACATCGCTGGGTTAGAAAAAAATCGGTTTAGATCTACATATAGCCCTCATATAATATGGCCTTATAGCGCTACAGTATCCGTATTTCACAAAAGAAAATTCATGTAAAAAATTGTATCTGATGTACATATAACAAGTATATAAATGTAATATTTTTTTACGGGAACTCGCTAAGAAATTGTGCAAGATATCTCAATTTCAAAATGTGGCTTATATGGGCGGTTCCACGCCCATTGGTCTGATCCCGCCCATTTTTGGACCAATCACGTAGACTGCCATCAGATACATATACACAGAATTACCGAACTATCGCTAACAAATTGTGCAAGATATCTCAATCTCAAAATTTGGCTTATATGGGCGGGACCACACCCATTAATCCGATACCTCAATCTCAAAATTTGGCTTATATGGGCTGGGCCCACACCCATTAGTCCGATCTCGCCCTTTTTTTGACCCACCACATAGACTGCCACCAGATACATTACAACACTCTCTCTACCAAATTGTGCAATATATCTACATTTCAAAATTTGGCTTATATAGGTGGGGCAACGCCCATTGGTCTGCTCCCGTTCATTTTTGGACCAATCGCGTAGGCTACCATTAGATACGTATTCACAAAATAACAGCACTCTCGCTAACAAATTGTGCAAGATATCTCAATTTCAAAATTTGGCTTATATGGGCGCCGCCACGCCCTCTGGTCCGATCTCTCCCATTTTTGGGCGTAGCCTGTCACCAGATGCATACACATAAAATTACAGCACTCTCGCTAACAAATTGTTCAAGATATCATAATTTCCAAATTTGGCTCATATGGGCGAGGCCACACCCATTGGTATAATCCCGCCCACTTTTGGACCAATAATATTACATCGTAGACTACCATCAGATACGTATGCACAAAATAAAAGCACTCTCGCTAACAAATTGTGCAAGATATGTCAATTTCAAAATTTGGTTTACACGGACGGGATTACGCCCATTGGTCCAATCCCACCCATTTTTGGACCAATCACGCAGACTGCCACCAGATACATATGTACATAACTACAGCACTCTCGCGAACAAATTGTGTAAGATATCTCAATTTCAAAAATTGGCTTATTTGGGCGGGGCCACGCCCACACATGTACATTTTGCGAAAATTTCAAGAAGACCGGTCTAGCCGTTAAGACATACAGTACGGTACAAACAAACAAACACACATTCTCTTTATGTATAGAAGACAGATAAAATTAAAATAACAAAACATTAAATATTGTCAAATCTTTACTTATTATGTGACGAAAATAAAACATAGATATGATCTTATTTATTCTGAATATTTATTAAAATTACTTGAAAGTTATAAATATTAAAGGTTTAAAATAATGGAATGCTATGAATTTCAATTGATGTTTTTCGAATTTCAGTTGGTGTATTACGAATTTCAAATGAAAAAATTCGAATTTCAATTGATGTGTTTCGAATTTAAAATGAAGTGTTTTGAATTTCAATTGATATGTTTCGAACTCCAAATGATGTTTTTCGAATTTCAATTGAGCTTTTACGAATTCCAAATGGAATATTCGAATTTCAATTGATCGAATGTAAAATAATGCGTTTCGAATTTCAATTGCTGTTTTTCGAATTTCAATTGACTTTTTACGAATTTCAAATGGAATATTAAAATTTCAATTGATTTTTTTTCCAATTGCAGTTGAAAATGGTATAGAGAATTGCAGTTGATGGTTTACGTTTCGTCCATTTTTAATAGAACAACTTTTACTACTTTAATGCAAACATACTCGTATATGGGTGGTTTCGACATTACGGGCCATTTTCGACATAATTTTTGGCATTTAAGTTTTTTGCAGAATTCAATACTTCAGATAGGCAGATATTATCCATTTAAGAATAGCTACTCCATTATCGAAGGTACACATCTTTTTTTTATTTTGAACCGACTTATACGAATTTTGTTAAAATATAGCCCCCACTGTAATGACGGAAGCGCCACGATCTGGTGGCATATTTGGATAGAGCACATCAAAATATGAAGGAAAAAAATGTATCGATATCTCGCTTAGCTATCAAGTTATCGGACCTTAAAGTGTCAAAAAATAAGATTTTTTCAAACTTAATCGTCCGATAACTAGGCAAGATATCGCTAAAAAGTCCCTTAATTGTTCGTCCTATTTTGAGGTGCTCGATACAAATATGGCATCACATCGAGGATCCTGGAGGTCGCTCTTTATAGTTCACTTGTTAATCGTCATTCCCCTGGCTTTTTGCAGGATGCAGGAATGCAAGTGACGCAAGGTAGTTATCGAACAATACATTGATTTTTTCGGTTCTTTCTTTCATTTATCAATAATTGATAGTTCTCGAAAAAATAGTAATGATATTTTACATATTATGGACGCCATTTTACCGGAAAAATTTATATTTTTGTTGGTTAATTTAAACTTTATTGTCGACAATTATTTTCTTTCTTATTTTAAGGTGTTCTATCCAAATAAGTAATCAGATCGAGAATCAAGGTGGTCGCCCTATATAGTTCCCTTGTTAATCGTCATTTCCCTGTAATTTTTTGACAGGGGAATGGCTACAGAAGTCTCTATAATTTCGGTTTAAATACTTGATTTACAAACATTTGCATGGATAGGAACTTTGTTTTCACAATGAAGTTATAAATCACAAAAAATTTATAAAAAGTATTGAACATTAAAAATAAAAGCAGCACAGGGGAATGATGCACGTGAGTGTGAAAGGTCACCTCGGAAGACACAACACTACTTACTTCAATTCATTAATATTGTTGACGCAAAACCAACCACAAGTATTTGTAGTAGATTTAATACTCTTTATAATTTTAATTATTGAAAATCCAGAATGGTTTGAAAATTTGCCGCAAGTCTTCAGGGACAAAAAATAATCATCCAGAAAAATAGTAATTGATAAAAAATTATAAACATTAATTGAAAACATAAAACATTAAATATTATATTTTACATTGAACCCATTTTTTTAAATACATATTTACTATTTTTGTCAAAAAATTATTTAATTTTTCCTAATTTAAATACACAAAGACAGCAAATTATCCGGTGATGTCGAAATCACCCATATAAAGTTCCCGTTAAAAAATAGCACTTTTCGCTGATATTGTTTTGACCATAACTGTATGTACTAGAGTTCGACAGATTAATCGGCTGGAAGCTGAACATTTTTCCTTCTATATCTATTTTTTTATTTTTTTCGTAAGAAAATTATGTGTAATTTATAACAAAAATGTTTTACTTACGTATTTGGTGCTTTATTACACTGTGCAACAAATAATGGGTCATCAAATCTGAAAGGAAATGTCAACAAGATTCAAAAAAAGAATAAATATCCAGTCGCGGTGACCAGGTCTTAAAATTTGGAGGCCGAAAGAAGTCCCGTAGAGACTAAAGATTGTCCTAATATTTTTATATGTAATCCAATGGAGTGACTCAATGCATATACTAGAAAATGTCAATTGAATATTTGAGGCCTCAAATATTTTAATTTATTAATTTTTATACTTTATGTGGTTTTGGACCTCCGGGGACTTTTTTGGGGAATCAACAAAAATCCTGTGGCCCCATTTTCTTTTTGGAATCCTGAGGAATTTTCTTAAGACCTTTTTTGAGGGCCAAGGCTCCAGGGCCCGTTGCTCCACTGTGCTTTTTTATCCATTTTTGGGCCATTTCGGATGTCGTGGTGTTATTTTGGTTTTGACATGTGCCCGCTAAAGTGCACTTTTGCCCATATATACAAACAGTCTGGAAATTTGACTAAAAATAGCCCAACTTCAAAGGGCTATAAAACAATAATTCGAGCTAATTTAGAAAAACCCTTTGTGGGTTTTGATATACTAGTGGTGTACTAACATGCCCAATTGGTCTCGTTCGGGAAAGATTTTTTTGTTGCACAGTGTTATATACAGAGTGTTTTTAAAGGTTTATAGTTGCCGATGTAGTAATAAAACGTTCGTATTTACATTTAACAACTATCTAATTATATTTATTATTACTAAAACTAGTTCACAAAATCTTACGAAGTATTGCTAAAAATGCTATATAAATTTAACGATAGTACGAATATCAGTACTGGAAAGATCTGCTAGGCTGCCTAAAAAGGCCGACCCCAGTATGTCCAGTCGTCGTTTACTCAAAGCGGGACAGTCGCAAAGCAAGTGCGCAATGCTCTCCACTTCTTCCTCATCTCCACAGCTTCGGCAGAAGTCATTGGAGTCAATACCCAATCTTTTGGCGTGTTCGCCGATCAAGCAGTGTCCCATCAGAACCTGTACTAACGTAGACAATCGTTTCCTCTCTAGTGCGAGGAGATATTTTGACCTTCTCAGGTCATACCTTGGCAAGATTTGTCTAGCTACCCTGCAGGTGCCGATTTCTTTCCATTTTTCGTTGGACTGCCTGATTGCCTCTTGCCTAAGCCAAAGCTTGCACGTGGATAGTGGCGCACCAATATATGCAAATTCTTCGAGAATTTGTAATGTCGTCCCTTTACTAGTAAGTTCATCGGCTTTGCAGTTCCCCGGGATATCCCTATGCCATCTCATTAAGGGATCTGCGGCAGTCGAGGGCTGTTTGTGAATTTAGGGATGTTGCCTCCAGAGAATTGATGGCAGCCTGGCTGTCCGAGTAAATGACAACGCCAGTGTTGGTTACTATGTTGCGACTCAGCCACTTGGCGACTTCCCATATTGCCATTATTTCGGCTTGATAGACACTACAGGTATGTGGTAGTCTGTGAGCAGGGTTACCATAACCTTTTTTCGGAAAGGAGGACTTTTGTGTCAGAAAAGGAGGACATTTGTAACATTTACAAAGAGTTTGAAACTTTCGGAGGACATTTACAATTTCCTATGATAATGATTTGTACAACAATTTGTATTTTGTAGTGCTTAGATGCCGAATCGGAGGACTATATCTAAATCTGAACAAATTTTCTTCAAATTTTCCAAGGTTTGTTCTTGGGTGCTACATTTAAATCTGAGCAGATTTACACCAAATTCAACAATGTGGGCCCTTGGATCAAGAAACTCCATCCTGCTTAATTTCAAAGTTATTGGATATGAAAAAGCTTCTGTGGCGCTAAAATGCCAAATCGGAAAGAAAATTTATATAGGGCCTATATCTAAATCTGAACCGACTTTCACCAATTTCCTCCCTGGTATTAAATAGCCCTTATTGTCAAATTTCAGCAAGATCGGAATGAAAGTGCGAACTGTACTAAAGGAACAATTTTAAATAGACAGACAGACAATCGGTGTACTTTAAAGTGGGTCTAGCTCCAGTAGTTTTAGGTGTTAATTATAATAAATAAGTGAAGCGGCGTTAAGATCAGACAAGCCGAATTTTGCGTACCCTACATCATAGATTGCATGTCAACTGTTTTTTGATTCTTTGAAATTTTTTGCGTAAAGAAGAAAAATCTTGAGGTACCTTTGTATGGGGCTATATCAAAATATGGACCTATGATGACCATTGTTAGTCTGAAGGGTTCTGGATATACATAGATACTCCCAAGTGACCAATTTCAGTTCGACCAGTTGAAATTTGCAGTCTCTATGGCGTTAATAAGTCAAATCGGACAGAAGATGATAAAAATTGATCGATATTGCCCATTTTCAATTCTAAGTTACCTGCAGCTATAAGAAGTATCTGTACCAAATTTCAGTCATCGAGCTCAATTATTGTAGTACTAACTTTATATAGTAGTTGCGAGTATAATTCATGTGGAGGTTTACTGATTGTGAAAAATTTTAATTTGTAACAAAAGGAGGACTAATCCATCATTTTTGAAAAAGGAGGGAGGACGGGAAGACACTGGTTAAAATGGAGGACATGTCCTCCCAAAGGAGGACGTATGGTAACCCTGTCTGTGAGCTATATCCAGACTAAGTTCTTCACAGTGTACTCCGAAGCTCAGGCTCAGTATTATTGATGACGAAAGCTGGATTGAGTCGATCTACCGATATGCTCACGTCCTTGTTCTTCATTTGTATCGTATGTAACTGATCTGAAATTTGTCGCGCTATCTCAAACGGTCCAGTGTAAGGTGGTTCAAGTGGTCCTCGTACTGCGTCCGTGCGAAGAAAAACGTGAGTGCAATCATCGAGGTTCTTGAAAATAAACATTTTGTTTTTGTTGTGGGGAGACACTGGAATTGGTCACAGGAAGTATTCACGAAGTTTCCTTAAAAATTCAGATGAATCGGCAGGAATTTCTGATTCGGTGAAGAACTCTTGAGGTAACCGTAAGTGCCCACCATAAAGAAGATCCTAAAGCGAAGCTTGAAGATCCTCTTTGACAGCTGTCCTTAATCCGAACAAAACAGTTGGAAGTAAACCGACCAGTGTTGCAGTGAAATGACGATTTATCGTCATTTTGACGATTTTCAGAGCCAAAAAATAGGACATGACGATTTGACGATTTTTGCCCCGAAATGACGGTTTTTTATTATATTAAAAAAGTAAGGAAAACTTCACAAATTGTTCTTATAAATATTAAAGGTTTTTTTTATAATTCCTTCGGGATATATTTACACTCCCATTCATCTTTTTAACTCACTCAATAACATAACAAGAAAAATCTCTTAAGTTTTGTTAATTGGGACTATGCCGCAATATTGTCCAATGGGGTCACCAGTCCTTGAAATAATTCTGGGTATAATAAAATACAAATTGCCGAATTTTAGCCCAATCGATTGGTATTTGTGGTTTCTAACGCGCTAAAAAGTAAGATCGCGTGGGAGCTATACCAAAATGTTGACTAATGAGGTTAGTACTAGTATGAATGATTATGGGTAAAAGTAAACACAAATAACCAAATTTAAGTTTCCGTTTGAGTTGTTCTAGATAATATTAAATTGTCAAAATTCAGTCTAATCGTTTGGTACTAGTGATATCGAATGCGTCAAGAAGTTGAATCTAATGGAACCTTCCTATATAAAACAGTGGATCTACACTGGGCTTTGGTGACGTGAATAGTAATATGCATTTTGTCAAACTTCGTCCCAATAAGTTAATGCTAGTGGCTTTCATGACTAAAAGAAATAAATAATATATGAGCAAGAATATTTTCAAACGTAAGAAATTCATATGTATGAGATATGTAATTTATTAGTGTCGTTCAAGAATGTGAGATCCGCCAACAAAATTAAATTTAAGCTCACTTTGAGGAACCCCAAAAATCATTTGAGAGTACCAATATATACATATCTATCTCCGAAACATGTCCTTCGTCATAAAAAAACTCAAAAGCTGTATATTGCTGGTAGATTTTTGTGTTGACGATTTCGAAAATTTATTTTGACGATTTTTGTACCCCCATTTTGACGATTTTCGGTCAAATTCTTCTGGCAACACTGATGTCGACCCACGATACTTGTGAATGACACATTAAAGCTGCTTTGAAAGATCTGTGCCATCTCTCAATCATTCCATTCGATTGTGGATGATAAGCCGTTGTTCGAGTACGTTTCGAACCTATTAAATTCGCTAGGGCCTTGAATAACGCGGACTCGAATTGTGTGCCCTGGTCTGTCGTAATTGTCTTAGGACAACCAAAGCGTGAAATCCAGTTGGACTAAAATGTAGTCGCGACCGTCTGAGCCGACATGTCACTTAGAGGAACAGCTTCAGGCCATCGTGAAAATCGTTCAATCATGGTCAGACAATATCTATAACCCTGTACTAACGGCATTATCACGATGTCCAAATGAACATGATCGAACCGATTGCCTGGGACATCTATCTTGTCTGGAATAAGGCGGTTGTGTCTGGTGATCTTTGCTCTTTGGCACGATATGCAATTCCGAGACCAATTTAGGATTTGTTTCTTCATTCCAGGCCATACGTATTTCTCACGTATCTGTTGAAGACCAGTACGGCCGCCAGGATGTGAAAGATTATGAATTGAAGATTTGCTGACGTAATGACTCAGGAACATACATGCGAACATATCCTGTGGATACGTCACAGATGTCGTATCAAAATGTACTATTTGTAGTTTTAAAGGTGTTGTGCCATCCAAAATAGTTCTCAACTCTTCGTCCATCTCTTGAGCTGATTGGAGTTCCAATAGAGTGATTGATCTTGGCATTGAAATTGCGTTAAGGCGGAACAGTGCATCCGCCACTGCGTTTTCAAAACCCGACAAGTACAAAATTTCTGTCGTGAATTGCGAAATGAAATCAAGGTGCCTCAATTGTCGAGGCGATGCTTTCTCCGGTTTTTGCGAAAATGCATAGACGAGCGGTTGTGATCGGTCCGAATTATGAAATGTCTTGTCTCCAGCAAATGGCGAAAATATCTTATGGCCTCGTAGATAGCAAGCAACTCTCTGTTATTGGACTCCTTAAGGAATTCATTGAGTGGTGCCTGTAGCTGAGAGGCATGTGGAATGCAACGACGATAAAAGTTGACGACACCGAGGAATCTGCGAAGCTCGCAAATAGTTTCAGGTTTGGTGTAATGGAGGTGTACAACCATTGCCGTTGATGATGTAACCAAGAAACTGTACTTCAGATTGTCCAAATCCACATTTTTTGACGTTTTTTGTTAGACCGTATTGTCGAAGGCGGTCTGCCGTAAATGTATTTGGTGTTCTTCAGTAGACTCAGAGATAACAATCATATCGTCAATATAACAATAAACAAAATCAAGACCTCTCAAAACGGAGTCCATAAACCTCTGAAAGGTTTGTGTGGCGTTTCTCAACCCGATTGGCATATTAAAAAACTCCACAAGTCCAAGAGGGGTGCACACTGCTGTCTTTTCGATGTCTTCCGCAGCCATTTGTATTTGGCAATCAGCTTTAACAAGGTCGAGTGTAGAAAAAACTGACTTACCATATAATTTCTCACAAAAATCGTTGATGTTGGCAATTGGGTATCTGTCAGGTACAGTTTTCGAATTCAGCTTTTGGTAATCTCCACACGCTCGCCAACCACCATCTTTTTGCGACAACATATGGAGCGGGCTAGCCCAAGGACTTATGGAGGGACGACATATACCATTGTCCAATAGGAAGTCAAATTCCGCAGCTGCAATATTCTCTCCAGAAAGTCTTCGTGGGCGGTTTGCAACAGGATTTCCGATTGTTGCGATGTTGTGAACAATAATTTCATCACCCGTCGATTTACGCGTCAAAGTAGTAGTTGTGATGTCAATAAACTCTTTCAGTAATTCATGGAATGGTCCTGTCGGTGGCGATAATGTTGAAATACTAAAATCTTTGGTCTTACGAATTTCACCACGACTTGTCAAATTTGTTGTATTATCGATAAGGCATTTCCGTTTTAAAGCAATCATCAAATTATAACGAATTAAAAAATCTGCTCCCAAAATGGGCGACCGGACATCGGCAATGGTAAACAACCACTTGAGATCACGACGTAGACCTAAGGTCTTATTTAAGAACACAATTACCATAAGTTTGTATTTTACTGTTGTTTGCAGCAAGAAGACTCATGCCAGGCGGCTTTAGAGTTGTTCTGATTAAGGATGGGGGTACCACTGACACCACCGATCCGGAATCAATTAAAAAACGAGACTTTGTAGATGTGTCGTAGATATGTAAACGATTCTCATATGTGTTTGTTACTGCCGCCAGTCGTGTTAACTGACGACAGCTTCATTAGTTTTCCGAATTAGTGTTGTAGCGAGGACATTTCGGTTTACAATGTTGCGCTGCATCTCCAAACTTTTGATGATACCAGCAAAGCGAATTGTCAGATGGTCCAACATTTGAACGTGAATTGCTGTGAGATCTTGATGGATTACGACTGTATTTGCTGTTATTGTTCACTTGAATAGTATCCACCTTAGCAGAATGATCCTTTAAAGTCTTGCAAATATCAGCTAAAGGCATATGCGAATTAATTGCATCAACCGAAATGTTGGTATGAGAACGTGGTGGTGCTCCGGAGACAGCACACACAGTATTTCCCACAATGTCCAACATCTTGTCTGCCATTTTAGCAAGTTTGTCCAAATCGTCTTCTTCCCACACAGTTAATAGAGGACGAATCGAGTCCGAAAAATCGTTTCATTTCCTCTACCAGGTGCCAAACGTCTCATGTGGGATAGCATTTTGGACGGCTTCATACCCGTTGTCTCACCACCTTGCAATAGACGTCTCATTTTAGACTCCGAAGACTCAGAAAATTTCGATATGAGTCGCTCTTTCAATGTAGAATATTTGTCATTTAGCGGCGGATTTGTTACGAGGTCCTCAACCGACAAGAGTATGTCGTCTTCAAGACGCACAGAAACAACATCAAATTTGTCCGCATCAGTTGAAACACCACAGAGAGAAAAAGAGCGTTCAACCTGAGCAAAAAACAATTCCGGGTTCTGTTTGTTGAATATGCACTTTATGAAGGTTAGATCGGTGTCCATCATCAGCGTTCCCTTGTGACTCTCGAAGATAATGTACTTCACGTTGTAGTGCCTCCATTCGCTGAATTAGATTTTCCATTTCCGACATGTTTATGCTGCTACTGTCGAAAAATTCTATGTCGTCACCACTGAGCGAATCTTAGTTGTAATTAGAATTTTCTCGTTGCCTGAAGTTGTACCGGTTCGGATGCATAAGCAAACAAAAGACTATCTTGGCAAAATGTTGCATAAAAAAAGTTGAAAATTTTAAAAGCGTTGCTGTTGCTCTGCTATCATTTTTTTTCGCTGCTCTGCTTCCAAGAAGTTTTTGTAGCAATGTAAAAAATACCACTTCAGATTGTGCGTGAAAAGCGGGGTCACCAATATAATTGCCAATGTAGTAATAAGACGTTCGTATTTACATTTAACAACTATATAATTCTGTTTATTATTACCAAAACTATATCACAAAATCTTACGAAGTATTATGCTACCGTTGACGGCGAAGACTTCTCTAGGAATCAGCTGTTGTTCTCTCCTCCTCTGGTTCGTTACAACGTTGCCAGATTGTTTGTCATTCGAACACGGCGGTCTTGGTGCTGCCACAGGTTAACTACTTTGAGTTGGTAACACTGTTTTATTTGACATCCGATTTGCTCTTTATTGGCCGGCGAAGTCGTTTCCAATTATTTACTCAAAGATATTTTAGATGAACGAATAATTTCCTGTTAATTGGCCAAAACACCCGCCTTCGGTCGAATTGTAGTATGTAGACATTCATTATACATGCATACGTACGAGGTATGTTCAAAAAATATCGCGAATTTTTAATTTCCGAGGGCTACGTGCATTTGATTTTTGATATTTTTGCAGCGTTATGTTGGTACTCATGTCCCTTAGTTAATTGAATGTTTAGTTAATTTTTGACAGCTGTTGTGCTTAGATGTTTTTTAACTTGTCTTCGATTTTTATCTAGTATTTCAGAAAATGGATCAAAGAATCTGCGTCAAATTTTTGTGTGAAAAACAAAATAAAGTGGTGAAGCTACCTTGGACCAAAGCAACGTTTATCGGTGGTACAAAATGTTCTTAGAGGGCCGAGAAGATGCGAAGGACGAACAGCGTGTCGGACGCGCCAATTTCGGTCGAACGTAAAGGTTTTGCTCACAGTTTTCTTTGATTGCAGGTGCGTGGTGCATTATGAGTTCTTGCCACAGGGTAGTTCGGTCAATAAAGAATATTACCTGCATGTTATGCGCGAAGCAATCCGCCAAAAACTCCCGAATTTGTGGAAGAACAAAAACTGGCTTTTGCACCATGATAACGCCCCTGCACACACATCGTTGCTTGTGCGCGAATATTTGGCCAAAAACAACACAGTAATGGTGCCGCAGCCACCGTATTCCCCTGACCTAGCCCCCTGTGACTATTTTTTGTTCACAAAACTGAAAATGACCAAGAAAGGACGACGCTACGCCACGATTGAGAAGATAAAGACGGCATCGAAGAAGGAGCTGAACAAGATCACAAAAAATGATTATTTGAAGTGCTTCGAGGAGTGGAAAAAACTTTTGGCAGAAGTGTATTATATCCGAATGAATTACTTTGAAGGGGACAAAATATATATTCATGAATAAATAAATACTTTTTAAAAAAATACAAAATTCGCGATATTTTTTTAACATACCTCGTACATTCTAATGTAACAAACAAACAAATAATTCATAGCGTACCACAGTGTTATATTCTGTATCAGAATTCGAGTATTGTGGCCACACGTAATTGAGTAAAACGTCATCTTGCTTTTAACAGATGCTGCATTATATAAATATACTAGCTGGACCCGGTCCACTTCGTTGCCCCAGACTTCAGATTTCCGATCCCGTCCATTTATCAAGGGACAGTAGGAATCTCGTTTATCTATTCGTAGGTACGGACAGTAGGAATCAGTTAAAACATTGGCTTATATGGGCGGACCCACGCCCCCTCAATCAAGAACTTATAAAGCTTATGTCACCCTCTAGGCTTATCTGAACGTTCCCTGAAAATTTCATCAAAACCGATCCAGCCGTTTTGGAGTCCATACATGTAACACAAATCCATTTATATATATATAGCTGGACCCCGTCCACTTCGTTGCCCCAGATTTAGATCTCCGATCCCGAAAACATCTCCATAAAATAAGAGCACTCTCGCTAAGAAATTGTGAAGATATCTCAATTTCAAAATTTGTCTTTGGCCCATTGGTCTGATGCCGCCCATTGTTGGACTAATCACGTAGACTGCCACCAGATACATATAAACAGAATTACAGTACTATGGCTAACAAATTTTTGTAATGTTTGTATGTGTTGTTGTTATTTATTGTTGGTCTGTGCTTTTGTTATTCAGTTATAATTTATTCGGATCGAGACCATATGTTTCAGTTACTTTCTGTCTATTGCAAAATAGTAAGTATATCAGCTGATTCAAGTTAAAGACATACACTATTGCTACTGAATTCTGAAGATGATAGAGTGGTGTCTATCGAAACTGCAGTCAATTATACCAAGCAATTAAAACTCTCTACCAATTTTTGTATTTGTTTCTATTACTTTTTTGCAATAGACAGAAAGTAACTGAAACATATGGTCTCGAACCGGTTAAATTCTGACTGAATGTAATAAATATTTTAAAAATTAAGTTTTTTTTTTAAAAAGTTTAAATAATTGAGCTCGAGGTCTAGTTTATTGTTTCTTTTTATTTATTCAATGTTAAAAAAATTCCCTTTTTGAAAAAACGTATGACTTTGGACCAACATCACTTTTTCCCTTTGGAACTCAAAAGATGCAGATGTGTGTGTATACAACACAAAAAGCGACATTGCGACGTTTTTGCAAAAATATGGAGATGTGTGTGTACAAAACACAAAAAGAAACGTTGCAATGTTGCATACTTGTTTGTCCGCGTTGCTTTATTAACAGACGGTGGTGGATATTTATTTATCTGCATCCCTCCCTCCGCACTGTTTTACAATTTCATAACATTTGCAATCGTTCTCAGCATGCGTAGAGTCGTATGCTGGTGGGCCTTTAGTTTTGTACTGGCGCTTGCGGTGTTCGGTATTCGTGCGCGTGTGTGGCAAAATTAAAAATATTTTTATCAGTGAACTCAAAATGATTTCATTCAAAGAAATAATTAAACCAAAGAATCTAAATTATCGAAGGTGCGATATCTCGCAAATATACTGCGGACTCCAATTTAATGTTATAGGTAAATGGTAAATGAAGTGAAGACATGTGAGAAAAAAAACAGATAGTTATTAGCAAAAAATGGATCGAGCACTGCATGGAAATATTGAATATTTTGTGGAAAGCCGGAATAAGGAAAACAATAGATTTTAACAGAAACTGAGACCATCTATTGCTTTTGTTAACGACTAACTGGTTATTTTTCCACACGCCTTTAATTGTGCATAAGCAAATTAAAATCATTAACAATCAATAATCACACGTTTAGGTGCTAATGGTAATTGTAAAATTAATTTATGCAGTCACAATACAACTGGACACTTCTGGAAACTGCTGATATTTTCAACACTAAAAAGTTAAACTTCGTTTTTAATGACACTATGCAACACCATTTTTCACTCGAAGTTTTTCATGTTATTTTCTGATGTAGTTTAGTATTCTATTCATGGACGTGGCAACTTTTGAATTGTCAGCATTTGTGTCCGAATATTGACCTATAAAATTCACTTTTGACTAAAAAGTTTGATATATGGTAAGATAACATCTCACTTTGATCCAATGGACTACTATATTTTTTTTGTTCTAACATACATGCTTTCTTATTTACAGTTTGTCTAACTCAATTAGAAGATAGCAGCCAAATCAGGGCAGAGGTGTTTGTAGGGGAGCTCCAGGGTACATTTTACTAAAAATTGTGACATTTTTGGTTATAAACATAATTTTATAAAACATCAAATATCACAATTCAATCAAATTATTCTTTTGCGACAAACGTTTTCTCATTTATTGTTAAACTGACATTGCTTGTGACAAACGCAATGACCGTTTGCAACAAATTTTTTACAGGGTTTGGGATAAACAAGCATTGCTTGTGACAAACACAATAACCGTTTGCACCAAACGTTTCACAGGGTTTGTAATAAATATAAATCTAACCGTTTGCTATAAACGTTTCTTCGGGTTTTGGGATAAACATAAATCGTTTGTGACAAACATACACCACAAACGAAATTCGATTGTCTAATTTTTGGGTTGGGAGTAACGAATTCTTTCTTTGCGTGTGAAAAGCTGAGCCAATTTCCTTTATTTTAACCTAAATTGTATGCCAATCGGAGTTCATTTGTCATCACTATGCCCAAAAATCCCTAATTATACCTGATTCAGGAGTAAACATTGACTATATTTTACTGCTCGTATACCTGAATATCGAATTAATTCACTTTACTGACTGACTCTCAAGTTCGGTAACATTTGTAGCATTTTTTTAATTCTAGGTTTTTAAAATTCTAGGGTTTTCCATTATACCTGAACGCAATATAAATCCATGCAAATTAAGTTTTATTTTCGTTATTCAACCAAACATGGAATCGTTCGGTCATAAAGAATTGATGGAAGCATGTGCCTAGAACCATGAAATATCCGATATTTTCAATATAATTAAAAATTGAATTCCATTTGATTTTTTAATAACTGAAGAGATAAAATTAACTGAAAGTCGAAAGCTTTGCTACTAATTTAAAATAGATAGATACAAGTCTTGTAATCGTTCCAAAGAAAGGTTTTGTCCGCGTTCCAAACAGTGTTTAGAAGGCGAATTACTGATTGAATATGTAGTGGAGGACATAAATAAAGCAACGTACATGTTGTAAGACCATCAAAATTATTTGAAGAAATGAGCGAGCGATGCAAGCGACCAAAACTAAAGGTGATTAATGAAGAAGTCGTAAAAAGACATCAAAGAGGCGTTTATACACCAACTCAAATCACAAAGGAAATATAGAAAGGCACAAATCATAGAAAAAGTAATTGCAGCACCTCCATCAAGAACAACACGGATTCTGAATAGCGTGCCTACACCGAAAGAGGAAAAGAAATTCACACCAGAAGAAGCACTTGCATTGTTTCTTCACTTAAAGCTAACCAAACATCAAAATTCTCAACTAAGACTGCGTACAATGAAAAAATCGGATCTATTTCCGATATATCACGAAATTCTTTCCGCCAAGAAGGACTGTTACCATTTTACTTTATAATCTCTTCTTGACCACACATCCCAAAGATTGCTACAATCTATAGAATTTTAAGAGTTGAAAAGGTATGGAAACTGCAATTTAACACTCTACTGTAAATGGGGCTGTGATGGTTCATCTGGCCAAAAAATGTAAAAACAAGACTTAGACGAAGATATATCTGATTCAGATCTTTTCTTGGTATCTCCTTTGGGATTGAAGAAGCAGTTACAAGATTCATAGCCATCAACCAGCGAAGCACTAAAAGTAGACATTTTGGTACGATCAAACAATAACTATAAATTACCAATTATTGCTCACGATGCTAGATGGTAAAGTTGCCCACGCAGTAACGGATACAAAGGCAGCTTCCAGATGTACAATATTCAATGCAACTCGAAGCAAGCTAAACGATGAACTCTTTGTATCAAATCCTCATACAATACTGAGGCATACACATTTGGATTATCGCCATTACGCAAGAATTCGTTTTATGGAACACATTTTAAAAATGTGTTATGATATGGAATTTGGAGCATCAGGTTATGAGAGGAACAACGAGGGAAATATGGAGAAAAGGAAATCACAAAAGCAACATCTCCAAGATGAATTTCGAAAACTTGGATTAATCATAGATCAGCCAAAACAAAATGATTATACCAGGAAATAGCCGCACAAATTACAGGTGTTGATTAGGGTGTCCAAAAAACCGATTATTTCGAAAAAGCGGTTTCCGGTTTCCGAAATATTACTTTTTTTAAAACCCGGTTTTCGGTTATAATTTTTTGTCGAAACCGGTTAACCGGTTTTAAGGCCGGTTTTTAAATAATATACGAAAGTGATTAAAATTTCATTAAATGTTTATTGTAAAACAAAAAACAACACAATCATTTGTAGTAAAAATTAGTAAACAAAAATAGATTATTATTTCGTTTATTACAGGTTTAATTTTTTGTTTACATTAAATAGAAAGTATTATATTTCTGAAATGTCCTTAAAAAATAATAAATCATTTAGAATGTTTTTTTTATAATAATATTAACGCCACTGCCGTTTATGAAGTTATCGATTTATTTATTTTTGTCGTATTTATCGATTAGTTGTATTTTTTGTCAACTAATGTAATGTTAAAAGATAAAAGTAAACTCAAACGAATGCAAGCGCCTTTTCTGCAGAAATAAGAAAAGTTGATTTGTGGTTACAACTTTTATATCTTTGTTTCAAAAAAATCATATAAAGATCTTGTAATTTTAATTTCGAATATTTAAATAAATTGCGCTTTGTTTTCATACCAAAAAGTTAGTATAAGTATAATAAGACATTGTGTATTCCTTTATAAACGTATAATTTCTTTGCCTTTTAATAGGAATTTTAATACTTAAATATATAACCTTTGCTTCGAAATCTTGAGTTTTGTATTTGGTGTTCAAAATTCCGGGCAATTCCTTTGCGCTCGGGCAATTCCCGTAACAAATATCTTAAAAATAGAATACAATTTAAATGATTATTTTTAAATGATTTTTCTTTAAATTTTTTATGTAACTTGACCTTGAAAAAGCTCACAAACGTTGATGTAGGCAATATTAGTCCGATAGTCATTAAAGCATTGTATAAACTTATCTTAAACTTTTCAAAAAAGCAAAGTCATCATACAACGTAGCTTGCATTTCGTTTTCCGATTCTGTGTGTGACATAAATCCAAATTTAAATTATTTGACTCATCAATATAACAACTTATATATCAAACCGAATCAGAGGTATCTGGCTGTTCTGTCGGGATTTAACATCGCAAAAAACACGAAGCTATTTTTCTTTCCGTTCTTGAATGTATGCTTGAAGTGTTCTGTGCTTCATGGACGACTTATTAAATGCTTTGCTGTACTTCCTGACTTTATTTATTACATCATGATATCAGGAATAAAGCCAAAATCATTTTCAAGATCAGTGAATTCATATTCACTTTAAAAATATTCAGAACAACTGTCAGAATTATCCATCTCATCGTTGTTATTTGTTGCATCTTGTATAAATGGTATCTACAACAAGTAGAAAAAATATATCAATACTTTAATTTTTGTTTTAAACAATAAATAAAAAAACCGGTTAACCGACATGGAAAACCCGGCTTTCTCGGTTAACCGAAAATGAAGTTTTTTAAGAAACCGGTTACGGGTTTGGGTTGCAAAACCGGTTAACCGGATAACCGGTCCCGGTTTTGGACACCCTAGTGTTGATCAAAAATTTATCTTAAGATTTAAAGTAACCCTGGATGTGATCAATTGCAATAAAGAAATAAATGCTGAGAAATTTTATATCATGATAAAGATGTCATCCAAAACAATTTTCTACCAGTGAGCGATGTTTCGGAAGAATCTCCAGAAAAGAGGAATACAGATTATGGTATTTCAGAGAGCATAATACCAGTAAAATTAGTAGAGAATGTGCGAACGAAGATTTGTTTAATATGCTCTTGTCAAAATCTGACCCATTTCTCTCAACCATTCGACACCAATGGAAATCGCCACATCTGGAATTATCTGCAGAGACAACACAACTATTACAGGACGGTAATACTAGTGTTGAAGTCGCAACAGCTGACAGTCGACTCCATCGCCACCTAAGACAGATTTGAAGCCGTTCGCTAACCCCCAACGCCGCAGAACTCCCTACGTGATGGTAACGCCGTCAGTGTTGTTTTTTTTAGTTCTAAACTCAACCGCACCGCTTACGGCTCACGGCCAAAATATCGGATACAATTTAAAAATAAACTAATTTTTTTGGAGTTTTCTTTTTTTAACTCCCGCCACTCTGGCGCGGAGTTAAACAACTAGAGAAGTTCAACTTTAAATGTTTCTTAAGTATTTCTATTTTTTCTATCTTATTAAAGGTAAATTGAAATCTACTAAGTGTAAACATAATTAAAAGTTGGAAAAATCCACCAACTTTAAAACCACTGAGGTTAATTTAATCGATATTCAGGTATACGAATAGTAAAACATAGTCAATGTTTACTCCTGAATGATTTCTAATAATATCTGTGTGCAGTTTTTCTACGGTAATTAGATTTGTCTGCAAAATCAGGTATTATTAGTGGGTTTTTGGGCATAGTAATGGCAAATTAACTCCGATTGGCATACAATTTTGGTTAAGTATTGTTTGGCATTTCATTATGGAAAGACTTACGCCTGAACAACGTTTACAAATCGTTCAAGTTTATTACGAAAATTCACGTTCTGTGAGGAATGTGTTTCGTGCACTTCGCTCAACTTATGGTCAACATAATCGGCCTACTGAGCGTACTATTCGCAACACCATCACCCATCTTGAGACCCAGCATTCATTATTGGATAATATTCGACCGAATAGACCACGTCCAGCACGCAAAGAAAATGTAGCGGCCGTAGCTGAGAGTGTGAACGAAGACCGTGGAGAGTCGGTTCGGCGCCGTTCGCAGCAACTCGGACTGACGTATGGAACGACTTGGTGCATTTTTCGTCGAGATCTTAAATTGAAAGCATACAAAATATAGCGCAAGAACTGAAGCCGCCCGACCTTCCCAAGCGACATCGTTTCGATATATGGGCTCTTAAAAAGTTCCAAGAAGATCCGACGTTTTCGAGCCAAATTTTGTTCAGCGATGAGGTCCATTTCTGGCTCAATGGGTATGTAAACAAGCAAAATTGCCACATTCCACATCAACAGCTGCCACTTCATCCAGAAAAAACAACGGTTTGGTGTGGTTTGTGGGCCGGAGGAATCATCGGTCCATATTTCTTCAAAAATGATGCCGGTGAGAACGTAACCGTCAATGGCGACCGTTATCGTGCCATGATAACCGACTATTTGATGCCTGAAATTGAAGCTCGTGATCTCGGCGACATTTGGCGACAACAAGACGGCGCAGCAATCAATGGATTTATTGAGAGAACACTTCGGTGAGTAGATAATTTCACGTTTTGGGCCGGTCGATTGGCCACCAAGATCGTGTGATATCACACCGTTAGACTTTTTCCTGTGGGGTTATGTAAAGTATAAACATTATGCGGACAAACTCGCTTCGATTCAGGCCTTGGAGCAAAACATCACTCGTGTCATTCGCCAGTTACCAGTCGAAATGCTCGAACGAGTCATCGAAAATTGGACTCAACGGATGGACCATCTGAGACGTAGCCGCGGCCAACATTTGATAGACATAATCTTCAAAAAAAAATGCCAAAGAATGTTCTTTCAAATGATAATAAACATTCCCCATTTTAAAGTAGGGAACCTCGAAATGGATCACGCTATATAAAAGAGAAAGTGTGTTTGTTTGTTAGTACCGTATAGACGTCAAAACGGCTAGACCGGTCTTATTGAAATGTTCACAAAATGTACATATATAGGTGAAAATTTTGTGGTGAAAATAGAGTACTTGAATTTTCGATATATCAAGTGGGCCCGCTCGTATAAGTCAAATTTTGAAATTGAGATATTTTGCTCAATTTGTTAGCGAGAAGGCTGTAATTTTTTTCATATGTATCTGGTGGTAGTCATCGTGATTGGTCCAAAAATGGGCGGGATTGGACCAATGGGTGTGGCCTCGCCCATATGAGCCAAGTTTGGAAATTATGATATCTTGAACAATTTGTTAGCGAGGGTGCTGTACTTTTATGTGTATGCATCTGGTGACAGGCTACGTGATTGGTCCAAAAATGGGAGAGATCGGACCAAAGGGCGTGTCCTTGATCATATGAAAATTATTTTGAAATTGTGAAATCTTGAACAATTTGTTAGCGAGAGAGTTCAAAAACACCATGTTAGTGATTCAACTCAAAGTGGGAGATATCGGATAAGATGGCCTACCTACCCTCATTGGAAAACGAAATATCTGGAAAACCATTACTCAATCGTCTTAGATTTTTACACGAGAGTATTTCACTGCAATATTGGACAAATGGGCGTTCACATGACTCCATTATTGAAAACGAAATATATTCATAACCATTTGATTTGGACAGCAATATTCAGCACCCAAACAATAAATGGGCAATACTAGAACATTGGGCGTGGATCCGCCATTGCCACAATTGTTTTTAAATGTGTTATGTATGTATTTGACTCCCATATTGAGGGAGTGACAAAAGGGACGTGCAACTTCGCCCATTTTTCTCGAGTTGATAGCGACTAATAAACTAATAATATGTGTGGAATTTCAAAAGATTCGAATAAGTAGTATAGCAGTTATTAAAGAATCAATATTTCACAACATTTTATCCCCTTGTGGGGGAGGTACTAGAAGGAGTGGATCAATATGACCCATCTTTGAACTTAGACGGAGATAGAAAAAAATATTACCACATACATAATTTGAAGTCAATCTGTTATTCTTTTCGAGAGTTATCGTGCGCACCAGCCAGCGGACAGACAGACGGACGGACATTTCTCATTCGACTTAAAATTACCCTAAACGAATATCCGCCGAACATTCTTAGGGTCTTAGATCACTCCTTCGATGTGTTACACATTTGGCCATAGCAAATGATATACGAGTATACCCTCGTATCACTAAAGTGAGGATATAAAGAGTATATGTCGTATTTTCGAGGTTTAGAAGAAGTTAAAAAAGTATAAAAGGAATAAAGGAAACTTTCCAGAGAATTTTCTCAAAGAAAGAAGATTCTCTAATTTACACAATTTTTTACACAAATTTCAAAAGTAAGCCACATTTCCTCCAAGCTAAAATGTTAAAACTTTTGGCATATTTATATGTGGTTAGGTGTTGTAAATTGAACTGCAAAGGGAATCTAAACCCGTGCTTTTATATATAGGGGAAAATCAAAAAATTTCATTTTTGGGGATTGTGGGATTGGCTTTTGGAAATATAATGATTCCCGAATTACATTCGATTTATGATAGCAAGACCTACAAAATATTTCATTGAAATATGTCCATTTTTAAAAATTTTATTTCGGTTTTACAATTTTGTCTGCAAATTACTCTTTAATTTTTTTACTTTTATTTTTTTGTTCTAGAATTTTCTATATGACCTAATTTCGGTCAAATGTGCCCATTTACACAAAAGTTATGGTCATATAAATGTATATTTTCAAAATATAAGCAATTTTAGTATTTTATTGCGAAAATGTATATGTACCATTTTAGAGATGCAGAGGTACATATTTATAACAAGTAAAAGCGTTAGGTTCGTCCATGCCGAATCTTATATACCCTCCACCATGGATTGCATCCAATTTTAATCCTGGAAAAATCTTTGGATATGGAGCAAATCATGAAACGATCCTTTTTGTTTAAGTTAATTATTAAAAAGAACGCTGCAATTTTTAGCCAAATTTTATATATACCCTCCACGATAGGATGGGGGGTATATTCATTTTTTCACTCCGTTTGTAACACCTCTAAATATTGATCTGAGACCTCATAAAGTATATATATTCTTCGTCGTAAAATTCTAAGACGATTTAGTCATGTCCGCCCGTCCGTCTGTTGTAATCACGCTATAGTCCTTAATAATAGAGCTAGGTTCATAAAATTTAGTATAAATATTTGTTATAGTTGCAGGTTGTTTGGGATTCCATATTTAGATACATCTCCCATATATACCATCTAACTTGTTGTGATTCCTACTATTCTCATCTATTATATTTTTTTGTGTGTTTTCGGTGTTATTTTCTTTAGGTTTGAGTTATTTTGTGAGGCCACATGCTATCCATGGTGGAGGGTATATAAGATTCGGCATGGCCGAACTTAGCGCTTTTACTTGTTCTATTTGAGACCGGATAACAGATTTTGATTTATTTTTTTTTCGAAATTATTTTGGGAATTGTGGGATTTACGTTTACAAATATTGTAATGTTAGAATTAGCCTCGATTTCTGGTGTCAAGACGTAGAAAATTACAGAAAAAATAATTGAGATCTATTACATTTGAAAGATTTTATGGAATTATAAAATTTCCTTTGAAAAAAAGTTGTGGTTTATTTTTTCCCGATTCTTTCCTACGAATCGGTATATATTAGAGCCGGTTATATACCGATTCCTTTCTCATTATAACTTCAAATAGCAATAACTTTTGTCGCAGCGGGTATAACAAATTGTAATATTTTGACATCGAATATTAAATTTTGTTGTCTACCCAGAATAGATAATGAGAAAGTAATCGATATATAACTGGCTTTAATATATAGGTCAAATATTAAATCTTTCTCAAATTCTCAGAAAATGTTGCCACAGTATGTGTGAGAAAAAACACACAATATTGAAAAAATAAATGAAAATTGGGGGCAGGGGCCGCACTGTGGTTCAGAATTGAATTTTACTTGCCAAAAGTCAAATTTTTTGTCATCGCCGATTTCTAAAATTTTAATGTCATTCAATAGCTAACATATTGAGACTAGGGTAGCCAAAAATTAGATCAAAATATTTATTATTGTGGGCGTGGTGTGCTGCTGAAAACAATTTTTTTATGTAAGTTTGAAAAAAACGTAATTTTTGTATATTATTGTAGAAGGAAATTGTCATTTCTCGCAAACTATTATCGATAGAGGGTTCATTTTTTTGTTACATAGGTAGGATAGTACTCTTTGAGAAATTGCCAAAAGTATTGCTGTACTGTTTACACGTGGTTTGTTATAACTTATTTCCACAGGTACTATATTTTTTCAAATTAGAATTTTAGTGGAATGAAACTTTTTAGCATCAAGAGACTTCAAGAAGATTTTGGTACCAGAAGAAAGGTGAAAGTGCCCTCTTTAAGCCTATATATACTTTTGTACCTGCCCCGACCAGCCTGTAGAACACTTTTTTAATTTTAATGAAATTACAAAGCAAAGTGGAAGATGGAATAAACATAAATTTTATAAGACCTTTGCAATATGGGTAGAGAGCGAAATTAGTGTCCAAGTATCTCCAGAAAGTAAAAATACAAAATAATTGTGGGAGACCACCAAAATCACTCGGCAACAGTAGCGATAGATATAAAAGGCGGAAACTTGAGGACATCAATGAATAAATCGGATGTGAAACTATTGCAGAAAGCTTGTTACATCAATTACGAGGGCGGTTCGGAAACTTCTTAGCCTAGCACAAAAAGCGCGGTATAAACAGAAAAAAGTTAAGGGTTTTGAAAACTTCCATCTCTGCTATGAACACATGTTAAATTTTGTTTCAATCTGGCAACTCCTTCATATAGAAACAGGTGTTCACAAAAGACGCATCCGCGATTTTTTTACAATGGAAAAATTAGGAATGCGTGGTGTCATTAAATATTTACATAAAAAAGGTTTATCGGGACAAGAAATTCATAATGATATGATGAATGTGTTAGGTGAAAGTGCTCCTTCATATGCAACAGTAAGAAATTGGGTTGCTGAATTTAAACGTGGTCGTACAAGCATTGAAGATGAACCACGTAGTGGACGTCCAAAAACAGCAACAACAACAGAAATTGTAGCCAAAGTGCATGATATGGTATTAAATGATCGACGAATAAAAGTGCATGAAATAGCTAATATCATGGGCATCTCAAATGATCGAGTCCATTTAATTTTGCATGAAGAACTACAGGTGAAAAAGCTTTCTGCAAGATGGGTGCCGCACTTGTTAACAGTCGACCAAAAACGCATAAGAATGACCATTTCTCAAGCTTGTTTGGATCGTTTTAAGCGAAATAAAATGGATTTTAGGCGTCGTTTCATAACTGTTGATGAGACTTGGATCCACCACTATACTCCAGAGACAAAAGAACAATCCACACAATGGACTGAAGCTGGAGGAAAAACAATTCAATCGGCTGGTAAGGTTATGGCAACGGTTTTTTGGGACTTCAAAGGTATTTTATTGAATGACTATCTGCAAGAGGGTAAAACAATAAATTCAGAGTACTATTGCAACCTTTTGGATCAATTAAATGTACAAATTCGAGAAAAACGTCCTGGCTTACAACACAAAAAAATAATTTTTCATCAAGACAACGCACCAGCGCACATGAGTGTTTTAACAATGGCTAAAATCAACGAATTAAAGTACGAGTTGCTTGACTACCCACCTTATTCTCCTGATTTAGCTCCCAGTGACTTTTACCTGTTCCCAAATCTAAAAAAATTCCTTGCTGGCAAGCGTTTTACCTCAAATGAAGATGCAATTACAGTTGTAAACCACTATTTTGAAGACCTTGAGGAAAACTATTTTAATCAAGGGTAGAATTGCTAGATAAGCGTTGGACTAAGTGTATTGAAGTTTCAGGAGATTATATTGAAAAATAAAAATATTTCTGAAAAACTAACTATTCTCTTTCATTGATACGCTAAGAAGTTTCCGAACCGCCCTCGTACGATCACAAAAACAACGCACAAATAACGAAATTGTTGAAAAAGTTTTAAACGCTAGTCCTCTGAGAACAAAACGGATTTTTAAGAGTATTCCAACTGCAAGCGACGAAAAACAGTTCTCAAATGAGGAGGCATTAGCATTATTTTTGGATTTGATGTTAACAAAACACCAATATACACAGCTCAGGTTGCGTGCGATTGAAAAAGGCTCTAATCTGTATCCATCATATCATCACATACTTGTGCTAAAAAAGACTGTTTGCCACCAACGGACACTATTAAAATCACATCGAGTTCGGCAGAGGTAAAACTTCAAGACCTACTTAATCATACAACTCAACGCTTGCTACTACAACATGATTTGAAGAAATATGGGAACTTCAAATTAACTCTCTTTTGCAAATGGATGTGATGGTTCTTCTGGAAAAAACAATACAAGCAATCTGTGAAAATACTTCAGACGTATGTGAAAATACTTCAGACGCAGATATGTTCATGGTGTCATTTATGCCATTGCGATTGATAAAGAATTTTTAAGACTCGGAACCTTCAATCGGTACGATGCAGACAAAGGATATTTGGAAAAATCAAACACTATCATCTACTGCAGACAAATAAAATTTGAATTTAAAAAATAAACTCATGATACCATTAAAAAAGAAGTCAATAATATAAGAACCCAAATTACAAGACTGCAGCCATTAGAAGTAGAAATTGAAGGCCAGACAATTGAATTTAACTACCAATTAGTGCTAACGATGATGGAAAAGTTGGCCAGGCTTTGACTGACACAAAGGCTTCATCCAGCTGCATTATATGTCATTCTGCATCAAGCTAATTAAACCAAGTCTCGGAAAAATCAGTAGATAATACTGATGCATATGAATTTGGATTATCGCCACTACATACAAGAATACGATTTATGGAACACACACTTAAAATCAGTTATGATTTGGTATTGGACCTACAGGAACAATAAGAAGCAATGACACCAACAAGGATTTAAGAAATTTATAAAAGAAACATGTTCAGGATGAATTTCTAAAATGTGGGTTGATTATAGACCAACCAAAACAAGGATTAGGCAATACCAATGATGGGAATACAGCAAGAAGGTTCTTTTCTGATCCCGAAAAAGCATCTGAAATAACTGGTGTTGATATACATATATCTCATTTAAAGATTTAAAACAATTATCGATGTACTTGCGTGCTATAAACAAATTGATGCTAAAAAATTTAATGAATATACCAAGGAAACTGCACGAACATATAATACCAAATATTCATGGAGAAATATGTCTGCAACAGTTCACAAAATTCTTTATCATGGAGGAGATGTCATTAAGCATCATTTGGTATCAATAGGAGATGTATCAGAGAAAGCCCAGGTAAAAAGAAATAAGGATTACAGGTTTTTTAGAGAGCACAATACCAGAAAAATACCTCGAAATTGTAGAAATGAAGATCTATTTAATATTTTGTTTACAACGTCAGATCCCCTCATCTCCAGCATTCGAAATCAATGGAAAGTGGAACATCGGGACTTAGATGAAGATGCAAGAGGGCTGCTAGAGAAATAAATAATAAATAATACGGCACAAAATATGGAATATTTGCATTTTTTCAACCAAACGAATAAAAATTATAGTTTACTGTTTTTGTTACATATGTAAGTAAAAAATAAATGCTTTCCCTTAATGTTGTTGAAATGCAAAATATAAAAAAGTTTGATATTCAAGGTGATTTTTTTAAATATCAAGGAAATAATTTTTTTGAAAATTTTTTTTTTGTTTAACAAAATTTATTATTAAACTGGTTTATTTATCAACGTATGACATTCTTTTAATAAATGAAGAAGATGAAAACAAAACAAAACCCCACAATTCCATGCTAAAGATTAAAAAAATAAATTTTGACCTTGAATTCCTCAATAACTACTGACCCGAATTTATTGAAATAAAATTACTAAAATATCTCTTTCGGTTCCAAAGTTACAGAGTTTTGGCCAGTAAAAAACGATTCTGAACCACTGTGGGGGTTCGGAAAAATTTATTTTTTTCCTCTGCATTTTTCAAAGCATTAGAAATTGAAATTGATTGAAATAGAAAATATCATTTCATAAAACTTTTTCTGCGTACTTTTCATAAAATATAATAAGTTTAGTCAGTTTATTTCGGTCACCTTTCGCGGAAACAAAAATATAAATTGCGATATCTCAGAGTAGTTTTATTTATTTTTTCTTAAATTTTTTACTCTATCGATGATGTAAATTTTGAGAAGTTACATTATGATAACTGAAAATCTGCACCAAATTACAATTCTTTTAAGATAAAATAATTATTTGTTATGAAAAGTGTACGGAAAATCCTTTAAAAAACTATATTATTTGCTCTTACGCTTTACGGCATTAAAATTAACTTCAAAGAACCATTACAGAGGAAAAAAATCATTCTTTCTGAACTTTGACCTCGCCCCTTGCCTCCAATTTTCATATATTTTTTAATATTGTGGGTCATTGCTCCCACATTGAGACTGAGAAGATCTAATTTTTGACCTGTGACACTTGAGAAAGAACTACCCATATTGCGATTCGTAGGAAAGGATAGGGAAAAAAACAAAGGAAAATTTATCATTCCATAAAATCTTTAAAGATAAATAGATCTCAATTATTTTTTTGTAATACATCAGAAATCGAGGATGATTTTTACATTATCATACTGCTAAACGTAAATTCCACAATTCTCAAAATAAAGTAAAAAAATCCCCAGAATAGGGAATTTTTTGGGTTTTCCTCAAAATCAAAGTCGGGCTTAGAATTCCTTTCGCAGTTTATCGTACAACATATTTCTACATAGAAAAAATGGTAAAGGTTTCCATATCCTAGCTTTGCGATTGTAGAAAATGTGGCCAAGATTTGAAATTTGACTCCGTCCTTTAAGACGAATAAAAATGTGTTATTCTTTCTTTTTATAAATTCCTCTGTATCTCTAAAATGCGACATATACCTTTTCGCAATAAAATACAAAAAATTGCATATATTATGAAAATATAAATTGATATGGCCATAACTTTTGCATAAGTGGGCACAGTTGACCGAAATGACATCAGATATCAAATTTTGATGTCAATTTATAGAAGTTGATGTGAGAGAAAGCGGTTTATAATCGGTACATATTAAGCAAATGCTAGGACAGGGTCAGAAAACAATTGAAAAAACCTGTAAGAACGACATAATTTTTTTTAAATGTACATATTTTAATGAAATATTTGTAGTTTGTAGGTCTTGATATCACAAATCGAATGTAATTTGCGAATCATTATATTTCTAAAAGTCAATCCCACGATTCCCAAAATAATTTAAAAAACCCCAAAAAATGAGATCATTCGGATTTTCCCTTATATCTACTATACCAAAAGCCGAGTTTCAGATTCCCTTTGTAGTGCAGCTTACAACACCTCAACGCATATAAATATGACAACAGTTTTGCATTTTAGCTATGCGATTGGAGAAATTTTGGCTTTCTTTTAAAATTTTTCTAAAAAATGGTGTAAATTGGAGAAGCTTAGTAACAATACTAGTGAATATTTGTGTCCCGTTCTTTCTTTGAGAACATTCTCTGGAATGTTTCCTTTAAGATGATTGTACATATGTTATACTTTTTTTTAACTAACTTCTTATAAAATTTGAAAATACGACATATACTTTTTCTTAAAAAAATGACAACAAATCGGATTGTTTTGAAAATATAACTTCGAGTGGCTATTACTTTTGTCCTGTTGGGTATATACACGATAACTGTTATATGCATAAAGCCTTTTGTAGGCCTCGGTTTCTAGAATACACACATAAAAATATATGAAGCGGATGAAAAAGACGAAAGTCACACGCTTAAACATTTTGTTCACCCGAGGTGGCCAATTTTGAGGCCCTGCAACTCAGCCCCTGTATACCACAGAAACTCCAAACTTAACTTCTCTAATACGTCTTCTACAAATTGGTCGCAATCGGTTGTCTAGTTAAGAAACGGCAGAATTATTTCCCTTTTTGTGTAATTCCTCCCACTGTGCGAAGGTCACATTTTTTACATACTGGTATGTGCCTCGAATTTAGAAATCTACTCTATTTAACCTGCAACTGTTCATAGTATTAATGGGCATTATACAGTCGGCCCAGCTTGTAAGAAACGCTAACATCCATAGGGATCTCAGCATGCCAAACAGTGAAACAGAAAATTAAAAAAATACTGCCGTTGTTATATGGACAACTATTGAATAATCCAAACATTATGGCTCGAGAACTACTAAACTTTGAAGGACTTGAATTTTAAATTAAACAAAAACAAAATTAAATTAAATTATGAATTCTTAAATTTTAAACGCTAACATTTCGACGGCTCAATGCTATTTTGTTCCATACGCCATTTTTTATGATCGGAGAAAAACGCAATTTATTGTTTGAGTAAAAATGGGATTGAAGAGTTACACACAAAGAGACATAGAACAAAAATATCAAAATTATTCCCCGTTATTCAGAGTTAAATAAATTTATCCTACCAATATCTCGAAAACTAGACGAGATAGGAAAATTATCGCAGATTCTGAAAGAGCATGCTTGAAACCCATATTATCAACTCCTAACTCAAAAAACACAAAAATGGCGTATGGAACAAAATAGCATTAAGCCGACGATTTGCTAACAAGTAAAAAAATTGTGTAAAGTCTCAATGGATTATTCGCATTGGCAATAATCTAGTATACTAGATGCAGGTTTTTTCACTTATTGTCATTTTCATTTTTAATGAAAGATTCAATAATAAATGTTATGAATTGGAGACAATATTGAATTTTGCAGCAATTGAATGTTAAGAGTATTTAGGTGACATGGCATGTACAAGAATGCTGAATGACATGGTGAAATTTAAAATTGTTTAAATCAGTGTTCGGAACAGCCTATTCTCAAAGGATGCTCTCTCGCGCATATCGATACATCCGTGATAAACAAAGTGCAAAAAGGTAGTTTTTTAGGAAAGACGATGAAGGACGGGATCTCAGCATGCCAAACAGTGAAACAGACAATTAAAAAATACTGCCGTTGTTATATGGACAATCTATTGAATAATCCAAACATTATGGCTCGAGAACTACTAAACTTTGAAGGACTTACACGTCTTAGAAGGAGAGATACGTTGGATTGAATTTTAAATTAAACAAAAACAAAATTAAATTAAATTATGAATTATTAAATGTTAACATTTCGACGGCTCAATGCTATTTTGTTCCATACGCCATTTTTTATGATCGGAGAAAACGCAATTTATTGTTTGAGTAAAAATGGGATTGAAGAGTTACACACTTTTTTTATATGGTTCCCAACAGTGTTTGTATGATTCTCATGCATTTCTATGCCATTACATTCAAAAATATGCAAGTTATAACAATTTTTGTACTTGGCATTTTGGTCCATATACACTTTTGTTTTAATATTTTTTCGTATTTGTATTATATGGACCACAAAGATGGTCGGTATGGAAGGACAATAATTTACATATTGTGATCGAAAGAACGTAAAATACTGAGTCAAAAATATAGAGCGATAGAAAAATGGAGACATAGAACAAAAAAATCAAAATTATTCCCCGTTATTCAGAGTTAAATAAATTTACCCTACCAATATCTCGAAAACTAGACGAGATAGGAAAATTATCGCAGATTCTGAAAGAGCATGCTTGAAACCCATATTATCAACTCCTAACTCAAAAAACACAAAAATGGCGTATGGAACAAAATAGCATTAAGCCGACGATTTGCTAACAAGTAAAAAAATTGTGTAAAGTCTCAATGGATTATTCGCATTGGCAATAATCTAGTATACTAGATGAAGATTTTTTCACTTATTGTCATTTTAATTTTTTATGAAAGATTCAATAATAAATGTTATGAATTGGAAAAAATATTGAATTTTGCAGAAATTGAATGTTAAGAGTATTTAGGTGACATGGCATGTACAAGAATGCTGAATGACATGGTGAAATTTAAAATTGTTTAAATCAGTGTTCGGAACAGCGTATTCTCAAAGGATGCTCTCTCGCGCATATCGATACATCCATGCTAAACAAAGTGCAAAAAGGTAGTTTTTTAGGAAAGAAGATGAAATGTTGATGCATTTTTTAAATTTGTGTGGAATTCCCTTATAATGCAAATCGAATGAACTGTACTGTTTTGTGAATAAGTTTTGATTGGGTTAATGGATAAATACCAAATTTTGACTGAATATAATTTGCAATACTTAGAAATTAAAAATGCATTCTCTATAAAAACAGTTTCGATATGTGTAGGTGTGAGAGCAAACACAATAAAACATAATTTATTCTAGAATACGATCTAAAGATGGTATCCAGGTAGCTAATAGGAATGTTCGCTGCATTCAGCACTAATATAAAATAACACGCGCAAGATTATTTAAAAAACATGCTAAAACAAACATTCTACTAACATTAATTCTCCGTAATCAAACATCAAAATCAATCAAACATTAAATCGGATCCATTATTTGTCAGTATGATCGTGCAAGATCGATCGTGCTTAAATTATGGTTTATAATAAATGCGTTACTGTACGCAGACAAAATATAAATAAACAAAGCATGAATGTGCATACGCAAGCATTGCCTTTCCGCTAATGTAATGTAAATAAACATTAAGGGTATTCAAAATAGCATGATAGATCATATAGCTACATACATATGCATATAACACCCCCGTCGTTAGATTGAGGCTCCGACGAAATGAATTTACTATTACTTATTACATCATTTCAACGCCATAAAATAATGAAATCGAAAATGTTATTAACTTAAGGAGGTCTTAAATTGATAGTTATCAAATACATTTGTATTGTGTGTACTTTTTTCCTTTAAATGTGTAATATATATTTTTTAATATGTGTCATATTTAGGTAAATCTATATTACAGGTTTTCTTTTATAATATAATAGGTTTTTAAATATCTTAATTTTACTTCACGATACTATAATACAAATTATTTATAAATATGAAAATTTTCCTTTACAATACTATAACTCAAATTATTTACCATTTATTCCTTTAACAATTGGAATTTTAAAATCAATGTATAATATTTTACAATTTTTAATATTTTACATTATTCATTCAGTTGCAAATGTTTTTTCCTTTTAATGTGCGATTTATAATACTTGTGTCTTGTTTTCCTCCCCTTTCATGTTTCAAATATACCTTACCAGTTGGAATTTCACACTCTTCCCCTTCAATTTGTTTATATACTTCTCTTTAGATGTTATCATTCTCTCTCTTATTCTCGGCTAATCCTCCGTTCTTACCAGACCGTTCTGAAAATCAATGGGCTTGCATCCAATGGCCGAATGAACTGTATTATTATAGAACATGATCACCTTATAAATCTTCTCTTCTACAGTGTCCATGTCTCTCCCGGGATCATGTCTGAGTAGACGAATATGCTCATTCATGGTGTCATGCAGACGTTCTACATCTGCATTCGATGTATGATTATTATTCGACGTGAAATGAATTTCAATATTCCTCTCCCCAAAAATTCTTTCAAAGGCAACGCTTTAAAACCTAACTCATTGTCTGTTACGATTTTCTCAATATGACCCACAAAACTTAAATATTGAGTAAGGGTCTTTTTAAATTCCACCCACGATCTATTTTGAATTATAATTGCCTGAACAAACTTTGAAAACTTATCAATTATTGTCAAAAACAATGTCTTTTGAAGACTGTAAAAAACGTCCATACGAGTATGAACAATATGTCCAGGTATTCCAGAGGTTTCAGTTATCGCATAATTTTGATTTACCGGATTACGGTCATATTTCTCTATATTACAGATATGACAGTTATTAATAAATTGTTGAATCCGTAGTCTTAATTTCGGGTGATATATTCTCTTTCTAAGTTGCTCGAAATTCTCACCTAGCGATGGTTATTTTTAAGATGCTCATTTCGGATGTGGTCATGCAGTTCATTTTCGTCTGATACGTCATCAAGAAATAAATTGCATTTTGCAATCTTCAATAGCGAATCTTCTTGAAAATATTTCAAAACTGTTTCCTGAAAAATATCGTAAAAGCCATTGTCGTATATAAAAATCGCATCAATAACACGTGCCGTAATTATTTTTCTATTATTCCTGAAGATCTTCTTGTTCACAACCTTAAGCGAATCAGAACTTGATTTGTCTATCACAATCTGATTAAGTGGAGAATTGCTTAATGCAATAATGTTCGATTGGGGTCGTTCAATCAAATTCACTTGGGGTACTATACGCGATAATGCGTCGGCATTCCCATTCTTTACAATTTACGTTTATAAACAATTTGATAGTCATACTCTTCCAATCTCAACCTCCGTCTTATCAATTTCGAATTCGGTTCCTTAATCGAAACAAGCCATTGCAGTGGTTGATGGTCCGTTTGGATAATGCATTTTCTGCCGAATAAATACAAGCGAAAATATTTCACGGTCCATACCACTGCCAACAGTTCCTTTTCAACCGTGCTGTAATTTATTTCATGCTCATTGGGCGTTCTACTGGCATAGCAAATAGGTTGACCGTCTTGCGACAGAACGGCCCCAATGCATAGTTATTAGCATCTGCGTTCAAAACGAATTGTTTGGTAAAATCAGGGTAAACTAGTATCGGATCAGAAACGAGAAGCATTTTTAAAGACCTAAAACTTTCAAGGTATTCAGGATCATTCAAATCTATCTTAGTGTCCTTTCTGAGGTACCTTGTCATTGGTCTCGCGATCCTTGTATAGTCCTTCATAAATTTCCGGTAATGACCACTGAGACCTAAAAATTGCTTGATTTGCTTGGGCGTTTTCGGTAATGGGTAATTATATACACATTCTACTTTTTTCGGATTTGGTTTTATACCGCTATGAGTAATGACGTGACCCAAGAACCCCGTCTCCCTCTTAAAGAACTCACACTTATCCCCCTGAATTTTAAGATTGAAATTTTTCAGTCTATCAAGCACTAGCTTTAAAGAGTTCACGTGTTCCTGAAGAGAAGTGGAGTAAACGATGATATCGTCTAAATAAACTAAACAAATCTTATTAACCAAATCATCATGAGTCTTTGAAATGTGGCCGGTGCCGTTTTGAGTCCAAAAGGCATCTTGAGGAACTCATAATGTCCACCCTCGACTGAAAACGCGGTTTTATGGATGTCCCTCTCATCGATTTCCACCTGGTGGAATCCTTTCGCCAGATCCAATGTAGTAAAATATGTACACCTACCCAGTTTGTCTAAAATCTCCTCTATATTAGGAATAGGAAAACGGTCATTTATGGTGTTATCGTTCAACCTTCTATAATCGACCACATGTCGCCATTTCTTCAATCCGCTATCATCATCCTTCTTGGGCACAATTCATATAGGAGCAGAATAAGGAGACTTTGAAGGTCTTATTATTCCACAACCCAACATTTCTTGTATCTGCCTCCTTACCTCGTCCTTATGAATATAGGGGTATCTATATGTCTTCGAAAATACCGGTATATCGTCTCTAGTAATTATCATATGTAAAAGCTTTTGTAAAAGTTAAGTTCGAACTTGTACCATGAAATAATTCGCGATACTTATATAGAATATTTCGTAAATTGAGTTGTTCCTCTATTAATTCTTAATTCGTTCTTATCATAATCTACAACCGCATTATAAGCCCGTAAGATATCATTGCCTATAATCCCGCCATACCCACTGTGAATCTTACACTCGATCAGAAATATCCTATCATTGCTGTCTCCCAATTCGGAAAACATAGGAATATGGTAAATAGTACTTGTCAATATTTCATTTTGCAAAGTCTTCAAAGTCATTCCTGCAACATTGATCCTCCACTTAGGATCGCATAATCCTGGATTCACAATCGAGTGAGTGGCTCCAGTATCCACCGTAAATTTTAAATAGATCTTAAGTGCTATATGCGGTAGCCTTCCGGAGAGGCTTGAAAAAGAAAATTTTGTACCTCTGTATTCAGAGTCGAAGCATCCTGATTCGCAACAATTTTATAATTGGAATTCAGGAAATAATGCGAGTTATTGATACTATTCATATTCCGTGGTATTGTATTAATCCAAGTATCAGCATTACGATTCATATTCATCGAATCTGGATGAGTTTGGTTGTTGTTAGGATTCTGATAAAAAGAGTCCGAAAAATTATTTGAATTAATCGAGTGCGGAATATTCTGTAGTACTCTTCCCTGCAAGTTACCTGAATTGCCAGCATTTTGAATCATATTAATATCCATTGGTTCTGAAAGAGATCTGTTGTTGTTGGGATTCAGATACGAATAATTGTTTCTAAAATGTTGCCCGTTATTATTATCGAAATTATTATTGGTGTTATGGATGTTACCATTGTCCCGTTAGTATCCATTACCATTATTCGGCCTATTTAAACCACCTGGTTTATTTCCAGTAACGCAGCCCTTGTTATAACGGCTGACCATATCGCTGATTACCGCGGCCATTCCCATTATTTCGATATTCCTCGTGACTCCTAAGACTCAAGTTCGCGTGGATCCGATTTCCACTCTTATTATCATCACTGGCAACGCTTTTAGTAGGGTTATTTTTATTTGCACATCCATAACCAGCATACCCCGATGTAAAAAGTATGACCATTGCCTCCTCAATGGTGTCCGGATTCCTACACGCCAGTATAGTCCCCATTGGCTCTGGTATTATAGCCTTAAAAATATTGAGAGCGGTTTTCATATTACCTCTAGCGATTTGTTCACTGTCTGAATTTATTACAATATCAGTAGCGGTTTTATTATTCAAACTTCGAAGACGGTCTTTAATTTCTTTATAAAAATCAATGACATTCGTTTTAAAATCCACAGCCACGAGCCCATCATACAGCTCCTCAATGCTATGCCTCTCCCCAAAATTATTTGTCAGAATTGCCTTCATTTCCGACCATTATTGGACGTGAAAGTTAATTTCAATACTCCTTTGCCCTACCCTTCAATTTACTTTTAATCAGATCAAAAACATCAATAAAGAAGGTTCTATTAACAAGAGAAATAAAGGTATACAGATCTTTTCTATCTCCTGAAAAATCGGGCAATCTTTCAAGAAATCTAAGGGGATCCAAAGTCATAGGAAGAATTTGAGTGTTACCAGTAGCCATTTTTTGAAAAATTAAAAAAAAAAATAAGTGAAAAAAGAAATATACATTTCTGTTTTTTTTTGTAATATTGATATTCCAACAAAACACAAACTTATTTACAACATAAAAGAAAATTGATAACAATTGAATTGTGATAATGACAAAGTAATCTCTCCATAAATAAATTCCAAATGTAAATAATCGTAAAAAAAATAATGATTACGATAACTAAGTTTCTCCTTCCTTCTTGTAAAGTGGATTTTTCTGCACCAATGACGTTACTTCCCTCTTTCACAATGGATGTTCTCCTTTAGTCGTTTTCTCTGGTTATGATAAAAGTTTCTATGGTCGCACATAAATATTCGTAGATATTATTAAGTTGTTTGCTTTTCGTTGTTTAAATAAAAACTTCCGTATTTTTTGTACGAAATGTATTTTAAAGTTTTTTTTGTTTTTATTTTAAAGTTTTTAGTTTTTATTCAATTTAATCTTATTGATTTTCATTTTAATCTTATTGATTTTTATTTTATTTATTATTTTCGGTTTTGTTTTTACAAAAAGTGATTGAACTAGTCGTTTTCTGTTGAATGTTGTGGCAGTTGTAGTCACTTGTGGCAGGAATTTATTTTTTATTAAACCGGTTTTGTTTAAAGTGTTTCACTCATGTTTAGGTTTTATATACCCGTTAAGACATTAAAATGTCGAGTATCTGTGAATATCACTTTTTCCACAAGAATACCCGGACATCCTACCGACTGCGCCAGTTTCGTTATACGATTTTAATTCAAAAAAGCTTTTTTAAGTTTGGTATAAAACATTTATTTAATGTTCAATTCTCCTGTAAAGTCAATTAATTTACAGTACATATATATTATATTTATTTATTCAATCAGTAAAACAGTTATACTTTTAACTTGACAATGCTTGGTCGAAGCGAATAGTAAGAATCCAACTTTTATACTGCTTCGGAACGAACAAAAGCATCGTTCTGCATGCACATTCAAGATCCATCATTAGTTTATTTTTCTATTCCCCCATACGTAACGGTGCGTATGCGAGTGAGTGAAACAAGTATGATCGTGCAAGATCGATCATGCTTAAATTATAGTTTATAATAAATGCGTTACTGTACGCAGACAAAATATAAATAAACAAAGCATGAATGTGCATACGCAAGCATTGCCTTTCCGCTATTGGATTAAGCTGAGTATAGACGATTGCCAGATCGGCAAACGTTATCAACCCTGTTAAAGTGCTGCAAATATACGGACAATGACAGATTGTTAGGCAAAGGTGAATTGACAGTTCAGACGATTGCAAGAAAACATTACAATTTCATATATTTACAATATATTTTGTAAATATTTATATGCAGGATTGCCAATAAAAATACATTATAGGCAGTGTTGCAAATAAAATGTTTTTCTGGCAATGGCGCCGTTGTATGTTCACACGGTTGCAAATTCACAGGGTTGCATTTTTCCGCCATTTTTCTGGCAATGTTGTGCGATCTGCAAATCGTCTGTACTTACCTTTAGCAACACAAAGCAAAATATAAAGAAATAGAAAAATATCACAAAAGACAGTTAATAACAATGTAAATAAACATTAAGGGTATTCAAAATAGCATGATAAATCATACAGTTACATACATATGCATATAACTGCTATACTCATTTTGTCAGTCCGTTTGTTACACCTCGAAATATTGATGTTCCTGGTATATTTTTATTCAGATCTTAAATTGATAACATTTTTGTTTTAGCTCAATCGGCTTGGGTTGTTACTTCACTAAAACAGGCTAACAACAAGAGAGATAAAAACTTATCGCATCCCAAGACTTTTGAATTGCTTTAGGATATTAGTTAGAATTGTAATAATAAATATAAAAAAATAAATCGAAATGCAATCTTCTTAATTCCTACCAGGCGAAAGATAGTGTTATCGTCTTGGAATTTCTTCCCCAAATTCCCAACGCAGGTTGCGACAAAATAAACTGAAGTTGAAAAGCAAATTGCGCGATATTATTTTTTCTGTAAGCCTTGTTGGGTAAAACAAGATTTTTTTAAATGCCCTGGACACCCCCATAATCCGGATTTACAGGTAAAAAACTACTTTCTTGCCTTTTGCAGTTAAAAGTCTATAACTTTGTAAATTATCAACCTATTTTCAATCTCTAAACGATTTTGAGAAAGAAGAGACTTAGACCTTCCGAACGAAATATACGTTGTTTATTTAAATTAAATTAAGAAATATATGTTTACTTGTCCTACAAGTTTAGGTTTTATATACCCGTTAAGACATTAAAATGTCGAGTATCTCTGAATATCACTTTTTTCACAAGAATACCCTACCGACTGCGCCAGTTTCGTTATACGATTTTAATTCAAAACAGCTTTTTTAAGTTTGGTATAAAACATTAATTTAATGTTCAATTCCTCTGTAAAGTCAATCGATTTACAGTACATATATATAATATTTATTTATTCAATCACTAATACAGTTGTACTTTTAACTTGACAATGCTTGGTCGAAGCGAGTAGTAAAAATCCAACTTTTATACTGCTTCGGAACGAACAAAAGCATCGTTCTGCATGCACATTCAAGATCCATTATGAGTTTGTTTTTCTATTCCCCCATACGTAACGGTGTGTGTTTTAGGATATTACTTAGAATTGTAATAATAAATATAAAAAAAAGAAATCTAAATGCAATCTACTTAATTCCTACCAGGCGAAAGATATTGTTAGAAGAAGAAATTCCAAGGCGACAAAATAAGTTGAAAAGCAAATGACGATGTATTACTTTTGGTACAAATTGTGTAACGAAACCGCCGTCTAGGATTCACGCTCGACAGTGCTCAGGAAAATATAATGGTAAGTTTCTGACGGCCGATTACATAATCAAAATTTAGAGTGATAGAAATGGAGAAGGATCATAAAACAACTGTACATGCCGGCCAAACTAACTACATTTTGTCAATGAAAAGCTTGGAGTCTATTAATTCATGATATATATTAGTAATTAAGAAAACAGGTCCATATAACAATACGTGGGTAATTGAATATTGGTAATGATAAACAAACTTAAATAAATAGATGTAATGGGTAATAGGTGTAACAGATAATTAAGTAAAATTCATTAAGGAAGAGTAATCTTCCATGTGTGGTGACTAGGTTAGTGAAGTAATGTATGATGGTTATGCAAATAAATTATAGTTAACACTTACATTGTTCTGCGGTGAAGCGATCGCTGCAACGTAGTTTTTGAACCATTGATTAAATTATAAAGTATATATGATTAAATTATAGTGGTAAGATAATTATGACGATAATGTTAGGTTAATAGCGATAAGTAGGTTAAGACTTGTAACAATTGATCCCCATAATTTCCAATTAGTTAAGTGTAATTGACGCTGGTGTTTATCGGCTAAGAATCGTTAACAAGGAAAACATTAGCTTCCTCCTGGAAGGATAAAGGATATTTGACTTAGGAGGGCTTTCAGATTTCAGCTTCTTTTATATTTAGGATTGCCATAGGATAATCTATTTCATTCTAAATGTAGATATTTGATCAATTCTTTGAGATGCGTATTTGATGATGTTTCATTCAGCGTGGTCTCTGAGACCGACCTCATAAGGTCCGGTCTAGCCGATCTATCTGCAGAGAAAGATCCTATTGACAACGTTTGGACCTATAAGTATATCCCTTCTTACCTTTCCGCTGCTGACCGCGGATATAAATATCCTTTCCAATGACTGTTCACTAATTGCAAAGCTATGTTATGTTATTCTGCAGATATCGAAAATTTTTGAATGAACATTTTATATACTATCAGAAAATTTTATTCAATGGCTATCCTTTGCTGCCTTGAAAAATAAATTTCTGAACCACATTAAAGAGTACAATAAATTTCTCCACAATTGGCCCCTTTGTGAGGGAGGTACCAAAAGGGGTGAGACGGTAAAATGATTACTATGTATGAAATTTTACAGCATACCCATGACTAGTATAGAAGTTATAAGAGCTTTAACGTGTCACAAAATGTTAACCATTTGTGGTGGAGGTACCAAAAGGAGTAGGCCGATATGGTTGTCCATCAAACATAAACTGGGTTTGAGTAAAATATTATCATATATGAAATTAGTCAGTCACTCCTTTAGAGTTATCGTTAGCACCATTCAATCGAACTGACAGACGGACGGACACGAATTAGTTCATATTTTTTTAACCATGAAGGACCCATGCTGAAATTTCTACATTTTGTTGTAAAATATGTGGGTAATTTTCAAAAATAAAACGAAAAAAATTGAAGATGTGCTTTTGCCTTTTCGTTCTTAATAGATAATAACACAGGTATACACACATTTTGGTGCCGATACTTTTTGAACTGTTCTTTAGTAAATTCGACCTCCAGAATACGAATCTGCAATCGGGTTTTGCCTAACAGCTCCAGTTTTCATGTTATGGTGTAGGGCGTTGCAAACCTGACACCTTAGTAATACCCAAAATAATTGTGAAAAGAAGAAAGTAAAACATTCTTTCTTTGAATATCCAGCTCATTTAGTGACGTTTACATATAAATATAAAAAAATAATAATTCTATTAACAAAAAACTAGCGACTACATTCCAGGGCCGGTTAAATTGTAAGGGCCGATGTTGAATGTGAACCACATCTAAACGTCAAGTTTTTTTCTGCATTTCATTTGACATTTCGCAATTTCAGACTAACTCAATTTGAACCATGGAAAGATACACAATCGAGCAACGCGTTAAAGTTTTTTAAGCCTATTACGAAAATGGGCGTCCAAATCAAAATGCATTTCGTGATGTTGTTTTGATCAGCATAATCGACCACATGTGTCCACAATCGGGAGAATTGTGCGCAAATTTCAGCAAACCGGATCTGTAGGAGATGTGAAAACATCTGTGCATGCTCGCCCAGTTCGTTTGGTGCGGCTTATGGGCTGGCGACGCCATCGGGCCATAATTCTTCGAAATGAGGCCGGTCAGGCAGTTACTGTGAATGGTGTTCACTATCGTGAGATGATAACGAACTTTTTATGGCCCGAATTGGAAGATATGGATGTGGACAATATGTGGTTTCAACAGGACGGTACTACTTGCCACACAGCTAACGAAACAATGGCTCTTTTGTGCGACAAATTCGTGGCGATGTCAATTGGCCGCCAAGGTCATGTGATTTGACACCGTTGGACTTCTTTCTTTGGGGTTATTTGAAAGAAAAGGTGTACGTCGATAAGCCAGCAACAATTCAAGAGCTAAATAGAACCTCAATTATGCCTCAGCGTCATCGAAAATTTGGACCATCGGATGGTGGTATGCCGCCGAGGTCGCGGAGGCCATTTGGCCGATATTTTGTTCCATACATAATTGAACCATACCAATATTATCATAATAAAAATAAATGACAATAATTTCCTAAATAATTTGTGTTTTATTCAAAATCAACATCGGTCCTTAAAATTTAACCACCCTTTACAATATATTTTTCACTGCTGATTTGATGTACTGTACCTTCGTTTTTTGCTTGATCTGCGATGTGGTTTTTTTCGGACAATCTCTTTGCAGATTCCAGCAGTAATCTGCCATCATATGCGTATCCCACTTGCCTTGGTATTGTTCTTCCATTGTCCTTATATCCTGGTGAAATCGTACACCTTGCTCTTCACTCAAGTCTCCCAAGATTTCAGGAAACCGGTCCAAACGGTTTTGCAAGTAATTCACCTTGATGCTCATATTGCATCCAAGCTCACGAAAATCAGTCAGCATGTTCTGAACTAAATCCTTGTAGTTTTATTCCTTCTTGTTGCCTAGAAAGTTTTCGACAACTGACACAAATGATGTCCACGCTTTTCGCTCTTTTTCATTCATAGATTCAACAAAATTTGTGTTTATTAACTGTCTGATTTGAGGGCCATCGAATATGCCAGCTTTTATCTTTTCGATGCTTAATCCTTGCATCTTTGTAGATATGAATTTAAAACATGATGAATCCCTATCTAGAGCCTTAACAAATTGTTGATTAATCCAAGTTTTATATGAAGTGGAGGCAGGATTATTTTATTCCGATCAACCAAAGGGTCATTAATAAAATTTTTCCTCCGCAACCATGTTCTCTCTTTCAGGCCAATTTTTGTACCCACTGATCTTGTATAGCTCTGCTATTCCAAAGTCAAAAGAAGCAAGGATATTTTGTGTATCCACCTTGCTGTCCAAGGAGAAAGTTAACTATTTTCAAGTCAACACAAATGACCCATCCATGTTCGTGATACTTAATCTTTCCCAAGACTATTGTTATATTCTTGTATTCTTCTTTCATTTGGGGTGTGTGAGCAATAGGTATTGATCCCAATTGGTTACCATTATGTAAAAGCACACACTTCAAATTTCGCTTGGAACTGTCAATAAACAAACACCAACGATCTGGATCAAACTCGGAAAGGCCCCTTTTTGTTAAGAGACCTTTAACATCCTGACCGAAAACGAGATCTTCCTGAGAATAGAACGTAACCAACTCTGTTTCCTTTCTACGTGTACGTAAAGATAGTAATCAAGAAAAAGCCATTTTAAAATTTCAACTAAGAGACAAATTAAGTTTCTTTATTTAGAACAAGTATTTAGTTTATAATTTCCTGAAATGCATAAAAGCATAAGTTCAGGCAGGAGCGATACTTATCAAGTTGATGTTGTCTGCTTCAGAGCCAAAAAAGGAGAGAGTGAATCAAACATTTCTTCATTTGTACATCGGGTACAAAAATTAAAGTACACCTAGGCCTGCTATCATTTCAAACAAAATAAGTTAAACAAATTACTTATTAATTTTAATGTTTGCGCACAAACATTGCCGAGTGAGTGCAGGCATTGGTGTACTAGAGTGAGTATCTGTGGGACGCAGCTCAGCAAGCAGAAATAACCAAGCAGCTTAGGCAGTGGCTTAAGCAGTTGCGTTGACATACAACAGTTGCGAGAGCAACTCAAACTCACAGCGGAGAGCCATTATAACAACTGAGTGGGAGAATGGGAGAGTGTTAGAGGTAATCTTATCTTTCAAACCAGAACAGTAATAAATGCACTATGTGCGGAAACGAAAGATGCAATAAAATATTCAGATGAGAAAGAAGAGATATCACTGAAAGAAGAAAAGATGCAAATGAGATTTGTAGTAAGTCAACTTTAAAGAGACAACGATGCTAATGATATGATATCGCTGCCACCGTCGCCAATGTCAGATGTGTATGTACTTAACATTATCAATGTAAATACAAGAAAGAAAAAAAATGTAAAACGATTTGAAATGTTAATGTGTATCTACATATGTCAAGATATATCCACATCTGTTGGCGATGACAAAGCAAATATTTTTGATCTACAAGTTACTTTACATTATTGCTCAAATGTTAATGTTATTTAATCTGAAAGTAAATGTAGTATGTAATGATATATATATATATTTAAGTTGGTGAATGGATGTTTTCGCCAACACTACGATAGAACATTATTTTTGTTCTTTTAGCCGGGATGCCAGTTACTCAGAAGATTGTTTTGAGAGGTTAAGATCCCTGATCACTTAACTCACTTTGGTTAAATCGTTGGGGACTTGATGTATGTATGATGGCTTGTATGCTTTCTTCACAAATTCAGTAATAGATTTTCTGTTCTGATTTGTCATGTATTCACCACATACATAACAAAATTGCTCGGGATGATTTACACAAATTCTGCGGCTAAATGACATTTTTGAAAATTAGCTCTCAATCACTTACAGTATTAATTAAGAAGATGAGATTACTTTACTGCAATTCCTAATGATAAAAATAAAATCAGATAAGAAAATGAACACTACCTGTAACAGAGAAGAAAATTATGTAAACACATGTGTATAACAGAAGGGCAAATGTATTTTTTAAAAAAATAGTATGGTAAATTGAGTATTTCTGTAACTCAAAAACTAGAGCTGTTAGGGAAAATGGTTTTCAGTTTTGAAATCAGCGTTAAAAGTACAAAAAAATTATTTTTTGTAGACCTGTGTAATACATAATAAAACATAAATATACAATTTTAATTTATTCACTTCATATGCATTGTTAAAAGATTCTTCCTACTCAAAAGCATCAACGGATAATAATGAAAGAACTTCTTGAAAGGGAGTGTCGCAAACTTGTAATAAAAGGATCTGAATTTCCTCGTGTCCTTATTTCTTGCTTCTTGAGCTTCTTCTCACAGCTGTCATATAGGAAGAATGCAAGACCTTATTATGTCTTTTCCATGAAAAAGTATTTCACACATTTCTTATTCTTCTTTTTTAAAGAAGGTTTGTTTTTCTGTTTAACAGAAAACAAAAACAACGATCTCGAACTCAATAGTCAAATAACAAAACTGTGAAAATGTATTTTATGGACGCTGACTGGCATAATGTACAATGGGTATTCGTTTAAGTATAAATTTCGTGTGACAATAATAAAACTTTCAAAAGCATATTAATCAATAGGGTAAACACTACCTAAAGTTTCCAAAATAATATGAAACCGTTCAATTAATTCTTTATTGATACCAGTGATTTCTGAACTCTTTTCTGCTGCTCTAAACAACCGGCTAGCAGTATTACCGTCATTCGTATTACCTCCTTGTTGTGTTGGCATGTCTACAAGCAACCCCATTTCATTTCGAAATCTCTGTTGAATATTTTTTTCTTCAGCCACTTTTGCTTTAATTTCCGGTCCTCGAGCTTGCACGTCTTTATAGGAAGCTTACATTCTATGTGTAATACACACTCCATAAAACGGATCCATGAACGTAGCGGAGACATTCCAAAGGTTAAAGATCGTTCATCGACAATTTTCTTTAAAATCACAGAAGGTTTATTTAGTTCGCTCGGTTTCGCTCCACATATGAAACACGTTTCAGAAAAAGATGTTACAGATGATAGTGCAGTACAAATTTTACCGTCTAGTATAGTAAGCATAAAAGTACAGGTTTAGGTTTAGGTTTAGGCAGCTGGCAGCCGTATTTTTTTACAAGCTCACATAGACCAGTTTAGGTCCCTAGTGTTACCACGGGCTGAAATGCCCCTCATCGAAACCAACCTGTTTGATATATAAATTTATCGATAGTACGAATATCAGTACTGGAAAAATCTGTTAGACTGCCTAAAAAGGCCGACCCCAGTATGCCCAGTCGTCGTTTACTCAAAGCGGGACAGTCGCAAAGCAAGTGATCAATGCTCTCCACTTCTTCCTCATCTCCACAGCTTCGGCAGAAGTCATTGGAGTCAATACCCAATCTTTTGGCGTGTTCGCCGATCAAGCAGTGTCCCGTCAGAACCTGTACTAACGTAGACAATCGTTTCCTCTCTAGTGCGAGGAGATATTTTGACCTCCTCAGGTCATACCTTGGCCAGATTTGTCTAGCTACCCTGCAGGTGCCGATTTCTGTCCATCTTTCGTTGGACTGCCTGATTGCCTCTTGCCTAAGCCAAAGCTTGCAAGTGGTTAGTGGCGCACCAATATATGCAAATTCTTCGAGAATTTGTAATGTCGTCCCTTTCCTAGCAAGTTCATCGGCTTTGCAGTTCCCCGGGATATCCCTATGCCCAGTCACCCATATTAGGTGTATATTAAACTGCTCAGCCATCTCGTTAAGAGATCTGCGGCAGCCGAGGGCTGTTTGTGAATTTAGGGATGTTGCCTCCAGAGAATTGATGGCAGCCTGGCTGTCCGAGTAAATGACAACGCCAGTGTTGGTTACTATGTTGCGACTCAGCCACTTGGCGACTTCCCATATTGCCATTATTTCGGCTTGATAGACACTGCAGGTATCTGGTAGTCTGTGAGCTATATCCAGACTAAGTTCTTCACAGTGTACTCCGAAGCCAACCTTTTCATCAAGCTTCGAACCATCCGTGTAAAAGTGGAGATGGTTTCTATTACCTGGTATTCTGCCGACCCATTCATCTCTGGCGGGAATCATAGTGATGTAATTTCTCTCGAAGGTGTACACAGTTGGTATATAGTCCACTCGGTCGGTTACCGTAGCACTACACTTTGATATCCTCATGTGACCATAGTTCTTGTACCTCCACATTGATAGGCAGTTTAATCGTATTGCCGCTTTGGTTGCAACTTCTCTCGCCACAGTATTAATCGGCAGTATATGGAGTAGGGCTTGTAGAGACTCGGTCGCTGTAGTCCTTAAGGCTCCGCTTATGCTCAGGCAGGCAGTTCTCTGAACCTTTGTTAGTAGGTTGGTAATGGTTAGTTTGTCAGTTGCCGTCCACCATACCACAATACCGTATAACAGTATTGGACGAACTACTGCTATATATATCCAGTGGACGATTTTAGGAGAGAGTCCCCACCGCGACCCCACATCCTTTTTGCAGGAATATAAGGCGACGTTGGCCTTCCTTACACGTTCCAATACGTTAAATCTAAATAACATTTTCCTATCTAGAATTATTCCTAAAATTTTGCACTTTCAGAAAAGACTAGATCTGTTCCATTTATCCGAGGTGGAGGGTCAACATGTGGGACATTATTCATCCTAGTAAAGAGAACCAATTCTGTCTTGTTGGGGTTAACGCCCAAACCGCTGCTTCTGGCCCATCTAGCCAACTTGTTCAGAGCCACCTGTAGGATGTCTCTGAGGACGTTTACGAATTTGCCACTCACTGCGATTGCCACGTCGTCCGCATATGCCACGACCTTGCAGCCACAACGTTCTAGATCTAGCAGGATTTCATTCACCGCTAGGTTCCAAATTAGTGGAGACAGTACTCCTCCTTGCGGGGTCCCTCTGTTTACATACCTTGTTAGAGTTGTGGACCCTAGACATGCTGTTATGCGTCTTCTGGTGAGCAGACTTTGAATTAGTCTAATTAAACTAGTGTTAACTTTTAGATGTGAGACTGCCGCAATTACCGCATCTGAGTGAATGTTGTTAAAAGCCCCTTCTATGTCAAGAAATGCCACCATGGTGAATTCCTTGAAATGCAGGGACGATTCGATAGTGCTCACAAGTTCGTGGAGGGCTGATTCTGTAGACTTGCCCTTATTGTAAGCATGTTGGTTCCCCGACAGGAGTTTTGTATCCAGGTTTTCCCTAATGAAATGATCTAAAAGTCTTTCCAGACCTTTCAATAGGAAGGAGGATAGGCTAATTGGTCTGAAGTCTTTTGGTCTAGTGTGCGATATCTTTCCCGCTTTAGGTATGAATACCACTTTGGTATCCCTCCATAGATTCGGGACGTATGAAAGCCTGATACAGCCTACATAAATTTTCTCCAGCCAGGGGATAATGTAATTTAACATTTTCTGCATTTCTGCTGGAGTGATGCCATCTGGTCCAGGTGACCTGAAGGGCTCAAAGCTGTTAATAGCCCAGCTTATTCTGGATCTCTCAGTCAAGAAGCTAGCGACGCTCGCAGTCCACTCGCACTCTTGTTGGTCCTGCTGATCCTCGGGTTCTGTTACAGAGTTCCCCGGGAAATGTGTGTCGAGCAGTACATTGAGCGACTGCTCGCTGTTTTTGGTCCAGTTATTTGCCTCATCCTGTAAATATCCCTCTGTACAGGGTGAAGCAGATAATATCTTCCTCAGCCTAGCGGCGTCGGAGACCTTTTCCACTTCACCACAGAAGGTATACCAAGAGCGCCTTTGCGCCTTTCTAAGCTCCTTCTTATAGATCTTGAGTTGCTCTTTATAGGCATCCCAATCATTAGCGACCCCAGTAGATTTAGTCTTGTTGAATAGCTTGTTGCAGGTCTTTTTCATAGCCGTTAGCTCAGAAGTCCACCATTGGGGTTTAGTTTTACCCTTGTACCTTGTTTTTGGACAGGCTTCTTCAAGGGATCTATTGAATGATATGGTGATATGATCGACCAGATTATCCAGACCGGCTTTGTCATTCGGTTCGTACAGAAGATTAGAGTTGAGGACTTTCTTGAAATTCTTCTCATACAGATGCAACTTTGTCTTCCTTACATTTCTGTGGACGGCGGGTTTAGGCGCTTTTTCCGCGAGTTTGAACTCAATATAATCGTGAGCTGAGAATGAGTGGTCGTCCAGTACATTCCACTAATTTTGTCTGACAGCCGGTCACTAGCAAACGTTACGTCGAGTACTTCTTGTCTGTCTTTAATTGTGAAGGTCGGTTTATTACCTATGTTACAAATACTAAGGTTGGTAGTTAGAATAAAGTCAAGAAGCGAATCACCCCTATTGTTTATATCCGTACTACCCCAGATAGTATGATGAGCGTTCGTGTCTGCGCCAATAATCAGCTCGAGCTCGTCAGACGTTGCTTCTTCTACTACTTCCCTGAATAGAGCTGTCGGTACTACAGATTCATAAGGAAAGTAGCTGGAGACCACCCAATATATGCGATTACCGATCTCCAGGCTAGCAGCTGTTTGGTCTTTACCACTTAAATAAGTCAGGAGAAATATACTTAGACCTTTCCTGGCCAAAATGCAGGTTCTTGGAGTGCCTTCACAGTTGGACACAAGCAGTTTAAAGTTGGGTGTCCTAATACCGCACACCCTTCCTCCCACTACGTAGGGCTCCTGTATCAGGATGATGTCTACTGCGCCTGTGGACAGGCGCAGCAATAGAGCCGCTGAGGCTGCTTTAGCGTGATGGAGGTTAATCTGTAGAATTCTTACCATCATTGGTAATTGACAGATTAACATCCACCCCGACAAGGGTGTTATCGAACTCTTCGTCCGTATCGTCGAGAAGCATGTCCCCGCCAGATGCGTCAAGGAGGCCGGAGACTCCCCTCAGCCTCTCTGTGTCCGAAGTAGAGCTTTTGTCCTCAGAGAAGGACGTTACAGATCTTCTGTTAGAGTTGGAGTCACCAGAAATAATAGGCGTGGGTACCTCCGCACTTCCAGAAAGTGCCACGGTGGACGACTCACCTTCTGCAGTGGGAGCTATATCCTGCTTGTATATCTTCAAGACTATAGTCTCGGAGCCATATTGTAGGGTTGCACTCGCACTTTGTATATGGGAGGTGGATTCAGCGTTTAGGATAAGATTGACCTGCCGCTTTTTACCACGCGCCTCACCCACCTTGCTGATTCTCCAATTATGGGCCGGCAGACCAAGATTGGAATCTTTTATTATTTCTAAGATGTCAGCCGGGTTGGAGGGCTCTTCTGTAACCCAGGTGATGGCTCTAGGGTGACTAGGGATGTTGTTTTTTTCGACAACATCCAACTGGGCACCCGGCCACACCTCACCCGCTCGACTCAGAGCAGCCTTATACAGGTCCACTGATCTGGCATCACCGAAATATAAGAGCTTTACTCTCCCCTGATGCCATCCTGCATCGTTGCAGATTGGTGGTTTGCCCGGCATTTCTCTACGGACATCGAGGTAATGAGCCATAATGGCTGATTGTACATGACTCCATTTTTCCTTGAGGATGGATGCATCCTCACTACTTCTGTCTATAACAGCCATCACTAGACTCTCCTTCGCCACTTCATTGAAGGGCTTGGTGAGTGTCCTGTTGATGGAGACATTAGGGCCTCTTGCCTTTTTCGAAGGCAGGGGTTGATAAGGTGATCTGATTCGTTTTACTTTATTAGCCGTTAACACAGCTGAATTTGTGGCTCTTTCAGCCGACTCATTGGCCTTAGAAGCATCTATGACGCCTTTAGCCCAGGTAAGTGACTCTTTTTGTTTTTCGGTAAGAGCCGAAACCTCAACAGCCTCCAACTTCGTCAAAACTCTGAGCGCTACACGATGCTCATTGTGCTTCCGTTTTGACGGTCGGACATGACGTTTTCCCCTCACCGCACCAACTGTTGTGAGTACTTGGGGGAGATTTTCACCATTTTTGTTGTGGTCGGCTTTGGCCAAGACCAACGGACGGACAGTCGGACGATTGGGAAACCGCGCTCCATCGGAACACGAAGGCATCCCCGTCAAGAGAATTTATTTTTATTTTGTCTGTATTAGACCGTAATAGGTACTACGATGTAGGCCTTACAGACTGTGATAAACACGTCCGTTCACTGCGAATGATCAGCAACATTCCATAAAAGTATACTCAACAAGAAAAAAAGACATTTGTTATAAGAGTTGGAGACAAATCTCAAATTTCTTGCTGTACTAAATTAACTTCTTGAGAAATTAACTCAGTGGACTCTTTGGCAAAAACAAACTTGATTGGACTGCAGTATCTTGCAGATGAAGGAGCAGGATTTTGCCATACAATTATTTTTCTTTGTGTAGAATTAGTCAGGAGAAATATACTTAGATCTTTCCTGGCCAAAATGCAGGTTCTTGGAGTGCCTTCACAGTTGGACACAAGCAGTTTAAAGTTGGGTGTCCTAATACCGCACACCCTTCCTCCCACTACGTAGGGCTCCTGTATCAGGATGATGTCTACTGCGCCTGTGGACAGGCGCAGCAATAGAGCCGCTGAGGCTGCTTTAGCGTGATGGAGGTTAATCTGTAGAATTCTTACCATCATTGGTAATTGACAGATTAACATCCACCCCGACAAGGGTGTTATCGAACTCTTCGTCCGTATCGTCGAGAAGCATGTCCCCGCCAGATGCGTCAAAGAGTCCGGAGACTCCCCTCAGCCTCTCTGTGTCCGAAGTAGAGCTTTTGTCCTCAGAGAAGGACGTTACAGATCTTCTGTTAGAGTTGGAGTCACCAGAAATAATAGGCGTGGGTACCTCCGCACTTCCAGAAAGTGCCACGGTGGACGACTCACCTTCTGCAGTGGGAGCTATATCCTGCTTGTATATCTTCAAGACTATAGTCTCGAAGCCATAATGTAGGGTTGCACTCGCACTTTGTATATGGGAGGTGGATTCAGCGTTTAGGATAAGATTGACCTACCGCTTTTTACCATCCGCCTCATCCACCTTGCTGATTCTCCAATTATGGGCCGGCAGACCAGGATTAGAATCTTTTATTATTTCTAAGATGTCAGCCGGGTTGGAGGGCTCTTCTGTAACCCAGGTGATGGCTCTAGGGTGACTAGGGATGTTGTTTTTTCGACAACATCCAACTGGTCACGCGGCCACACCTCACCCGCTCGACTCAGAGCAGCCTTATACAGGCCCACTGATCTGGCATCACCGAAATATAAGAGGTTTACTCTCCCCTGATGCCATCCTGCATCGTTGCAGATTGGTGGTTTGCCCGGCATTTCTCTACGGACATCGAGGTAATGAGCCATAATGGCTGATTGTACATGACTCCATTTGTCCTTGAGGATGGATCCATCCTCACTACTTCTGTCTATAACAGCCATCACTAGACTCTCCTTCGCCACTTCATTGAAGGGCTTGGTGAGTCTCCTGTTGATGGTGACATTAGGGCCTCTTGCCTTTTTCGAAGGCAGGGGTTCATCAGGTGATCTGATTCGTTTTACTTTATTAGCCGTTAACACAGCTGAATTTGTGGCTCTTTCAGCCGACTCATTGGCCTTAGAAGCATCTATGACGCCTTTAGCCCAGGTAAGTGGCTCTTTTTGTTTTTCGGTAAGAGCCGAAACCTCAACAGCCTCCAACTTCGTCAAAACTCTGAGCGCTACACGATGCTCATTGTGCTTCCGTTTTGACGGTCGGACATGACGTTTTCCCCTCACCGCACCACCTGTTGTGAGTACTTGGGGGAGATTTTCACCATTTTTGTTGTGGTCGGCTTTGGACAAGACCAACGGACGGACAGTCGGACGATTGGGGAACCGCGCTCCATCGGAACACGAAGGCATCCCCGTCAAGAGAATTTATTTTTATTTTGTCTGTATTAGACCGTAGTAGGTACTACGATGTAGGCCTTACAGACTGTGATAAACACGTCCGTTCACTGCGAATGATCAGCAACTTTCCATAAAAGTATACTCAACAAAAAAGAAAGACATTTGTTATAAGAGATGGAGACAAATCTCTAATTTCTTGCTGTACTAAATTAACTTCTTGAGAAATTAACTCAGTGGACTCTTTGGCAAAAACAAACTTGATTGGACTGCAGTATCTTGCAGATGAAGGAGCAGGATTTTGCCATACAATTATTTTTCTTTGTGTAGAACTGAAATTCATTGAATACCATTCCATTGAAATACTAAATAAACTTTCATAAAAAGCAGTATAAACTTCTGTTTATACTGCTTTTGCTGAACCCCATCACATCCCCATTTTATTAAAATATTAAGACGATTCTCATCCGTTTTCAGTTCACCAAGTAAAACCTCTTTTTGAGCTAAACAAAGTCTTTCAATAGTATGATTCACTAATGACTGGAGTGAACTTTTTGCATGCATCTCAGTGATTTTTGTCTCAGCTGGATGACATTTTTTCTTTGCTTTTTGAACATTAGTGTAGGAGGGAAAAAGATTTTTGCATTTTGCGTTGACTTTTAGCTGAATAACATCGTATTGATGTTTCGACAAATTAGCATCAACCATTATAGATAAGGCTTCTTCGGGAGAAAGAAATCGCTTACAATTTTTTGTTCACCTCCGTACCTTTACTGGATGAAGCTTCCGACAGATCTTTCACAAGTCTCGCTGAATCTCGCTTTCCCATTTTGCGAAACACTTGCTCACTAGCTTTAATAATTTCTCGATTGTCAGTTGAATCTAAAGGACTTTGTATTTTTATTTTTTTCGATTTTTCACTACAGTTGTAAAGGAATAAAACACGACCATTACTGTTTGAGTAAATATTTCAACTCTACCGTAGAGTATTTGTAAAATACTCCTCGTTTGAGTATTCGTATTATACTCATTTATTTTGAATAATCTTAATCTATAAGTACAAACTATGAGATTTTAAAACTAGGTACTTAAACTACGAAGAAACGAGACGGAGCAAGTCCGCATGAGAGTTTTTACATTCAGCCCTCTTACATAATTTGCTGGTATCGATATCGTCTCTTTATTTACATAATGTGTGTGGTTTCCCGGTCGATGCGCCGTATAACTCTCAGCCGTGCCACAAAATCTATTTTACACATTTCTATTTCTATTACGCCTAACATGTAATTTTCGTTATCTATATTTCACATGGCTACGCATGCCCCTTCGAATGTGTGCTGTCTTATCACCCCCAAAACACAACCACATTATCAGCAACTACAATATGTTCATTGTGTCGTGTCTAAGTATTTAGTGTCCATTAAAACGCCGGCACAGAGCATGTTCATTGAACATATTCCCGTGCTTGAAGTGATCCCCACGGATTTGAGAGCAGTAAAATATATCTTAACTACTTATAAATCATAAATGTACATAAATTATATTACTATAATAAATTCAACTTCTAATATTTCAGCATGCCGCCTCTTCTCTACCTGTCTGGCTCCTTCGGCTTCTTACTTGGCACCCTAGCGGCGAATGATTCTCCCACTCGCTCAGCGTTGGAGGTATATGTTATGTGTTTTTCTTTCTTGCCTGGCACTCTGGCGGCGAGTTCGCTGCACCTTCCCACGGCGCTAGGAGCGTGTCTTATCTGTCTAAACACTTCCTTCTTCGCATCTTTCACGATTTCTATTTCGGACTCTTCTTTAAATTCAGTCGTTTCTTCAGATTTCCCATTGTCAGCTTCAATAACACCCTTCTTTTCTTCTACAGAGTCGCCTTTCGCGACTTCTTCCTTCGATAACAATGCGTCCACTTTAATATAATTCTGGAAATCGTATTCTTTCGCTTTACCATCTGATTTTTCTTCCCGAGTTTTTTCCTTGATTCCTTCGACTTTCTTATTTACTTGAAGTTTTGAGTCTTCTTCTCCAATGCTGGCTCCTCCGGCTTCTTACTTGGCACCCTAGCGGCGAATGATTCTCCCACTCGCTCAGCGTTGGAGGTATATGTTATGTGTTTTTCTTTCTTGCCTGGCACACTGGCGGCGAGTTCGCTGCACCTTCCCACGGCGCTAGGAGCGTCTCTTATCTGTCTAAACACTTCCTTCTTCGCATCTTTCACGATGTCTATTTCGGACTCTTCTTGAAATTCAGTCGTTTCTTCAGATTTCCCATTGTCAGCTTCAATAACATCCTTCTTTTCTTCTACAGAGTCGCCTTTCGCGACTTCTTCCTTCGATAACAATGCTTTCACTTTAATATAATTCTGGAAATCGTATTCTTTCGCTTTACCATCAGATTTTTCTTCTCGAGTTTTTTCCTTGATTCCTTCGACTTTCTTATTTTCTTGTAGTTTTCAGTCTTCTTCTCCAATGCTGGCTCATTCCTTACAGAGAGTATGCCCTGTTCATAGTTCTCTTCTTTTTCTATTTTTTGTTTTTCAACCACGACCATCGTCTCATCCATCTCATTATCTTTTTCTTTCAGTATTATTTCATTTCTTCGTTTTTTGTCAATATTCTTATCAGCCATTCATTCTTCCACCTTCTCTTCTTTCCAGCATGATTCTAGATTGGCAAAGTTTAACTCAGCTTCAGTTTCTTCATCGTTGCTAACTTAGTCATATTTATTCATATCGGATTCTGCATTCTTTTTATATTGTTTAAGTAAAATCTCTGTCTCATTTTCAGCTTCAACGTAACCGTTTTCATTGTTGTCATCTTCAGCTTCTTCTTCTTCATTTTTATTAATTTCGTTTTCAGTACCTGCAATGAGAACTATCATTGAAGGTTCTCGCGGCAATTTAATTCCTGCAGTGGTTTTCTGTACACTATTTTCCAGCCGCTCCTCAATAAGGTGAAGGGCACTGCGGTATGATTCACGGATGTCGTCTACAAGCTTCCTTGCAGCCATGGCACTGCCAGATGTGTGGTATGGGTTCACCGTCTTCCAGTAATTCGGAGAAGCCTAACGTAACCACACAAAAGAAAGTCTCCAGTCGGGGCCCATCGATCGGGGACGGCCCGAAGCTCAAATTGGTAAGGAAAAACGCCATTCCTGAACTCATAAAAACGACCTAATATGTCAAGGGATGTCCCAGTAAGTTCTCATCAGAGTACATACTCGACATCATTGGCAAACAGAATTCAAAACTTTCCGTGAGAAAGTGGGAAGTCTTCTATAGGAAGGATGATACCGAGGGTACTCTCCTCGTGTTGGGCATAGACCCAGAATCCAAGAACAATCTTGTCATGTCGAAGGGAATGGCATACATCTTGGAAAGGTCCCGATTGGCAGGACAGATGAATCGAGTCGAAATATACTGTCTGAAGAGGCAAACACTGGTAGTGAACGGATGGAGACAAATGCGACACTACCAAAAACTGATGTGGAAGTAGTCAATAACACCACCAGTTCACCAGTAGTACCGCCACTTTTGCAGGAAGTTCCCAGCAAAGCTGGTGATCAAAATAAAAAGAGCCACAAAACGGTTCAAAACAATCAGGGAGCGACAAAAAATAACACCGCCTCCCTAAATTGTCGACTGGAAGATGGTGTAATAGGTGGTGAACGAAAGGAAGAGAATGACCCACTACCAAATAATGAGGGAGTGCCACCAGATAGGATAGACTCCCAAAAGAAACTTTTACTGGAAAGACAATGATTGAGGTATCTGGATGACCTCCACCGGAGCGAGACAGCATCCAACACTCTGATGGACATCATAAATAAAGGCAGGGTTCATATTGCTTTGATCCAGGAACCATGGACAACTAGCAACAAGGTTACTGGATTAAACCATGTGAACTATAACCTTTTCTACGCTAACACAGGTACTCGTCCCAGGACTTGTATTTTGTGCCATAAAAACTTATGTTTTCTTTTCTCTCCTGAGTTGTCACCATCGGACGCAAAGGTGCTGAGCAAGGTAATGGAAATATGTACCTGGCGTCAATACTCGTATATCTGCCATTCGATGCGCCGACATTGCCACCTACGTCGGAATTACAACGTCTGGTGAGGGAATCCAAACACACAAGTAATGAGTTATTAGCTGGGTGTGACGCCAACTCCCATCATATTGCTTGGGGTAGTACAACACCAATAAAAGGGGACACGCTCTTATAGAATGTTTGAATACAAATGACCTCATAACTTTTAACATAGGAAACACTACAATCTTTGTTAACAAAATTAGGGAAGAAGTATTAGATATAACGATATGTTCAGAAAATCTTATTGATGAGATCCATGAGTGGAGGTTTTCGGATGAACACTCCTATTCGGACCACCGTTATATAAGGTTTAAAATTACATGGCCACCGTCAAACCAAATAAGTTTCCGTAATAAGGCTAAGACCGACTGGACTAATTTCGGAAATCTACTTAGAAATCGATTGGGGCAGCCTACACGTGATTATCTAAGTGCAGTAGACATTGATATCAATGTGAAGAAGATTACCGAGCTTTGCGATTGGAGTAAATGTGGCTTACTTTTTAAATTTTTCTAAAAAATTGTGTAAATTGGAGAAGCTTGGTAACTATACCAGTAAATATTTTAGACCCGTTCTTTCTTTGAGAGCATACTTTGGAAAGTTTCCTGTAAGATGATAGCAAATATGTTATACATTTTTAACTAACTTCTTCTAAAACTCAAATATACGACATAAACTTTTTTCGTACAATATGACAAAAAATTGATTTTTTTTGAAAATATGACTTCAATGGGCCACAACTTTTGTCCTGTTGGTTATATCAAACCAATTTTTTCATCATATAGGAAATTTTATTGCCAATCCAGACATACTTAAGTGGATAAAATTGGTGTATATTCTGCTTCGATATTTACTAATTACTAGCACAAGGTCGGGGAAAAAAATCAATTTTCAAATGCAGATATCTCGGTAAGTATACAAGATAACTGTTAGGTGTAGAGCTCGGTTATTAGAATACACACAAAACAAGATTTTATGAATCGAATCGAAAATACGAAAGTTACACGCGTTTAAACATTTTGTTCAACCGAGGTGACCAAATTTAAGGCCCTGCAGCTCCGCCCCTGTATACCACAGGGGGCCCAAACTCAAAACTAAACTTCTCTAATACCTCTTCTACAAACGTGCCAAGTTTGGTTGCTATCGGTTGTCTGGTTAAGAAACGGCAGAATTATTTCCCTTTTTTGGAATTATTCCCACTGTGCGAGGTTGTAATACTTCTAAGGGGCTTTCATCCAAATCTATTATTCAGAAGAGCTGAGGAGGCTCTTAACATAGCACATAGTAATCTTGGATCAGAAACTGTACTGCAAAGATCATCTTGAAGAAAGAGTTACAAAGGCCCACAGATGTTGGTCGTTGTGAAGAAGAGCTATGGGTTTAAAATGGGGACTACGTCCAAATATGACTCACCATTACAAAAAATTCAACGTATGTGCTGTCTAGGCATAAGCGGGGCATTTAGAACTGCGCCAACAAAAGCGTTGGAGACTATACTGCACATCCAACCAATAGACATCCGTATAAAGTATGAGGCAGTCCTCACAGCAAGACGTCTACAAATGATGGGTGAATGGATAAATCGAGACCACGAGTCGTACCATCAGAAGATTTTAGAATCTAGTTGGTCACATTCAAACGCCGAAATTTCCGACCGCATTCCTGAAGTGCGGCTTACAGCTACCTGTGATTCGTTTGTGCCAGACAGACGCTCCTGGGAAAATGGAACTTTGGAGTGGGAACCAGCTGCTACACGGATGGGTCCAAGCGAGGAGGAAGGACGGGTCTGGGACTTTTTTTATTTTTTATTGATGAACCAGAAGTCGAACTTCACTTCCGCCACCCTGACCATAACACGGTATTTCAAGCAGAAGTTCGAGCAATCACGGAGTGTGTGAACTGGCTCAATAACACGACAAAGCCTAAATATGCCAACATCTTCACAGATAGCCAAATGGCGATTAAAGCAATAACATCGGAAAGGGTCAATTCCAGAACTGTGTTGGACTGTAAAAGAACGATAAATGATTACTCAGTCCATGATGGTCAATTGCGTATTTGCTGGGTACCAGGACACAACGGAGTGATTGGAAATGAACGGGCAAACAGCTTGGCTTCAAAGGGCAGAGAACTTCGAGTAATAAACTTGGAAAATTGAAAACCTTTCGAAGCCACGAAGAAGGAGTTGAAGACCTGGGTAATGATGGCTCACAAAACTGTGTGGAATAGCGCAACAGTAGGAGCAACTGCAAAGATACTGTGGGTGACCCAAATGAAAAGAAAACAAGAAGTTTTCTGAAACTAAACAAAATCGATATTAGTAAGATGATGAGTGTTCTAACGGGACACTCAAGCTTAAAAGCACATCTTCATCGCATAGGACTAGCAGGAAACGATGAATGCAGGGCATGCAGGGAAAACGATGGAACATTTTCTGTGTCACTGCCCGGCTTTCACACATGCATGATCCCAACATTTCGGGTCCGACATATTATCAGACTTGACTCATCTCAGAGGATATGACTGGAAGATACTGAGAAAATTCGTGTCTAGCACCGATTTTCTGTAACTCGTAAGGTATAAAAATATCATAAATAAGGAGCGCACAACAGGCCGAACCACTGGCTAAGTGTACATATGTCCATGGACATGAGACGTTTAAACGTATCCTCTCTTCAACCTAACCTAACCTAAAGTGTAATTTCCAAAAATTACCACTTAATAAATTTTTGAGCGAATTTATTTTTCGTAGTAAAGTGCAATTTCCAAAAATTACCACTTAATAAATTTCTGAGCAAATTTATTTTTCGTAGAAAAGTGTAATTTCCAAAAATTACCACTTAATACATTTTTTAGCAAATTTATTTTTCTTAGTAATGTGTAATTTCCAATAATTAAAGTAAGTTTCAAAAAATTAAATTTTTCAATAAAGTAAATTATTGTATTAGTGCTGTTTAGCTTTTTCCGAAATGTCTGTCCGAAACCATCAAACCATATGTTTTTTCATTTCTTTCTTTAAGACTGAAATGTTTCATATTTCTCCCTTTTTTGTTCTTGCGTTTTTTCTTCCTACTTCACAAAAAAACTCCAGTGGTACATTAACTTTTGGGTTCTCGAATCAAGGCAAGAAAGTGAAAACGAATGAAAATACAACGAGAAACCAATGAGAAAATACGCTATTTACTTTCTCATATGCATAGACTGCTGCCGTTGTTGTTTTAATGGGTACGAATGGTTGGGTTAAAAGTGTCGACGCAGGAACTTTTTTTTTTAAATAAATCAAAATTTTCGCTTCAAAGTGGTTGGAAAATACAATAATGCTGATTTATAGCACAGACCACACATTTCCGCGGGCTACGTGTATTTGATTTTTGATATTTTTGTAGCGTTATGTTGGTACTCATATCCCTTACTTATGCTGACAAGGTCAGCCATTTTGAATGTATAGTTAATTTTTGACAACTGTTGTGCTTGGATGTGTTTTAACTTGTCTTCGATTTTTATCTATTTCAGAAAATGGATAAAAGAATCTGCATCAAATTTTGTGTGAAAAACAAAATAAAGTGAAGCTACCTTGGACCAAAGCAACGTTTATCGGTGGTACAAAATGTTCTTAGAGGGCCGAGAAGATGCGAAGGACGAACAGCGTGCCGGACGCCCGAGTTCACGGAAGAATATTACCTGCAAGTTATGCACAAATTGCGCGAAGCAGTCCGCCAAAAACGCCCGGATTTGTGGAAGAACAAAAACTGGCTTTTGAACCATGATAACGCCCCTGCACACACATTGTTGCTCGTGCGCTAATATTTGGCCAAAAACAACTCAGTAATGGTGCCGCAGCCACCGCATTCCCCTGACCTAGCCCCCTGTGACTATTTTTTGTTCCCAAAACTGAAAAGGCCCATGAAAGGACGACGCTACGCCACGATTGAGGAGATAAAGACGGCATCGAAGGAGGAGCTGAACAAAATATTATTTAAAGTGGTTCGAGGATTGTAAAAAACTTTTGGCAGAAGTGTATTATATCCGAGGGGAATTACTCATGAATAAATAAATACTTTTTGAAAAATACAAAATTTGAACATACTTCGTATTAATGCAAAAGGAAATTTAAAAATCGCAAATTTTTTGACGTTTTTAAAAAAAGTTTTTCTATTGAAACTAAGAGGGTCGTTCAAAAAGTTGGAACACGTATTAAATCAAAAAAAAAAAAATTATTTTTTCTTTTTAATTTCTTGATTGGGATTGATTTTAGCGTCTCCAAAGCGTAAGCTAATATCATACGGTCGATTTCTCCCTCAGAAAATCTCATATAAAGAAAGATTTCCTATGATAAAACGAATCTTAATAACCTTATCTAAGAAATAACTTGATCGAATAAATCGACTCGACTAGCCGCTGGCTTTCATGAAAACTAATCAGAATGCGTAATAACTTATTTGAGCAAATTATCGAAGGGTTTTAAAGGTCGGGTCGCTAAAAAAGGTCGGGTCGCTATTTTCCTAAAGTTTCGAAAACTAGAAAACAGTAAAGTCGCGCGTTGCTACCGAAAAAATCGTCAAAAAACTTTCATAGGTTAGAATGCATGTAGGTTATGCAAGAGGTTAGTATACATATATGTAGAAGGGCATGTATGTGCAAGCTAACTGCGCTTATGTAGGTATGTATGTATAGCACTGTGTAACTGCACTTATGTATGTACGAGTAAGTGCAAGTTAACTGCACTTACTTATTCTGTTATTTTTGTATATATGTAAAAGGCAAAAATCAAGCCAGCGTCGTACATAGCGCCAGGCGCGCCAAAATCTCCTTCATATCAATATGGCGGAGTTCGAAAAAAATGGTTTTGGCATCCTAGGTAACGAACGCAACTTGGACAACTTTTTTGGGTACTCACTTTGATCCGGCTATGTGTCTTGGGGTACCTTTAGTGCTTATGTTGCTGGCGTGGTTCACTGGCTCTTCCTTCTTTCAATGGTATGGTAGCTGTGTCGTGTAGCTGGATCTTGTTGTTGAGTCTATTAATGTTCACGGGTCTCTGTTTATAAAGATTTTTGTTTTTGCAACGAACCGAAATTGAATTTCTCACAAATTTAAATATAATTTTTGAGATTCTTTCTAAAATTTTGGTTGTTGTCTTTTTTTGTTTTTTTTTACAAAACACACTATTCACACTTTACAATTTGTCCGGGTTTCGTTTTTTAATAACTTAAAAAAACGCACTTTTCTATCCGGTTCGCATAGGACCGATGTTTAGGGGTCGTGGTTTGTTGGGTCAATTTTGCCATTCAGAAAAAGAAGACTTAATTGTTCAATCTTCCAATTCTTGCCCAATTATGCCTCTGGACCAAAATCCGCACCAAACAGTGACTCGTTTTGGGTGTATCGGCTTTTCAATGTATGCGTGCGGGTTTTCTGTGCCCCAAATGCGACAATTTTGCTTGTTTACATACCCGCCAAGATCAAAATGAGCTTCATCTGAAAAGATGATTTTTTTGGATAAATCGGCATCTTCTGTAAGTCGATCGCTCCCAGCGTTGTTTAAGCGTATAAGCGTTCAGCGGAAGGATAAAACTAATTATCTGTCAAATCAGACATGAGCTAAGTGTTACCATTCACGAAATAAGCACTAGTTCAAAAAAACGTCTAACGTTTTTGGCGGACCCTTTATTTACATTGGTATTGATATTAGAATGTAAATGTAGTTTTAGTTTAATTTTTTGGTTTTTTTATAATTCAATGTGGTTTTAGTTATGGCGTTTAGAGTATGTACAAATGTGAAATTGTTAAAGTGAACAGTGTGAGTTTAATTTCAATGTTTTGTAGCTTAAATGTAGTATTTTTAAATTAGTTTGTTTTTTTGTAGTAATTCAATGTTTCTTTGTCTTTTTAAGAATTCACTATGTGTTTGAACACTTCTGTGGTGGGTCTCGTGTTGTCACTTTTGTTCAAATTTCAGTGTTGGGTCCTTCAAGTGGATCTCTTCTAAGGGAAATCACTTTAAATTTATTATTCACTTTTTAAAAATAAAAAAAAACACTTGTAAACTTTCGATTTTACGGGGGAGAAGCGCACGAATTTAGTTTGATGTTCAAAACCAGACTGAATTCTGCTGCTTGTCGTCTAATCGTTGTAGGCTTAGCTTAAACGAACCGACCGCAAGCAGCGATTAAGTAAATGACGACACAAAAGGAAAAGGACAATACCTTATGTAGGCGTCATTGGAATGTACGTAGATGAGTGGAGTGAAATTGCACTTGAATTTACACTACCACACATGTAAGTACATCGTTGCTCAAAATTATAGAAACGTTTTGTTTCAAGTTTGGAGCGAACTTTAAACAATAATTTTAACTAATAAACATAATGACTTCGCCAATGTAATGCTGTAAACACCATCCTTTTTCACATACCATTATCTCTCTAATGATGCATTAATACGATTATCAATTGTAAGAGTAGTCGAATATATAAATTACACTGTGGCACAAATTTTGGGTCATAAAATCTTTCCCGAACGAAACAATTTGGACATAATAGTACACCACTAGTAACTATATCAAACCCCCAAAGTATATCAAAACCCCTCAAATATTTTAATTTTGTTAATTTTTATATTTTATGTGATTTTGGACCTCTGCGGAGTATTTTGGGGAACCAAAATTTTAAGGCCCCATACGCCACTGGAGTTTCATTTTCCTTTTTGGAATCCTGAGGAATTTCCTTTCATTTGAGTACCATATCTTATATCTGTGAGCCTAGTGCCCTTTCCTGACAGTGCACGTTTTTGCACTTTGGGGTCATTTCGACTGTGGTGGTGATTTTAAGTTTCGTCTAAAAATATGGAAACATATATATATACATGGAACAGTCTGAAAATTTGACGAAAAACCCTTTGGAGGTTTTGATATACTAGTGGTGTACTATCATGTCCAATTGGTCTCGTTCGGGAAAGATTTTCTTGTTGCAAAAAGTTATTTTATTGTTTATTTTGAAAACAACTGCATTAATCAACAAAAATGTCCAAAAATTAAAAAAACACAACTGAAGATCAAATAAAATACGAATTGACATATTTTTTTATTATATACAAAAAGGTATTCGAATAACGAATAATATTTAACACATTTTGATTGTTTACATACCACTAGTGAATTTAGTACAATTTTCATTTCTTGTGGTTTTGCAACAATAGTAGTTTTTGTTTTTTTATTAAACAATATCGAAAAAACAAGAATGCAATAATGCATTTATTATACCGATTTTAGTGAAACAATATTAGAAAAAAGAAGAATGCTAAAATGCATTTATTATACCGATGGACGCAGAATCACACTCCGAGTCGATTTAGTTATGTCCGTGCGTCTGTGACAATCAAATTACTGCTGGGTAGAAGGTGCTGGGAATTTAGTGATATACATCGGGAACGTAGGAAAATTCATAATTTGCTTTAAGCTGGTGTTGTGTTGGCTACATATTCCTCTTTCATTAAGCACTCATTTTCGTCAACGTATTGGAAATTCATATTTTTAATATTTTCTTTAACCCATCTAAAAAATTCCTTTGCAGACATAATCCCTCCTTATTTATCTTGGATACTGGCACGTGATACTAATATTTTGACTGTACCCCCTAGACCATCACCAACGTTCTTGCCGTGAGCAGTGGCAAAAAAATTGCGCTTTTATAAATTTTGATATGAACAGTTTTACAGAAGATGAGTTATGCGTTAAAGAGTCGCTGTGTGTAGCTTGTAAATCGCAATTCTCCTTCCTTCGCATAATAAATGGCGAAGGGTTGCACTGTTTCCTGACCTTTTGACCAATGAAAAGATTAAACTTAATCGACTATTACGGCGAGAATTTTCTGATATTTAGATTTTTTTTCAAATTGTTAAAATATTTATTTTGCTCTTTCGTGATTAAGGAATGTCTCAGCAATTTTGGCAAACAATCCAAAAATTTTTGTATAAAATCGAACACATTGTCTTGATGTTCGAATAAATTGGATCTATCTGTCGATGTCCATTGGTTGTAGGTTACAGTTTGTATATTGTTAATTTCGAAGTAAGAGCGGAGCGATTCTCTATTTATTCAAACCCGAGCCATTCAGAACATTCTCCAAAGTAACATTAGGTCGATGCACTTACGCATATTCCGATATTCATCCATGTGTAGTAATCATTATACATCGCATTATATTTAAATGCGCCATCACACGTTAGCTTCATATTCTGTTGAATAACACAGACACAGGCGGAATGTGTGCCACTACGAACAAAAAAAGAATGCATTTTTTGAGGTATCGTGGAACCAAAAATATTTTGCAACTTTAAGCATCCTTAGGTTTAGGTTTAGGTTAGGGTGGCAGCCGTATTTTTTTACAAGCTCACATAGACCAGTTTAGGTCCCTAGTGTTACCACGGGCTGAAATGCCCCTCATCGAAACCAACCTGTTAGATATATAAATTTATCGATAGTACGAATATCAGTACTGGAAAGATCTGTTAGGCTGCCTAAAAAGGCCGACCCCAGTATGTCCAGTCGTCGTTTACTCAAAGCGGGACAGTCGCAAAGCAAGTGCTCAATGCTCTCCACTTCTTCCTCATCTCCACAGCTTCGGCAGAAGTCATTGGAGCCAATACCCAATCTTTTGGCGTGTTCGCCGATCAAGCAGTGTCCCGTCAGAACCTGTACTAACGTAGACAATCGTTTCCTCTCTAGTGCGAGGAGATATTTTGACCTTCTCAGGTCATACCTTGGCCAGATTTGTCTAGCTACCCTGCAGGTGCCGATTTCTGTCCATCTTTCGTTGGACTGCCTGATTGCCTCTTGCCTAAGCCAAAGCTTGCACGTGGATAGTGGCGCGCCAATATATGCAAATTCTGTCCCTTTCCTAGCAAGTCATCGGCTTTGCAGTTCCCCGGGATATCCCTATGCCCAGGCACCCATATGAGGTGTATATTAAACTGCTCAGCCATCTCGTTAAGAGATCTGCGGCAGTCGAGGGCTGTTTGTGAATTTAGGGATGTTGCCTCCAGAGAATTGATGGCAGCCTGGCTGTCCGAGTAAATTACAACGCCAGTGTTGGTTACTATGTTGCGACTCAGCCACTTGGCGACTTCCCATATTGCCATTATTTCGGCTTGATAGACACTGCAGGTATCTGGTAGTCTGTGAGCTATATCCAGACTAAGTTCTTCACAGTGTACTCCGAAGCCAACCTTTTCATCAAGCTTCGAACCATCCGTGTAAAAGTGGAGATGGTTTCTATTACCTGGTATTCTGCCGACCCATTAATCTCTGGCGGGAATCATAGTGATGTAATTTCTCTCGAAGGTGTACACAGTTGGTATATAGTCCAATCGGTCGGTTACCATAGCACTACACTTTGATATCCTCATGTGACCATAGTTCTTGTACCTCCACATTGATAGGCAGTTTAATCTTATTGCCGCTTTGGTTGTAACTTCTCTCGCCACAATATTAATCGGCAGTATATGGAGTAGGGCTTGTAGAGACTCGGTCGCTGTAGTCCTTAAGGCTCCGCTTATGCTCAGGCAGGCAGTTCTCTGAACCTTTGTTAGTAGGTTGGTAATGGTTAGTTTGTCAGTTGCCGTCCACCATACCACAATACCGTATAACAGTATTGGACGAACTACTGCTATATATATCCAGTGGACGATTTTAGGAGAGAGTCCCCACCGCGACCCTACAGCTTTTTTGCAGGAATATAAGGCGACGTTGGCCTTCCTTTCACGTTCCAATACGTTAAGTCTAAATAACATTTTCCTATCTAGAATTATTCCTAAAAATTTTCCATTTATCCGAGGAGGAGGGTCCACATGTGGGACATTATTCATCCTAATAAAGAGAACCAATTCTGTCTTGTTGGGGTTAACGCCCAAACCGCTGCTTCTGGCCCATCTAGCCAACTTGTTCAGAGCCACCTGTAGGATGTCTCTGATGACGTTTACGAATTTGCCACTCACTGCGATTGCCACGTCGTCCGCATATGCCACGACCTTGCAGCCACAACGTTCTAGATCTAGCAGGATTTCATTCACCGCTAGGTTCCAAATTAGTGGAGACAATACTCCTCCTTGCGGGGTCCCTCTGTTTACATACCTTGTTAGAGTTGTGGACCCTAGACATGCTGTTATGCGTCTTCTGGTGAGCAGACTTTGAATTAGTCTAATCAAACTAGTGTTAACTTTTAGATGTGAGAGTGCCGCAATTACCGCATCTGAGTGAATGTTGTTAAAAGCCCCTTCTATGTCAAGAAATGCCACCATGGTGAATTCCTTGAAATGCAGGGACGATTCGATAGTGCTCACAAGTTCGTGCAGGGCTGATTCTGTAGACTTGCCCTTATTGTAAGCATGTTGGTTCCCCGACAGGAGTTTTGTATCCAGGTTTTCCCTAATGAAATGATCTAAAAGTCTTTCCAGACCTTTCAATAGGAAGGAGGATAGGCTAATTGGTCTGAAGTCTTAGCCTAGTGTGTGATATCTTTCCCGCTTTAGGTATGAATACCACTTTGGTATCCCTCCATCGATTCGGGACGTATGAAAGCCTGATACAGCCTACATACATTTTCTCCAATCAGGGGATATTGTACTTTAACATTTTCTGCATTTCTGCTGGAGTGATGCCATCTGGTCCAGGTGACTTGAAGGGCTCAAAGCTGTTAATAGCCCAGCTTATTCTGGATCTCTCAGTCAAGAAGCTAGCGACGCTCGCAGTCCACTCGCACTCTTGTTGGTCCTGCTGATCCTCGGGTTCTGTTACAGAGTTCCCCGGGAAATGTGTGTCGAGCAGTACATTGAGCGACTGCTCGCTGTTTTTGGTCCAGTTATTTGCCTCATCCTGTAAATATCCCACTGTACAGGGTGAAGCAGATAATATCTTTCTCAGCCTAGCGGCGTCGGAGACCTTTTCCACTTCACCACAGAAGGTATACCAAGAGCGCCTTTGCGCCTTTCTAAGCTCCTTCTTATAGATCTTGAGTTGCTCTTTATAGGCATCCCAATCATTAGCGACCCCAGTAGATTTAGCCTTATTGAATAGCTTGTTGCAGGTCTTTTTCATAGCCGTTAGCTCAGAAGTCCACCATTGGGGTTTAGTTTTACCCTTGTACCTTGTTTTTGGACAGGCTTCTTCAAGGGATCTATTGAATGATATGGTGATATGATCGACCAGATTATCCAGACCGGCTTTGTCATTCGGTTCGTACAGAAGTTTAGAGTTGAGGACTTTCATGAAATTCTTCTCATACAGATGCCACTTTGTCTTCCTTACATTTCTGTGGACGGCGGGTTTAGGCGCTTTTTCCGCGAGTTTGAACTCAATATAATGGTGATCTGAGAATGAGTGGTCGTCCAGTACATTCCACCCAATAATTTTGTCTGACAGCCGGTCAGTAGCAAACGTTACGTCGAGTACTTCTTGTCCGTCTTTAATTGTGAAGGTCGGTTTATTACCTATGTTACAAATACTAAGGTTGGTAGTTAGAATAAAGTCAAGAAGCGAATCACCCCTATTGTTTATATCCGTACTACCCCAGATAGTATGATGAGCGTTCGTGTCTGCGCCAATAATCAGCTCGAGCTCGTCAGACGTTGCTTCTTCTACTACTTCCCTGAATAGAGCAGTCGGTACTACAGATTCATAAGGCAAGTAGCTGGAGACCACCCAATATATGCGATTACCGATCTCCAGGCTAGCAGCTGTTTGGTCTTTACCACTTAAATTAGTCAGGAGAAATATACTTAGATCTTTCCTGGCCAAAATGCAGGTTCTTGGAGTGCCTTCACAGTTGGCCACAAGCAGTTTAAAGTTGGGTGTCCTAATACCGCACACCCTTCCTCCCACTACGTAGGGCTCCTGTATCAGGACGATGTCTACTGCGCCTGTGGACAGGCGCAGCAATAGAGCCGCTGAGGCTGCTTTAGCGTGATGGAGGTTAATCTGTAGAATTCTTACCATCATTGGTAATTGACAGATTAACATCCACCCCGACAAGGGTGTTATCGAACTCTTCGTCCGTATCGTCGAGAAGCATGTCCCCGCCAGATGCGTCAAAGAGTCCGGAGACTCCCCTCAGCCTCTCTGTGTCCGAAGTAGAGCTTTTGTCCTCAGAGAAGGACGTTACAGATCTTCTGTTAGAGTTGGAGTCACCAGAAATAATAGGGGTGGGTACCTCCGCACTTCCAGAAAGTGCCACGGTGGACGACTCACCTTCTGCAGTGGGAGCTATATCCTGCTTGTATATCTTCAAGACTATAGTCTCGAAGCCATATTGTAGGGTTGCACTCGCACTTTGTATATGGGAGGTGGATTCAGCGTTTAGGATAAGATTGACCTGCCGCTTTTTACCATCCGCCTCACCCACCTTGCTGATTCTCCAATTATGGGCCGGCAGACCAGGATTGGAATCTTTTATTATTTCTAAGATGTCAGCCGGGTTGGAGGGCTCTTCTGTAACCCAGGTGATGGCTCTAGGGTGACTAGGGATGTTGTTTTTTTTGACAACATCCAACTGGGCACCCGGCCACACCTCACCCGCTCGACTCAGAGCAGCCTTATACAGGTCCACTGATCTGGCACCACCGAAATATAAGAGCTTTACTCTCCACTAATGCCATCCAGCATCGTTGCAGATTGGTGGTTTGCCCGGCATTTCTCTACGGACATCGAGGTAATGAGCCATAATGGCTGATTGTACATGACTCCATTTGTCCTTGAGGATGGATCCATCCTCACTACTTCTGTCTATAACAGCCATCACTAGACTCTCCTTCGCCACTTCATTGAAGGGCTTGGTGAGTGTCCTGTTGATGGTGACATTAGGGCCTCTTGCCTTTTTCGAAGGCAGGGGTTCATCAGGTGATCTGATTCGTTTTACTTTATTAGCCGTTAACACAGCTGAATTTGTGGCTCTTTCAGCCGACTCATTGGCCTTAGAAGCATCTATGACGCCTTTAGCCCAGGTAAGTGACTCTTTTTGTTTTTCGGTAAGAGCCGAAACCTCAACAGCCTCCAACTTCGTCAAAACTCTGAGCGCTACACGATGCTCATTGTGCTTCCGTTTTGACGGTCGGACATGACGTTTCCCCCTCACCGCACCATCTGTTGTGGTCGGCTTTGGCCAAGACCAACGGACAGTCGGACGATTGGGGAACCGCGCTCCATCGGAACACGAAGGCATCCCCGTCAAGAGAATTTATTTTTATTTTGTCTGTATTAGACCGTAATAGGTACTACGATGTAGGCCTTACAGACTTTGTACAGATTTTTGCTATTGCGTAATAGGTACTGGTAACTATCCGCTATGTGATAAACACGTCCGTTCACTGCGAATGATCAGCAACGAAGGACAGTGCGTCCTCTTTCTAGCAGTTATTAAAAATAGAGGACTAGCCCTTTTATATGACGTTTAAGTGAAAACAATGCGATAACGCGTTCCAGAAATGTGTCATTCCCAAGATTACCTTCTTTTTGACGAAAATCTTATATTGCTGGCGCGATAGAACGCGAACCAGTGCGAATTTCGAAAAATCATGTACGAGTATACTATAAAATGCATAGTACTCTCTAGTACATATGTGCAAAATTTTGTGAAATTTAAAGAAGTGTCGGTTCCCTACTGTGTCGATTTTTTTTGGAATTACCCTGCTCGAAAAATGGAACCGATCCTTACGAAGTTTTTGGGATAAGGAGCAACTTATGTTGTACAATGCTTTTAACTCTTCCTGGAAAAATTAGATAAATCGGTCCACGTTTGATATACCTCCCATTAAAGCATTTTATTCTACTTTTTTATTTTAGCCTAAATTATTTCTACAAAAATTTCCAAAATCAGTCTTCAATATTTTTATTTGTTTTAATTAATAAATTTCATAAAAATGTTTTGCAAATGCTCACGAATGTCACTTTAACGAACGTTTAAAGTAGGGTGGGATCAATCGTCCATGTGATGACAAACGCTTGAGTTGAAATCGAAAAATCCCAAATTTGTTCCTTCCATTTTAAAGGACTTCGGAATTTAATTATAATGAAATACGCACGTGGATGTAGTTATTATTCTGTATAACTAATAATTGGAAACTAATAATAACAAAATGTTTTGCTACAAAAAAATCAGCGGATCTATTTTGAGTTTGAAAACGTAATCGCCAATTTTAGGCGAAATGCGATTGTCATCAGATGGGCTAATATTATCAACATTCAAACATTTAACAATGGTTTACAAAAGGTATTTTAGGCTAATATTCGTTTATGAATACAGTTTTAACAAATTTTGCTTAACAAATGTTTGTAAAGCTGTTTTAAGTTTTTATGAAAACGGCTGTTAGCCTTTCCATAACTGCTTATAATTGTTTAAATTAACCAAGAGGTCTATCATTGCGTTTTGTGCATCTGGTGTGGAAGATTTTATAGTTTTTCTGGTACGTGGTTTAGGTAGTATCTCAAAATAAAATTAGATTACATTCTTTCGAATTTTAAACTTCTAATCATATATATATGCAAAAATACACAGAAAAAATATAAATTGGTTTTGATCCCAAAAGTAATGGAAAATCTGCATACGGTTTTATCAGCAATGAGCACCTTGTTGTTCTAAGGTCGCGATATAATTTTTTCTATGTGCTGAGTTCTAATAAATGTATGCATTTACTATTTTAGTAAAAATACTTACCCATTGGTAATTCTTGTAATTTTATAGTTTTAAGTTATTGTAGATTTAGGACATTGTGTTTCATTTTCTTCCATAGAGTTAAAAATATATGTTTATAAGCTTTGGCCCAATTCCATCATATTACGTTAGTACTTTTCTTTTGGAAATAGCTCCACAATAGCAACATCATCTTTCTACATAATTTTCGGTAATGTTCTGTCACTGCCACAGCACACTGCAAAGTAAGCTACATATTATAAAATTATTATTATCCCCTCACCTTAGAGATGAGGGTATATATCATTTGCTACGAGCCAAAAATGTAACACATCGAAGGAGTGACCTAAGACCCTAAGTATGTTTGGCGAAAATCCGTTTTGGGTCATTTTAAGTCATTTGGGCAATGTCAGTCCGTCCGTCTGTGTGCCTGTCTGCTGACTGGTGCGCACGATAGCTCTCGAAAGGAAGAACTGATTGACTTCAAATTTGGTATGCGGTAATATTTTTCTCTATCTCCGGCTAAGTTCGAAGATGGGCCATATTGGTCCACTACTTCCGGTACCCCCATACCGCCCCCTTTGTGGGTAAATTGAAAAATTTACCTTTTGGTACCTCCCACACAAATGAAATATTTCTATTAAATGCAATTTAAATTGATAATAATTTAATTAAAACAAAAAAAAAGACGAATATTTTTTGGAACTGAAGGTGAGGGGATTCTAAAGTTGGTTTAGCTGACTGAACTTTCTTACATGTTTACATGTAAATATAGTTTTCAGTCCTCCTATCTGTATTTTATACTGGAATATAACTTTTTCACCAAAGAATTCTCTTTTGTTAAATATTTCATCGATGTCATGCGAACACATAATCGATAAAACTTCAATGGATTTGATCCCATATTCAGGTAAAAGCGAGATGCGCTCACCAGAAATTGCACAATAAATATACAAATTTATTACACTTTATCATAAAAAATTACGTGAAGTCATCTCAATATTCATGCACACTTCTTAAAAGATGAAACTAAAATGAAGCGTCGCACAGTGGCTCCATTTGAGTTTTTTTTTAAAAAAATCATATCTTTGAACCGAATAAAATACTCGAATAGTTTAAATGGCATATGATAGATAATTGTTCAGCCTGTGAAATTAGTGTTTGGATAGGGTGCTACTCCTTGTAGGTGCTTAGTTATGGGTTACACTATGCAACAAAATTTTTGTCCAAGGGATGTGGATAACAGTTTCTGGTGCAATTAGGTATCACAAACACGAAAAAAATATTAAACGCATTTTTTATGGTAATTTTTTTTTTTTTAATTCCAGCTTTCATGGAAAGTACTTTCAGTATTTGGACCATAATTTGTCAAGTATAAGCCTGATTGGGCCGTGTTATGCCTCAACTTAAAGGGAATTAAGGGCTACATATGCTGCAAATATCGCTTTCACGTAGAATCTTTGGTTTAGTAACAGTCGTAAAAAATATGAGAAAAAAATATTTTTTTTAAAAAACACTTTTTCCTGGTACAAAAAAAAAAAACATAAAAAGTAGAAAAAAAATCTAAAAAATTATTTTATCACATTTTTAAAAAGCCAGCATACTAACGGAGAAAACACTGTCTATTTGAAAATCTATGGATAGATGTAAAAGTTATGAGCCATTTGGTATGGATTCTGCTTCTTGAATTCCCTATCTTTCACATCTGCACCCCAGTCGGCATCTGAGTAAGAAACTAAAACATTATTTTTTGGACTGTAAGTCAACATACCCTTTGGTTTGCATTTGCAGTATCTCAGCAAGTGTTTTGCTGCCGTAAAGTGTCCCTTTTCTGGATGACTGTTAAACTGGGCTAGCTTCGAAACAGCATGACTAATGTCGGGACGGGAATACTCAGACAGATAGTTGAGAGTACCGCTTAATGACTGGTATTTCTGAACATCGTAACCACTGCAATTCTCCGTCGAACATTTTTTGAGTACCAATCCATTAGGCAGGGGTGTGGTCGCATGTTTACAATTAGTCATTTGCCACTTATCTAGTAAATCTCTTACATATTTTTCTTGATGAATGGTTATTTTATCTCGCAGCCCTTCTCTCTCGATTTCTATTTCCAAGTAGTATTTAGCTGGACCTTTATCAACTGCGTCAACGTACTTGTTCAGGTCTTGTACAATTATTTTCATAATATTTTCTGAAGAGCAGCAAAGCAAAATATCATCGACGTACACTGCCAACAAAACAATACCATTTTCAACCTTCATCATATATAAACAGTTTTCGAATTTGCAGCGTTCGAATGCAATTTCAATCAGGACTTCATTCAACTTGCGGTTCCAGTTTCTACCGGCTTGTTTCAGCCCATAAATTGACTTTTTCAATTTATACACATGATCTGGATAGCTTTTGTCGATATACATACATCGGTGGTTGTCGCATGAAGACCTCTTCCTCCAACTCACCATTGAGATACTCCGACACGGTGTCAATATGATTTAACAAATATTGCCTTTCTGCAGCTACAGCAAACAGCATTTGAATGGCAGACATTCTTATAACCGGTGAGAATGTCGCATTGTAATCCACCTCGTTTTGTTGGGACCTTCAGCTACTAATCTAGCCTTGTATTTTTCTATTTCGCCATTAGGGTTTCACTTTGTAGCAAACACCCACTTACATCCTACAATATTTTTGTCACTTGGCTTCTCAACGAGTTCCCATGTATTTTTCTTCCGCAGATTTTCAAATTCGGATCCCATTGCATCTTTCCGCATTTTGGCATCTTAGCTTTTTATCGCATCAGCTACTCATTTGGGGTCTTCTTCCATATCTTCTTCCAACACGAAGATTTCGCGGACGGCCTTTTCTACCCGTTCGTAATAGTTTTGGTCTTCCGATTTTGCTTTTTAGTTCACACACAACTTCTTCGGATCCCGCAGCCTCTTCTATTGATGTATCGTCATCACTTTGGTTTGTCATTACACTTTCGATATTTTCTTTATCAACAATAACATCAATGTTGAATCAATTGTCATTTTCGTCTTCCTCGTCACTTCTTTCCTTCTTTAAACTAGAAAAACCTTTTGTTTGATGAGAATAACCAAAAAACATAAGTCGCTATCCTTTGGGTAGTAGTTTTGATTTGCCTGGCCGTTTATCCAATGTTACTAAGTCACAGCCAAATATCCGTAGGTGGGCTACAGAAGGTTTTCCTCCAAACCAACATTCGTAAGGCGCTTTCTTTCCTAGTACCTTCTTTGACAACGATTTCGGAGATAGGTGGAAGTGTTCAAGGCATCTGACCATAGAGACTGCGGCAATCCGGACTCTTACAACAAACATCATTGTCATCTCCACCAACGTCCTATTCGCTCTTTCGGCGATGCCATTTTGCTGTGGAGTGTAACAGACTGTTGTTTGGTGGCTCATGGCTTCCGCTATAAGAAATCTTTGAAAATCATTACTAAGATACTCAATGCAATTATCGCTGCGTAATGTTTTTCAGCATTCGAATTGAAATTTTTAAAACGTTGAGTGCTTCACTCTTTTTCTTCAAAAAATATACGGTAGGTAACCTTGAAAAATCAATAAACGTTATAAAATAACGTGATCCACCTTCGCTACATACCCTCATAGGTCCACAGATATCTGTGTGGACTATCTCCAAAGGGTTTTTTTTAGAAAAACAGCTACCGTAGCTAGCGAATGGTTGTACTGCAATCTTACACATTGAACATGTAACACACGAAAAACATTTTGGTTCTTTTGAATCCATGGACATACCACGTACCATTTCTCTATTTGACAGCTTTAACATATCTCTTATATGTTTTGGGTGACCACACATTTTATGCCAGAGAACACCATCATTGTTGTGCTTTGCCATCATCAACTTTTCGCTTTTATTAAATTCCGCAATAAATTGTATACCAGCATGTTCTGCAGCCTCGAAAGTTACTTCACCTCCCTTCGCCCTTGCAGTTAAAATCTCTTTTGAAAAATGTACTCTGTTCCCATGCTCAATAATTTTAAATACCGATAAAAAATTGGCACTCAACTTCGGTACAAAGAGAACATTAGATAGTATGATGTCGGCAAAATCAGATTTAATATTTACATCACCTATCCCCTCTGCATAGACGCGTCACCAGATGCGCGAGTAACTTTCTGCTTATGCTCTTGTAATGAAGAGAATAACACCTTATTTCAACTCATGTGAGATGAAGCTCCACTGTCGATGATCCATTTTTTCTCGCTGGAGACAAGGTATTGCTCATTAGCACACATCACATTGCTGTTGTTGTTGTTTTTGGGAATTTGCATTGGGATTTTATATGACCGCGTTTAATATATACAGCATCTCTCCGCGAAAACGATGTTCCTTCATGACACTTCTCGCTGTCATACATCTTTTAATATGGATCGGCTCCGACGGTTTTATGCTGAGTGTAATACTTGCTAAAGCCTTCATGTCCATCACGTTCCATGACTCCTTTAGTGGCGTGTGTAGGACAAACACTATCTACCGCAGACCAGTAATCCATCGTGATGAGGAGACTTCTCATATGGATGACCCAAATTGAATAGTTGTCCCACTCAATTTTTCTATTTGAAGTAAACCGGACATATTTACGTTTTTAGACAAATTCAAAATAGAATTTAAACAAACACACGGTTTACAAATTCTCGATCGACTTATACTTTATTATTTAATTTTAGCACGCTGGGCCCATAACCTATGTTGGTGTATAGCGTTTTTAAATAAGAAGATTAAGTACACGAGTAAAATACAAAGAACTTCATTCAAAGAAGTTAACTAAAGGAGTGAATATAAAGAAGAGAAAAGAGGTTAAATAGCGTTTGGGTTGGATAATACATAGAGGATTGTGTTGCAGATCATTAAAAAAATATATATCATATACATTTAAAAACAATAAAGTTGCAGTGGGTTTCCGCGGACATGCACGCCATACAATTTCTGGAATCATGTATTTTTTACCTCCTTTTGAATTATGTAAAGGGGTAATCAAAAGCATATTTTGATAATATATTTTTGTTACCTTCCATCAAAGTTGAAAAATATTGCAAAAATTTATAGCTTTTAAATAGTGATTTGCCTGGAGAAACACAAAGAAATCATTATTTTTTATCTTTATACATTTAATAAATACATCAATCTTTGAAAAAAAACACAATATCTAGTTTTCGTGATATTACTTACACCTGAAATCAGACCAAATTAACTACAAATGGTGTGTTTTTTTGAAAACCGAAAACAGAGTTCGGAAAAAACACTAAGGAACGGTTCCTTAGCGTTCTGTACCATTCCTTCGTCGCGAACGGAACAGTATCGCAACCCTTACAAGAGAACAGAATACACTAAAGATTTTGTAGTGTTACTGTTCGCGATAACGTACCGTTCTTAGAACACGACGAACGGTATCACTACGACAACGTACGGTTCATAGAAAAGTATCACTACGTCGTAGTGATAGTCCCTATTTACATTGGCGGAATGTTCAGCGGATTATCGGCGTTTTGTGGGAGAGAGAGGCAGTCGGCAAGAGGGGAGAAAAAACTCTCCCGTACTCGGCTGAACGTTTTACGTTTTTCATTCGCAGTGAAGTTAGCTGCAAATTATTTTCATATTTTGACATTTCGCTTTATTTTTTATTCGTTGATTTCTGTTCAGGTATTCGTATTGGAAAAAAAGAAGTTTTTAAGCAGTTTATTAACGCATATTTTTCCCTTTTTATTCATCTTTATTTTTCTGAATACACATACATTAAAAACAAGTAAGAAAGTTTCAGTCGGGTAAACCGACTAAGGTATACCCTCACTTTGTGAGTAATGTAATATTGAATATTACACAAATTATTCTGTTAATTTTTGTGGGTGGTACCAGAAGGGGTTTAAGAAATACACCTATATTTCGCTGAACAGTAGATACTTTAAATACATTGCACTGTGCCGAATTGTAACCGTTTATATGGACTGGTATATTAACGTTGAGATATTAAATTGTGGTATAATTTGGCCATTTTGTGTGGGAGGTACCAAAGGGGGCGTGACAATAACGCCCATTTTTCAATGGACTGTAGGCACTATAAAAACATTACGCTGTACAAAATTTCAAGTATTTTTATACACTGGTATTAATGTTATAAGCTGTTAACTTTTGGTGCAAAATGGTGCATTTATGTGGGAGGTACCAAAAGGGGCGCGGCAATAACGCCCATTTTTCACTGGACTGTAGGCACTATAAAAGCATTACACTGTACAAAATTTCAAGTATTTCTAAACACTGGTTTTAATGTTATAAGCTTTTAACTTTTAGTGCAAAATGGTGCATTTGTGTGGGAGGTAGCAAAAGGGGCGTGGCAATTTCGCCCATTTTCCTCGAGTTGATAGCGACTAACAAACTAATACTATGTGTGGAATTTCAGAAGATTCGAATACGTATAATAGCAGTTATTAAAGAATCAATATTTCACAACATTTTAACCCTTTGTGGGGGAGGTACCAGAAGGAGTGGGCCAATATGGCCCATCTTCGAACTTGGCCGGAGATAGAAAAAAATATTACCACATACGAAATTTGAAGTCAATCGGTTACTCCTTTCGAGAGTTATCGTGCGCACCAGCCAGCAGACACACAGACAGACAGACAGACAGACATTGCTCATTCGACTTAAAATGACCCAAAACGGATTTCCGCCGAACATACTTGGGGTCATACGTCACTCCTTCGATGTGTTACACTTTTTTCCGTAGCAAATGATATATACCCTCGTCACACTAAAGTGAGGGTATAAATACGACACGATACACAACTTTTTTCATCTGTTCAGAATGGCAGAATTTCAGAAAAAGCAACGATGAAAAAAGTTCTTGCCGACACAGAATTCATCATCTAAACGCAGAGGCAAGTTGAAAAGAGAATTAGCCGATTATCTGCTGAAAAAAATTGCCAGTCTAAATAGGGACATACTGTTCTTTTGAACAGAACACTAACAGTATCACTACGTTTAGCGTTCCGTTTTTTTATATTCGACACCACAGGTCGCAAATATGAAGCAATCTTAATGAAAATTGGTACAGAGTTATTTAAAATGAGGCATATCGGCCCATACTTTGCTATAGCCCCCATACGAAGGTCCATTTCGATAAGACATACATATTTACGCACTAGAGAGCGCATTTTTTAACCGACCATGCTGAAATTTAAATATTTGTACTATGTATTACATTCAATCGTGCCTAGTGAAAATTAGACATATCGGTCTATATTTTAATATAGCCCCCATACGAAGGTCCCTTTCGATACGACATATTCACGCTCTATAGAGCGCATTTTTTAACCGATCATGCCGAAATTTGAATATATGTTCATTCTATTGCATTCAATCATGCCTAGTGAAAACGATGCATATCGGCCCCTTTTTGATACAGTCCCAATACAAAGCTCCCTTTCGACAAGACTTCTAAACTAAAAAGCTGACATTAATAAGGGAAGCATATTTGAAATGCTTGAAAAGTTTCCTATAAGAAGGGTTCATTCAAAATATCGTAGGAAAATTTTGATTTTTGCAACCTGTTTGCTCTATCGGCGGCACTGTGCGTCGTTCTTTGAAAAAAAAACACGACCGCTCTTTTGGCAACAACTACAGTATTCAGTTCAATAACGATATTCTTGATTTGTTTATAAATAATTGAGTTTTTCGTTGTTGAACCAAAGATTTATTCTTAATTTCAACAATACAGCAGTCAAACATATATTCAAGAGTGAAAACTCTTAAGACAACTATTTTTGCACTTGCTGTTTTGTTTTTAAATCAAGAAATACGGAATTGTTGCTTCAAATGAGAGCTGTTGAAATGACGATTTCGTTCTTAAAATAGGAATTCGACTGTTGCGCCAAATATTTTTTGCTACAATTTTTCAAGAGCAAAAAGTACTTGTTTTATTTTTCTGTGTGTATGTTAAGTGCCTCTTCAGATCTTCTGCATAATTGGTTTGGATGTATCCCCCTTAGAAGTATTACAAAGTCGTCTGCATAACAGACTGGTTTAAGTCCTTCGTTGGTGAGGGCTGTTAGAAGACTGTGTATCGTCATAACCCATTGAAGAGGAGATAAAATAACCCCCTTAGGTATACCACAAATGTCTCTAATTTTTTCTCGAGGCGGGCAACTATCTTCGAATGATTTTACAAGAGCATCCATAATTTTGTTCGCATTGATATCAATCGTGTGTTGGCTGGCCCAATAAATTTCTAAGTAGATCGCCGAATTTAGTCCATTCGGTTTCAGACTTATTACGGAAACTTATTGCATTAGGCACTGGCTGTGACGTTTAAACGTCTCATGTCCATGGACATACACTTGAGCCAGTGGTTCGACCTGTTGTGCCCTTATGATCTTTTTGTACCTCACGAATGACAGAAAATCGGTACTAGACACGAATTTTCTCAGTATCTTCCAGTCAGTGTCGGACCCGAAATGTTGGGATCTTGCATGTGTGAAAGCCGGGCAGTGCCACAGAAAATGTTCCATCGTTTCGATGTTTTCCCTGCATTCGTCGTTGCTAGTCCTATGCGATGAAGATGTGCTTGTAAGCTTGAGTGTCCCGTTAGAACACTCATCATCTTACTAATCTAGATCTCGCTTAGTTTCAGAAAACTTCTTGTTTTCTTTTCATTTGGGTCACCCCACAGTATCTTTGCAGTTGCTCCTACTGTTGCGCTATTCCACACAGTTTTGTGAGCCATCTCTGCCCAGTGCTTCAACTCATCCTTCGTGGCTTCGAAAGGTTTCCAATTTTCCAAGTTTATTACTCGAAGTTCTCTGCCCTTTGAAGCCAAACTGTTTGCCCGTTCATTTCCAATCACTCCGTTGTGTCCTGGTACCCAGCAAATACGCAATTGACCATGGGCTGAGTAATCATTTATCGTTCCTTTACAGTCTAACACAGTTCTGGATTTGACCCTTTCCGATGTTATTGCTTTAATCGCCATTTGGCTATCTGTGAAGATGTTGGCATATTTAGGCTTTGTCGTGTTACTGAGCCAGTTCACACACTCAGTGATTTCTCGAACTTCTGCTTGAAATACCGTGTTATGGTCAGGGAGGCGGAAGTGAATTTCGACTTCTGGTTCATCAATAAAAAGTCCCAGACCCGTCCTTCCTCCTCGCTTGGACCCATCCGTGTAGCAGCTGGTTCCCACTGGCACATGGGCCAAAGTTCCATTTTCCCAGGAGCGTCTGTCTGGCACAAACGTATCACAGGTAGCTGTAAGCCGCACTTCAGGAATGCGGTCCGAGATTTCTGGCGTTTGAATGTGACCAACTAGATATTCTAAAATCTACTGATGGTACGACTTGTGGTCTCGATTTATGCATTCACCCATCACTTGTAGACGTCTTGCTGTGAGGGCTGCCTCATACTTTATACGGATGTCTTTATGTTTGATGTGCAGTATAGTCTCCAACGCTATTGTTAGTGCAGTTCTAAATGCCCAGCTTATGCCTAGACAGCACATACGTTGAATTTTTTGCAAAGGTATTACGTTGCACTTCTTGTCCATTGATGTCCACCACACTACACAGGCGTAGGTGATTATTGGTCTAATCACGCTCATGTAAAGCCAGTGAGTCATATTTGGACGTAGTCCCCATTTTAAACCTATAGCTCTTCTGCACAACGACCAACATCTGTGTGCTTTTGTAACTCTTTGTTCAAGATGATCTTTCAAGTACAGTTTCTGATCCAAGATTACTTCCAAGTATTTTACCTTTTTAGTTATAGCAATTGTCTTATTCAGGAATCGAGGCGGGGTAAAACGTGGGATCTTCGTTTTCCTTGTAAATAGACATATTTTTGTTTTGTCTGGGTTAACATTTAATCCCCTTGGTTGTGCCCAGTTATATGCTATGTTAAGTGCCTCTTCAGCTCTTCTGCATAATAGATTTGGATGAAAGCCCCTTAGAAGTATTACAACCTCGTCTGCATAACAGACTGGTTTAAGTCCTTCATTGGTGAGGGCTTTTAGGAGACAGTGTATCGTCGTAACCCATAGAAGAGGCTATAAAATGCCCCCCTGAGGTATACCACGATTTACCTTGTCTCTAATTTTTACGTCATATGACCCACAAATAATCCACCTATTTCTTAGCATATTGTTGATCCAGTTTTTCAGCGCCCGGTCAACCTGAAACTCGTCTAAGGACTGGATAAGTGTATCGGTCTGTACATTGTTAAATGCGCCCTCAATGTCTATGCAAACAGCAAGTGTATACATTTCTTTACTGAAGGACTCTTCTATGTGGTGCACTACCTCATGCAGAGCTGTTTCCACTGATCTTCCTTTGACATAGGCGTGTTGTTTGAATTTTAGCCTGTCATCCGCTATTTTACCTTTGACCATGTTATCAATTATTCGCTCCATTGTTTTTAACAGGAAAGAAGTAAGGCTAATGGGTCGATAAGCCTTTGGGGTCGTATAACTCGCCTTGCCAGGCTTTGGTATGAAGACCACCCTTGATTCCTGCCAGTTTTTTGGGGTATACGAATGGGTTAGGTATGCAGTGAACAATCCAGCCAGATGAGTTGATACCAGATCCACCTCATTCTGCAGAAGTGCTGGAAATATTCCATCCGGTCCCGCAGCCTTAAAGGGAGAGAAACTTTTTATCGCTTCTTTAACCATACCATCTGTTATATCCGTAATAGGTACTGATGCAATACATTTTCATTCTGTAACTGTTCCTCTGTTGGTCCAGCATTACCAGTCGGAAAATGAGTTTTCATCAAGAGCCTTACGGTATCCTCTATAGTTTCCATCCTTTTACCCGTTTCATCCACCAATGTTTCGGTTTGGACATGAGTTTTTGAGAGGAACTTTTTCATTTTAGACATGCTGTTAACGCTGTCTACCTGTTCAGAGAAAAGCCTCCAGGAGTTATGTTTCGCCGATCTAACGATTTTATTGTATTCTTTGAGTCTTCTGTGGTAGTCGTCCCAATATACTGATTGTTTTTTACGTCGAGCTCTGTTGTAAAGTCTGCGGACATCTTTGCCAGTCGAGCGAATTTGTCCTGTCATCCAGGGTTTCTCAAAGGCAGATTTCCTTTCTCGAAGTGGGCAACTATCTTGGAATGATTTTATAAGAGCCTCGGTAATCTTCTTAACATTCATATCAATGTCTTCTGCACTTAGATAATCGCGTGTAGGCTGCCCCAATCGATTTCTAAGTAGATTTCCGAATTTAGTCCAGTCGGTCTTAGCCTTATTACGGAAACTTACGGGGTTTGGCGGTGGCCGTGCAATTTTAAACCTTATATAACGGGGGTCTGAATAGGAGTGTTCATCCGAAACCCTCCACTCATGAATCTCATCAATAAGATTTTCTGAACATATCGTTATATCTAATACTTCTTCCCTAATTTTGTTAACAAAGGTTGCAGTGTTTCCTATGTTAAGAGTTATGAGGTCATTTGTATTCAAAAATTCGATAAGGGCGTGTCCCCTTTTTTTGGTGTTAGTACTACCCCAAGCGATATGATGGGAGTTGGCGTCACATCCAGCTAATAACTCATTACTTGTGTGTTTGGATTCCCTCACCAGACGTTGTAATTCCGACGTAGCACAGTGTGCCAAAATGAAAAAAAAATGGACATAATTCTGCCATTTCCAAACCACTTATCTTATGGCGATTACATTTTAGGTGTGTATACAAGAGGTGTTAGAGAGTTTAAGTTCGGAACTTGGGCCCCCTATTTCATACAGGGGCGGAGCTACAGGGCCCTAAAGTTAACCACCTCGGGTATACAAAATTTACATCGGCTTCTAACTTTTGAACGGAGTGTCCGGTTTTAGTATCGTTTTGTGGATACTCCTAGACTAGACCTACAATAAACATTTTATAGGTTGAAGATATCTTATATAGAAATAGTTTCGAGATAGGTGGATTTTAAATTTGAATTTTTCATTTATTCGCCGACTTTGCCTTTGGAGTTTAGCCAATATCTCAATCAAAAGTTTACCGATTTTGTTCGCGTGTCTTTTTATGGATTGCCAATAAAATTTACAATATTTACAATAGAAAAAAAGAATCGATAAGATATGTGAAGAAATAAGAAAGTTATGGCCCTATAAAGTAAATTTATTGAAAAAATTTCATTTTTGGGGAGTTTTTGGCGAAAAAAGTCTAATTCGTATTTAGGTCTTGTAGAAAAAGCTTGTTACACAAAGTATGTATATGAAATGTATACTCATTTTAAAGGAAACGTTGCACAGAATCTGCTAGAGAAAATCCGAAGCCAAATTTTAATTGGTGTGGTTGCCACCCTTCTCCGATTTGGACCTTTTTTTTACATAAATTTCAAAAGTTTGATCGATTTTCTCCAATCGCAAAAATAAATTGTTAAATTTTTCTTTTTATTTATTTGTATTAGGGTGTAGCAAAATCGACTGCAAAGGGAATCCCGAGCGCGACTTTTCATATCGAAGATATAGGACTAAAAGTAAAAATCCCATTTTTGGGGATTTTTGATGTATTTTTTGGGAATTGAGGGATTTTCCATTAGAAATTTCCACATGTTGCGTTTGTTTATTATTTCTAAAATCAAAATAAAGAACTTTAAAAAAATGCATCGAAATATATACATTTTTAAGAATTCTATGCCGTATTTGCGTTTCTGTCTATATGCAAAATATTTTTTTAATTATACCCTACACCACACTGTGGTACAAGGTATTATAACTTTGTGCATTTGTTTGTAACACCCAACAGGAGCCGAAATAGACCCATCGTTTATTATACCGATCGACTCAGAATCATTTTCTGAGTTGATTTAGCTATGTCCGTCTGTCCGTTTGTCCGTCTGTCTGTGCATGTATTCTTGTAATCAAAGTACAGGTCGCAATTATGGTCCGATCTCGACGAAACTTTACACATATTTTTTTTGGCCCAAGGACGATCCCTTTTGAATTTGGTTAAAATCGGTTCAGATTTAGATATAGCCCTCATATATATTTTAGCCCCGATTTGACATGTAAGCGCTGTAAAAACTTTATTTTATATCCGATCAGAATGAAATTCGGCAGAAAGAGGTTTCTTATTATATGAATGCACACTATTAAATTCGAAGAAAATCGGTTCAGATTTAGATATAGCCCCCATATACCCTCATATATGTTACCCCCGATTTGATATGTAAGCGCTGTAAAAACTGTATTTTATATCCGATCAGTATGAAATTCGGCAGAAAGAGATTTCCTTTTATATGAATGAACACTTTTAAATTTGGAAAAAATCGATTCAGATTTAGATATATCCCCCATATATACGTTACCCCCGATTTGATATGTAAGCGCTGTAAAAACTGTATTTTATATCCGATCAGCATGAAATTCGGCAGAAAGAGATATCCTTTTATATGATTAAACACTTTTAAATTTAGAAGAAATCGATTCAGATTTAGATATATCCCCCATATATACGTTACCCCCGATTTGACATGTAAGTGCTGTAAAAATGTTATTTTATATCCGATCAGTGCGAAATTCGGCAGAAATAGGTTTCTTATTACTCCAAGGAATACTTGATCTTGATGTGATCTTCAAGAAATCAGTGCATATTGGCGGATATAATAACCAATAAGTTTTTAAAGTTCTTTATTTTGATATTAGAAAAAATAATCAAACGCAACATGTGGAAATATCTAATGGAAAATTCCCAAAAAATGCATCAAAAATCCCCAAAAATGTGATTTGTTACTTTTAGTCCTATATCTTCGATATGAAAAGCCGCGCTCGGGATTCCCCTTGCAGTCGATTTTGTTACACCCTAATACAAATAAATAAAAAGAAAAATTTAACAATTTAGCTTTGCGATTGGAGAAAATCGATCAAACTTTTGAAATTTATGTAAAAAAAGGTCCAAATCGGAGAAGGGTGGCAACCACACCAATTAAAATTTTGGCTTCAGATTTTCTCTAGCAGATTCTGTGAAACGTCTCCTTTAAAATGAGTATAAATTTGATGTACTTTGTGTAACAAACTTTTTCTACAAGACCTAAATACGAATTGGACTTTTTTCGCCAAAAAATCCCCAAAAATGAAATTTTTTCAATAAATTTATTTTATAGGGCCATAACTTTCTTATTTCTTCACACATCTTATCGATTCTTTTTTTCATGATATTGTAAATTTTATTGGCAATCCATAAAAAAACACGCGAACAAAATCGGTAAACTTTTGATAGAGACATTGGCTAAACTCCAAGGCAAAGTCGGCGCATAAATGGAAAATTCAAATTTAAAATCCACATATCTCGGAAACTATTCAAGATATCTTCAACCTATAAAATGTTTATTGCCACTAAAACCGGACACTCCGTTCAAAAGTTAGAAGCTGATGAAAATTTTGTATACCCGAGGTGGTCAACTTTAGGGCCCTGTAGCTCCGCCCCTGTATGAGATAGGGGGCCCAAGTTCCGAACTTAAACTCTCTAACACCTCTTGTATACACACTTAAAATTTCATCGCCATACGATAAGTGGTTTGGAAATGGCAGAATTATGTCAATTTTTTTTCATTTTTTTTTTTCATTTTTTCATTTTCCGAACACCTGGTCCAACATCCCACGCAAGGTTCATGGGAAAAGGCATTTATGCCTAAAAAATATACCTATTTCTAGAGCAGTTTGCATTGACAAAACGAGAGTCCAGTGGGCGTGGTTTACATGCAAAATGCCATACGAGCACCAAATCAAGATATACACTTGTTGAAAGACAAGATGTGTCTGAAGCGGTTTTGAAGAAATGGAAAAATCATTTGTGGTATTTGGCCCTAGAATCAATGGCTTTGGCATTTTTCGATTCGGATGATTCACTCGAAGAGAAACGAAAAATGGTTAGGCATCTGCAATCAACAGAGCCCGTCGTAAATCTGGAAAACGATCGAAAATTCTCCGACCCGAAACTATTGCTGTATAATAATTTGAGCGATTTCGTCTCATACAAAACCAAACATTTTTTCGGTGCTTTTGGAATGAGTACTGAATTTTTAAAGCATCCATTTGGGAAGATTATCAAAATACTCTCGATGTTTGTCGTAATCTGTTTGTTGTTAACGACACTGCTGAACGCGGTGTACAATTTATGAATGATTACAACAGAATACTTACGAAAGACGAAGAACAAAATCAATTTATATTACAGTGCATTGAAGAATATCGTAGAAAATGTCCCTCACATAACAAGTCAGATCTAATATAATATTGAATTAATTGTATTTTTTGTTTTTTTTTTCACCGATCTTAATATTTAAAAACTATTTATTAATTAATAATACAAAGAAATGTAATTTTACTTATTTAAACATACGATTTTTGAATAAAAAAATATTTCCCCTAAAAAGTGTGTTCTAAATTTTGAATGAACTTTGGGCAGATCCTAGGGTTATCCGATCGGCACAAACATTTTTATGGAAGTCTTGTAGGCCAAATGGAAACTTTTTCGGGCCGGAAATCAAAGATCGCAGCAACTTTCACTTTTTGCATCATGTGCTATAAAGGTACATATTTCCATTACCTTGCCTCAGCATCGTTGCGTCCGATGTTGACAACTCTGGAGAGAAAATAAAACATAAGTTTTTATGGCACAAAATACAAGTCCTGGGACGAGTACCTGTGTTAGCGTAGAAAAGGTTATAGTTCACATGGTTTAATCCAGTAACCTTGTTGCTAGTTGTCCATGGTTCCTGGATCAAAGCAATATGAACCCTGCCTTTATATATGATGTCCATCAGAGCGTTGGATGCTGTCTGCATCCGGAGGAGGTTTATCTGGATGACCTCAATCATTGTCCTTCCAGTAAATGTTTCTTTTGGGAGTCTATCCTATCTGGTGGCACCCCCTCATTATTTGGTAGTGGTTCATTCTCCTCCTTTCGTTCACTACCTATTACACCATCTTCCAGTCGACAAATTTGGGAGGCGGTGTTATTTTTTGTCGCTTCTTCATTGTTTTGAATCGTTTTGTGGCTCTTTTTATTTTGATCACCACCTTTGCTGGGAACTTCCTGCAAAAGTGGCGGTACTATTGGTGAACTGGTGGTGTTATTGACTACTTCCACATCAGTTTTTGGCAGTGTCTCACTTGTCTTCATCCGTTCAATACCAGTGTTTGCCTCTTCAGACAGTATATTTGGACTCGATTCATCTGTCCTGCCAATCGGGACCTTTCCAATTTTGAAAAAGACTGTCCAGATCAAGAAGTACGCCATGCCCTTTGCCATGACAAGATTGTTCTTGGATTCTGGGTCTATGCCCAACACGAGGAGAGTACCCTCGGTATCATCCTTCCTATAGAAGACTTCCCACTTTCTCACGGAAAGTTTTGAATTCTGTTTGCCAATGATGTCGAGTATGTACTCTGATGAGAACTTTCTGGGACATCCCTTAACATATAGGGTCGTTTTTATGAGTTCAGGAAAGTCGCTTTTCCTTACCAATTTTAGCTTTGCGCCGTCCCAAGGTGAGGGGAAGCTGTCCACAAGTTTTACGAGGACACGAGCGCAGCGTTGTGATGCCAGCCTTAGCATCAAAACACCCCTCTCAAACTTGCAACTCATTACTTCGATTGGTGGTCCATCCTTAGGTCGTATTCCGCTACCCTCGTATAGACCAAATCTTCGAAGTTACTCTTTTGGTCTTCGGGGATTCTCTCAGATGCACTACTGCTATCAATTATGGCGTAGCATAGATCGTCTCGAAAATGTTGTTTAGCTATATTAGAATAAGACGGTGGCTTCTTACCCTTCTTTATGGCCAATTGATTTTTCCGTGTCTGTAGAGTCTTTTTGGTTAAAGCCTCATCCTTAACGGATGATTTGGTTGACTTGACCTGCGTTACTGGGTCAACTTTACCGCCCACAATCGAAGGACCCAGACTAGAGACCTCCTTTTGTGTGGTTACGTTAGGCTTATCCGAATTACTGGAAGACGGCGAGCCCTTTTTCTTCTTAGTCACTTTCACAGCGCTACGTTCTTCGGGAGACCTGACTCTTTTAGCGGCCTCCATGTTTGTATTGGAGGTAGAATTGTCAGGTTCATCCCGTAATAGGTTCTGTCGGTTCAACTTATTCAGTTTCCTTCTTTGTGCCCCTGACAGTCTCTTTGAGTTAGCAACAATAGTGATATTGTTTTCATTTGATGATTCAGAGTCAGAGTCCCCGCTGGCTTTTAAAGGCTGGGGTTGCTTAAAGCCCCGGCTGGGTTCTGCTTCATCTGTCTTATCATTTGTTTTGCCTGCGGCTGGATGTGCTCTTGTTTCATTTTCGACTACGGGATTCAAGGCACCAATGCTCGTAGAAGTTGCTTGCTCACGATTGTTCGATAACGACGACACATGACTCGTGAGTGAATCAACGCTTGTCGCCTGCACTGATTTTTCCCTCCCCTGCGCCGTAATCTCCTTCGTCTTTTTTGGTTTAATCATAAATTGGTTGGGGGAGACACCCCCATAGCCAGTATTAGCCCGTAATAGGTACGTCGGTATAGGCCTTCCAGACTGAGCTCAGAAATTTCTGTCCAGAGACCAATGCATCCAATTCAATCTACGCTTTATAAACAACAAACCTCCTGGTTGCGTAGTAGGTAGGTGAATAGGTATTGCGTAATAGGTTAAAAACTATCCGCTCTGCGATAACCCGTCCGTTCGCTACGACAGGCGGCGACTGATGTAGAAACCAAAATACTGCTAAAACTTTTGACTCTAAAAAAGTTTAATTAGTGAAAATAATTACAGTTCTATCAAATTAGTTAACTTCGTTATGCTGTTCAAATTACTTCAATTTCTTTATGACAAAAGAACAGGAAATTTTACTTTGGATCAAGTGAAAAAGTTTAGTTTCCAAAAATTGCCATCCTGCTGCCATCCTTCTTTTGTCGCCATCGGATAGTTACTAGAAAAATCTATTTCAATCTATAAAGAACGGTTATTATACCCTCACTTTAGTGTGACGAGGGTATATATCATTTGCTACGGAAAAAAGTGTAACACATCGAAGGAGTGATCTAAGACCCTAAGTATGTTCGGAGGAAATCCGTTTTGGGTCATTTTAAGTCGAATGAGCAATGTCCGTCCGTCTGTCTGTCTGTCTGTCTGTCTGTCTGTCTGTCTGTCTGTCTGTCTGTCTGTCTGTCTGCTGGCTGGTGCGCACGATAACTCTCGAAAGGAGTAACCGATTAACTTCAAATTTGGTATGTGGTAATATTTTGATCTATCTCCGGATGAGTTCGAAGATGGGCCATATTGGTCTACTCCTTCTGGTACCTCCCACACAAAGGGTTAAAATTTAGTGAAATATTGATTCTTTAATAACTTCTATACTACTTATTCGAATCTTTTGAAATTCTGCACATAGTATTAGTATATTAGTCGCTATTAACTCGAGAAAAATGGGTGAAGTTGACATGCCCCTTTTGGTACCTCCCACACAAATGGACCATTTTGCAGCAAAATTTAACTGCTTATAACTTTAATAAAAGTGCATAAAAATGCTTGAAATTTTCTACAGTATAATGTTTTTGTAGCGCCTATAGTCCGGTAAAAAATGGGCATTATTGTACAGCCCCTTTTGGTACCTCCCACACAAATGGACCGTTTCGTACCAAAAGTAAACGGCTTGTAACTTTAATACCAGTGCATACAAATACTTGAAATTTTGTACAGTGTAATGCTGTTATAGTGCCTATAGTCCTGTAAAAAGTGGGCGTTATCACACCGCCCCTTTTTGTACCTCCCACACAAAATGACCAAATCATACCAAAATTACATAGCTCATAACTTTAATATACCAGTGCACATAAACGCTTATAGTTCAGCACAATGCAATGTATTTAAGAATGTACTGTTTACCGAAAAATATGTGTATTTGGAAAACCCCTTCTGGTACCTCCCACACAAATTGACAGATTTATTGGTGTAATGTTATATATTACATTACTCACAAAGTGAGGGTATACCTAAGTCGGTTTACCCGACTGAAACTTTCTTACTTGTTTTTATATGTATTGTATGTGAATTTTAATTTCTTTATAAAATGTATAATACCAGTTGCAATCCTGCTGGTTTAGAATATTCGGGCCATAATTTTAAAATTTCTGATGTATTCGTTGACTCCGAAATTTGCGTAAAACGATGAAGCACATTTTCTCCAATAAATGTCCATTTCCTATTTTGTAATATCGGGACTTCTTAGGAACTGAATAGCCGAAATAACATCCTCTTCTGAAGCTGTAACGATGAGAATAATTTCTAAAAATTAAATTCATATTACTCATATCTTTAACTTACCAAAAGAAACAATTTCGTCATCAGTTGATGCTTCATTTATCCCGAAAATTCCTCTCAGCCTTTTTAGATTAGATATTTTGTTATAGAGATTGCCTCTTTTGCCACTGTTATAAAATTCCTAAAAAATTGTCTGTAGTAAATTTCAACATACTCGTACTCCAAAAGTTTGTTACTCCAATGACATACGCCGTTTTCGCGAAGAATGTCAATATATAGAGCTACGACAAACTTTCCAATTTAGCAAAGTTAGCTTACAAAATGTGTAATAACACTAAAACTATTTTTTTTCTTTCAAATCGTTTTGTCATCTCCAAAATGCCAAGTTTTTAAATTAATTTTGGATTTTCAACCAAACTTTGCGAGTACATTTAAGACTCGAGGGGAGTCATTAAAATTATTTTAAATACTTACCACTGTTTCTGTTGGAAATATTGAACATATTTCCTTTTCTATTTCAGAACAGTTCGAAACTGAACATGGTAGTTCTTTGTCCTCTATATATTTCGCTGTCGTCTTCACCAGTATGTTTCTATGTTTTTCTTGAAAAAGTTGATGGTCAGAATAATATTTTAAAAGCCGCTGCTAGTATCTTTTAAAATTTGTAATGCTGAAAAAACCGGGAGTTTACATGGTCTTATACTTGTTTCGCCTGCATCTTTCTTTTCTAGAGAAGTAGTTTGAGCTATTGCGTCTTCGGAGATTTTAAGACGTAATTTCCACTTTTCTAACTCCGACTCAAAAATAGCTTGGATTGGTAATTTATACTCTTTAAATAAGGTTTGTATGTGGTTAAGTTTTAATATTTTTAGAACGTCCACAGTAATGTGTTGATCTGAAAAGAAAATGTATAAATTGGACAAGCGGAACTTAGATTTGTATAGAGTTATATTTTAATGTAAAATCTGACAATTTTAATCTTTCGAGCCATTTTTTAACAGAAAACTAAAAATGCCATGCAATTTCTTCGAACCAATGCAAACATTGTCTAACTCGCGAGAGGCATTTACTTACCATAAAAAATATTGTAAAGATGCGAAAGATTCAATTTATTCAAAAGAGTACTTAAATACATATCTCTAATTAACGCTCTTGTAGAATTCCTTAAGTTTGATGAATATCTTTCCTCGTTGTGTCTGATATTTATCCCCGGGGGTCCAATTATTTCCGACAGATTAACAATTGTATAGTTCAATGAAATGTTGTTGCATTCGAAAGTGTTATAAAAAGATGTAATTTCTTTACAGCAAAAAAAATTCCGTGGCTTTTGGTTCTCACTATGAGATATACTTTAAATAGCGTCAAATAATTTAAAAATTTCGCAACAAACTTATTATTATTGTATGTATGTATATCCCCAAATCTTTGCTTCTGAATACAGTGACAAGCAGTCAGACGCAATTTGTAACTCTTCACTAATTTTGTTTTTCACATTAATGTCCTGAAATGGACTTTTAAAATAGTATTCTTGGTGAGGGATATTTCTCAGAATATAATAGGCATGTTTTCGTTACAAGCTAGCACTTTTAGTTTAGCACTTTGCAACGAAAACAACTGCCTTCCACTAACTGGCACATAAGCAATAAGTGGCGGATTTTCACTATCTGGTAGCAATGGTGTCATGAGTTGCGAAGAAAGAACAGTGTGAAACAGACAAAAAATTCGTGAAAAGTATTTATAAAACATATATTTACTATTCTATGTTCAATTGTTTACACTCTTTTTGCAAATATTAAAATAATTTCCCATTTTTGTTCTTCTTCTTTCCGTTAATTCACAATAATTGATAAAATCTCTCCAAAAATGGGATGCCATATTGCTAAATATAGGGTGCCCAATCTGGCAACATCATACTCGATTAAGACATGAACACAAGCACCAAACTTCATCGGGAACTAATAGTGCTTAAAAGTGCTTAGCTCCCCATACAAATTAAGCACTTATGGTGTAACGAAAACACGCCTAATGTGCAAACCACATTTGATATTTATGGGCAAAGGTTTTGGCAATATTTTTCCTGGATGTAATGACGTGGGCATAAATCTTAAATTTTTTATGCATCGCCTCATATTTGAAACTCCATAAATTTCTAAGCGGATCAGAATTTCTTATAATTGTAGCATAATGTGTGATAAAGTGGAATTTAGGTGTTAAGTGTTTTTTAAACAATATTTGATATTTGTTGTTAATTTTTTCTGAATTTGTTTCTATTCGATTTAGAAGAGAGTTTGTGACCTCATAGCACAAAATATCATCAATAAGTTCAAAAAAATCTAGAAGAAATGTCCGCACTTCATCTCCATGTACAATGTAATCGCCGAACAAAACAGGGAAATAGTGACAGAATGATAGCATTTGTTTTGCAGTCATGTTTAGATTGCGGTTTTCTAATTCAGAAATATTGATACTACACTTTTCATTGCCCTTGTCATGAGTTCCATATTGTAATGCCTTTAGTCGAATATTTAGGTCAGAAAGACTGAAATATTTTACTTTCTTTACAAAATACAGTAGGGCTTCACATAAAATGTAATGACAAATTCCCTCAAAAAAAGTCATGCATTACATCAACCGAAAAGGTTTCTGTGCAGTGAAATGATGGCATACGATTGAATATGGAACTACACATTACACCAGTTTCAGCAGATAAATTCTGTTCTAGGGATTCTCTATAATTAATTCTATTTCTGGCAATATTTTTATTTTCGCAGCAATATCTTTGAGTCTCCGATTTTTTAAGCAAACAAAATCTACAGTAATAGTGCGCCGACAAGCTTTTAGAGAAACCAAGAATAACATTCAATCCGAGGTTATCGCCTAAGAGAAGTCCCATTACGAAATGTATTTTTTTAATTCCACCATCTGTATATCAACACCTTCCACTTCAATTCGTTTTAAGGTGTTCACGAGAGTAACTAAACAATAATTTCCATACTCCTTCACATCACATGATCTGATTGAGCATGCTAAAAATACATCGTCAAGCTTAGATGTCTTATTAGGAAGATGCTTTGTAGATTTTGATCCAAGTGGATTGTTTATGCCGAAATCATCTGTATACTCGTATAGAAAGTATGGAATTAAATTTGTTCCTGGATACAAACGTTTTTTCTGTTGCCATAAATTCCCCTAAAGAAAATTCACAAACTTTTTATTTTTTCTGTCTCTTTCATGTGCGGTAACACTTTTTCGAGATAATTATTTCCTTGGAAAATGTTTTGTAATTGAAATTCCAAGGGCATTACTATGCCTTTGGCTTTTAGATTAGTTTCTATAGTAATTTCTTCAACGTTAGCTACAAGTTTTTTTTCACTTAAAGTTTTCATTAATTTAAATTCTGTACTGACGTTCTTGAAAATATTTTTGGTGTCGTTAAAAACGTCGGTCAAGCTTATATTAATGACATTTCTCTGACACAAACATTCTTCAATCAATTCAAGAACAGGAGTCAAAATTAAGTTTTCTGTCGCTTCCTTTATGCGATCAACATTAGATCGAGGCATATTATTAAAAGAGTGCAATTGAACAATGTATTGCGTGTTATCGTAATTAAATTTAGAAGTAGAGGGATCCCAAAAGCTATTTGAAGCATTAATCATGGATGATTAATCTAAACATTCAAAATTGTTGTCTGTTTTATTTGTTTTGTTAATTTCCAAATTTGTTGATGCGTAAAAATTGGCAGACTCTTTATCACATTCGTTATTTACTTCCATAGTATTTGTTTCACATTTACCTAATTTCACCAACCTCTCTTATTCTCGTTTAAAATGCGTAAATACATGTCCCTTAAAATTCTGTTTCCGATGATACTTTTGGTAACAATCTGCAAAAGTGCATTCGAATGCAGTGTTTGGCAATAAATCATGAATTTTTAAGTGGTCAATGAATGCTTTTGGACATAAAAATTCTTTACAACACACAAAACATGCTACAATCTTCATAACTAAAGGGTCCGCCATCTTTTTCAACTAGTGCTTATTTCGTGAATGGTAACACTTAGCTCATGTCTGATTGGACAGATAATTAGTTTTATCCTTCCGCTGAACGAATATGGTTGTGTATACGCTTGAACAACGCTGGGAAATATGCCGAAGAAGAAGATGCCGATTTTGCAAAAAAAAAAAAATCATATTTTCAGATGAAGCTCATTTTGATCTTGGCGGGTATGTAAACAAGCACAATTGTCGCATTTGGGGCACAGAAAACCCGCACGCAATCATTGAAAAGCCGATACGGATTTTGGTGCGGATTTGGTCCAGAGGCATAATTGGGCCATTTTTCTTCGAAAATGAGCAAGGAGTGTCAATGGCGATCGTTATCAGGCCATGTTGAACGAATTTTTATTCACAAAAATTGAAGAGGAGGATATTGGCAACATTTGGTTTCAACAGGACGGCGCTACGTGCCACACAGCCGAAATTACACTCGATGTTTTGGGCCCTGTTTTACAGCTGCACACAATCGATAATGTGCTTAAAAATTGGACCGATCGTGTAGGCTACTGCATGGCCAGCCGAGACAGCCATTTGAATGAAATTATTTTCCATTATTAACCGGAAGGATTGTACTTTAAAATAAAAAAATAAAATTGAGAAAATATTCAGTAGTTTTTTTTATAGCATTTTCAAAAAAAAAGTTATTTGGCGGACCCTTTATAACCTACAATTCACAGATCACTTTTAAAAATGTAATTAATTTATCTTCTTCCGCACGTCACACGACTGAACTGAAATTGAATGACGAAATCAAAGATCTTCACAAAACAAACTAAGCAAGCAACGCTTTTTTGTGTTTGTACGTTTGCTTGTGGGCACTTTTTAAATCACTCAAATCAAAATGTTTAATAAACAATGGGAAAATGATTTTTTTATACGGAACATAGATTGCGAGCCGCAATGTTTGACTTGTTATCGTGTTTATCGTTATCGTTTTAAGAAGAGATTACTAACCAAAATCTTTTCTGTACTTTTATTATTTTATATTACTCTACTCGTATGTAATATATAATAAAAAATGTTTTCCTCAGTAAATCATTTATCAATAAATGAATATAATTAATTGTTTATAGATAGTAAATGCGAGTACCATAACAAAAATAAAAAAGGCCATCAGTACGAGAAAAGATAATAAATAGGAAAACAAATCACATCTTAATTGATTCGATCACTATTTTCATTAGTTTATTGAATTTTTATACCCTCCACCATAGGATGGGGGTATATTCATTTTGTCACTCCGTTTGTAACACCTCTAAATATTGATCTGAGACCCAATCTGTGGTAATCACGCGACAGTCCGCAATAATAGAGCTAGGTTGATCAAATTTGGTACAAATACTTCTTATAGTTGCAGGTTGTTTGGAATTACAAATGAGCGATATCGGTCCATATCTAGATATAGCTCCAATATATAGCATCTAACATGATTTCTATTGTTTTTGTGTTTTTCTATTATATTTTTGCGTTTTTCGGTGTTATTTTCTTTAGGTTTGAATTATTTTGTGAGGTCACATACCCTCACATGGAGGGTATATAAGATTCGGCATGGCTGAACTTAACGCTTTTACTTGTTTCCAATTATGAATGGGATTGAAATATTAAAATAATAACTAGTTAAAGTTTTAACTGTCTTGATTACATGTTTAATTACTTTTTTCTCTTTATAATATCAAATTCGTGACTGAAATTTTAGGCGTAAAAATTTATTCTGTGCATGGGCTGAGTAATCATTTATCGTTCTTTTACAGTCCAACACAGTTCTGGATTTGACCCTTTCCGATGTTATTGCTTTAATTGCTATCTGTGACGATGTTGGCATATTTAGGCTTTGTGGTGTTACTGAGCCAGTTCACAAACTCGGTGATTGCTCGGTGAAGTTCGACTTCTGGTTCATCAATAAAATGTCCCAGACCCGGCCAAAATTATATAAGGGCTTGTCCTCTTCTATTAGTGTTAGTACTACCCCAAGCGATATGGTGGGAGTTAGCATCACAACCAGCTAATAACTCATGTCTTGTATGTTTGGAGTCCCTCACAAGACGCTGTAATTTCGACGTGGTGGCAATGTTGGCGCATCGAATGACAGATATACTGACGCCTTGCCTCAGTACAGTTGTGTCCGATGTTGACAACTCTGGAGAGAAAAGAAAGCAAGTCCTTTGTCGAGTACCTGTGTTAGTGTAGAAAAGTTTGTAGTTCACATTTTTTTTACCAACCACCTAGGCTGCCACCAGATACATATACACAGAATTACAACGCTTTAACAAATTGTCCAAACTAACTCAAGTTAAAAATTTGGCTTATATGGGCGGGGCCACGTCCATTGGTCTGATCCCGCCCATTTTTGGACCAATCAGGTATACGACCACCAGATAAATATACACAAAATTACAGTGCTCTCGCTTACATATTGTGCAAGATATCTCAATTTAAAAATTTGGCTTAGATGAGCGGGGCCACGACCAATTGTCCGATCCTGTCCATTTTATGACCAACCACGTAGGTTGCCACCAGGTATACTAAATTGCAGCACTCTCGCTAACAAATTGTTCAAGATCTCACAATTCCAAAATATGGCTTATATGGGCGGGGCCACACCCATTGGTCTGAATTGGTCAAATACATATACACATAATTACAGGACTCTCACTAACAAACTGTGTAAGATATATCAATTTCAAAACATGGTCTATATGGGCGGGGTCACGCCCACTTGATATATCGAAACACATGTACATTCTGTGTACATTCAATTTCAAGAAGATCGGTCCAGCCGTTTAGACGTTTATGCGGTACAAACAAACAAACCAACAAACACACATTCTCTTTTATATATATAGATAGAGCTTTAACCCGGCGCACTTCACAACCCTCATACTTTATTTATTTTCTGTTTAGGGTACTGCAAAATAGTTTCTTTCAAAATGTCATGATTATTACATATGGTGCAAAATAAATTTCATATCGCTCATTAAGAAAAAGAACGACAAAACTCAAAATTTGACATTTCCCTTAAGTTTTATTTAAATGATCTATACAAAAATAACTATTTGGCAGAGTAGGATGACATAACTTCTGAAGTGTGCCAAATATCAGGAATCAGCCCAATCGTGGATCAGCTTACAGATATTAAAATGTAAGACAATTTAGTATGACCAACTCCAAAAAAATTATTTTGAGTAGTAACGTTATTTTCCTCTGAATGTTGAAAAGCTTTTTTGGATCATGTGTTAGCGTCTTTCCCTAGCCTGTTCCAATAGCTACATTCACACCCTGATACAATATAAAACCATATTTGTCCTACCGCGTCCGTAACGGTACGATTAAAAAGGTAAAGTAAATCGCTCCATTGTACCACAACTTTTGCACCACTGTACAATATTTAATCCTTTTTTCGCCACAGTGCCACTAAAAGAATTCATTTAGAAAAAATCATAATTTATAGTCCAAGATCCAAATTCGCAATCTTAGGCCGTATTTAACCCTTTTTGTCCCCTATTTGTGCCATGTTTATCTATTTACCATACCGTACCTTATTATACATAGATGTACTTATTTCCAAAATTTTCTTAGCTTTGGTTTATACTGTAAGAGCTACATTCGCACTCTGGGACCACATTCAACCCTTTATGCACCACTCTACCATATTTAACACTTTTAATTGCACTGTGTTTCTAAAATACGAAATTTTATACATATGTATCTGGACTACATATATCCCTTTTTTCCTACTTACCACATTTAACCATTTTACCACATTTTACTGTATTTAACACTTTTTTGCCCAACTGTACCATATATAACTCTTTTTGCTTAGCAATACCATATTTAATCCTTTTTGTTCCACTCAAACATATTTAACACCTTTTCGCCCCTCTTTAACATATTGAAAAATCTTTACGTGCGCAACTGCACCACTAAAAGCATAAATCTGGAAAAAAAAATACTTCTTATATCATGTTTCAGGAGTTACCCTCTCTCCCTGCATCCGTTTGTTTGTCCGCAGTTCTAAATAAAGGGTCCGCCATCTAACGTTTTTTTCAACTAGTGCTTATTTCGTGAATGGTAACACTTAGCTCATGTCTGATTTGACAGATAATTAGTTTTATCTTTCCGCTGAACGAGTATGGTTGTGTATACGCTTGAACAACGCTGGGAGCGATCGACTTACAGAAGATGCCGATTTTGCCAAAAAAAATCATCTTTTCAGGTGAAGCTCATTTTGATCTTGGCGGGTATGTAAACAAGCAAAATTGTTGCATTTGGGGCACAGAAAACCCGCACGCATACATTGAAAAGCCGATACACCCAAAACGAGTCACTGTATGCTGCGGATTTTGGTCCAGAGGCATAATTGGGCCATTTTTCTTCGAAAATGAGCAAGTGGCCGTTACAGTCAATGGCGATCGTTATCGGGACATGTTGAACAAATTTTTGTTCACGAAAATTGAAAAGGAGGATATTGGCAACATTTGGTTTCACCACACAGCCGAAGCTACACTCGATGTTTTCAAAAAAAAAAGTTATTTGGCGGACCCTTTATATGCTATTTGACCCATTGTACCATATTTAGCCCATTTTGTCCCACGTTACCATATTAAACTATTTGTGCAACCTGTACCATATTTACCCTATTTTGCCCCACAGTTCCATTGGTCTCGCTGTAACATTTTTAACACTTTTTGGCCCACAATACCATATTTAACCCTGTTTTCCCCACTGTACCATATTTAACACTGTTTGCTACACTGTAGAATATTTCACACATTTTTGCCCCATAGTTAACCATTTTTGCCTAACTTCACCATATTTAACCCTTTTTGCCACACTGTATCATAGTTAATACATGTGTGCCCCAATGTTCCATAGTTAACCCTTTTTGACCCACTGTGCCACATTCAACCTTTTATCTCACTGTATCATATTTAACACTTCTTGCCCCACAGTACCATATATAACAAATTTTTGTCTCACTGTACCATATTTAAAATATGCCCCCCCCCCCCCTCTAGCAAATTAAATCCTTTTTCCACACTGTGCCATATTTTCAACACTGCACCATATTTGTTCACTGTACATTATTTTAACCGGTTCTAAAAAAACTCTTCATATCTCAAGTTTAAGTTCCAATTTTGCCAGATTGATCCATTTGCACCATAAATAACCACTTTTTGCCCACTCCGCATCTCAAAGTTAGAATTTCTAAAAATCACTTCCGATCTATAGTTTATTTTACAAAAGCTACCCTAGAACCATGCGACCATATTTAACATTTATAAACCACCATACCATATTTTACACCTTTTGCCCCACTGTGCCCCAAAAAGAACGAATAAAAAAACTGACTACCGATGCCCTAAAGACATGATCGAATTTCGAAAAATCATGGCAATTTCTGAGTCATCGTAATACTAGCCTTAAGGACTACAGCGACCGAGTCTCTACAAGCCCTACTCCATATACTGCCGATTAATATTGTGGCGAGAGAAGTTGCAACCAAAGCGGCAATAAGACTAAACTGCCTATCAATGTGGAGGTTCAAAAACTACGGTCACATGAGGATATCAAAGTGTAGTGCCAACTGTGTACACCTTCGAGAGAAATTACATCACTATAATTCCCGCCAGAGATGAATGGGTTGGAAGAATACCAGGTAATATAAACCATCTCCACTTTTACACGGATGGTTCGAAGCTTGATGAGAAGGTTGGCTTCGGAGTACACTGTGCAGAGCTTAGTTTGGATATAGCTCACAGACTACCAGATACCTGCAGTGTCTATCAAGCCGAAATAATGGCAATATGGGAAGTAGCCAAGTGGCTGAGTCGCAACATAGTAACCAACACTGGCGTTGTCATTAACTCGGATAGCCCGGCTGCCATCAATTCTCTGGAGGCAACATCCCCAAATTCACAAGCTGCCCTCGACTGCCGCAGATCTCTTAACGAGGTGGCTGAGCAGTTTAATATACACCTCATATGGGTGCCTGGGCATAGGGATATACCGGGGAACTGCAAAGCCCATGAATGTGCTAGGAAAGGGACGACATTACAAATTCTCGAAGAATTTGCATATATTGGTGCGACACTATCCACGTGCAAGCTTTGACTTAGACAAGAGGCAATCAGGCAGTCCAACGAAAGGTGGACAGAAATCGGCACCTGCAGGGTAGCTAGACAAATCTGGCCAAGGTATGACCTGAGAAGATCAAAATATCTCCTCGCACTAGAGAGGCAAAGATTGTCTACATTAGTAACAGTTCTGACGGGACACTGCTTGATCGGCGAACACGCCAAAAGATTGGGTATTGACTCTAATGACTTCTGCAGAAGCTGTGGAGATGAGGAAGAAGTGGAGAGCATTGAGCACTTGCTATGCGACTGCCCCGCTCTGAGTAAACGACGACTGGACATACTGGGGTCGGCTTTTCTAGGCAGCCTAACAGATGTTTCCAGTACCGATATTCGATCGATCGATACATTTGTATATCAAACAGGTTGGTTTCGATGAGGGGCATTTCAGCCCGTGGTAACATTAGGGACCTAAACTGGTCTATGTGAGATTGTATAAAAAAATACGGCTGCCACCCTAACCTAATAGGGGCTACCCTCACAGCAAATTTCACGATTCTAGCTCATTCCGTTTAGATTTGGCGGTAGTACAATATTTATCCCTTTTTTCCCCATTCTACTTCCTCTGTCTTATCTTTTGTTTTGCCTGCGGCTGGATGTGCTCTTGCTTCAGTTTCGACTGCGGGATCCAAGGCACCAATTCCCGTAAAAGTTTCATGCTCACGATTGTTCGATAACGACGACACATGAGTCGTGAGTCAGTCAACACTTGTCACCGGCACCGGATGTTCTTTCCCCTTTGTCTTTTTTGGTTTAATAATAAATTTGTTTGGGGAAACTTTCCAGACTAAGCTCAGAAATTTCAGTCCAGAGACTGATGCATCCAATTCAACCTCAAACAACAAACCACGTGGTTGCATAATAGGTAGGTGAATAGGCAATAACACGTCCGGATGCTACGACTGGCGGCGACTGACTGAATAAATGACTTTAGGGCGGATATTTTTTAAATTTAAATCATATTGCCATCGCGAGCGATTTCCTTTCTACTATTGTATCATAAACATTTTTATAACATTAAGATTCGATCTCTCTATATATATTGACATTATTGTTTTCAAACTCTACTTTTTGTGTCGACTGGCCTTTTCCATCTACAGGCAAGTTCATGGCGTCTGTCTTTTGGGATGCGAGTAGGATTATTTTTACTCATTATGTTCAAAAGGAAATCAACGGCGAGAATTATGATAGCATTTTGCAGCATTTAAGTAATGAAATAAGAGAATAAAGGAAAAATAAAAGTTTGATTTGCTTCCGCCCTCGTATACTTAAATAGTTTAACATTGTAAACAAAAGTTTTATTAGTTCCTTACTATTGTCCATCGTTCAACTGTCAGATAACTAAAAATATTGATGTTCAAAATTTTAAATTATTTAAATATATTATAACTTCATTTTCAAAATTTTAAGTGGCTTCTTTAGTAACGCTTAGAAGGTTTATTATTCCGATAAAGCCAGTCGATTCAAAAAGAAGTTTGAAAGCAATAATGTCAATATGGTGAAATGACGATCGAATCTTAATGTTATCATCAAATTTGTGATACTATAGTAGAAAGGAGGACGCTCGCGATGGCAATAAGTTTCAATTTGAAAAATATCCGCACTAAATGCATTTTTTAAAATATATTACTTTAATTAATCTCACAATTAAAAAACACTTTGATATTATTTGCATTATGATTAAGAACTACACATTACTGCCTTAAAATTATTGAAAAAATATATAAAGCTCCCGTTACATTTTTTAGTAAGATGGCGCTACTATTATTTTGACTACAACTGTATGTGCACATTCAATATAAATGCATATGTACTCGTACATTCTAATGTTACAAAAAAGAATTCATAACGAACCAAACTGTTATATTCCATAATTGAATTGGTTTGGTCCGAAAATATTCATTATACATCGAAAATATACCGAATCGGGAGATACATACATATATATGGGGGCTATATCTAAATCTGAACCGATTTGCCTGAAATTTGGTACAACTTTGGTATGAAAAAGTTGTTGTTATTTGTGTTAAACTTCGCCTAGATCCAACAATCACAGCAATTACCACATTGCGAACAAGCCTAGGGACCTAAACTGGTCTACGTGAGCGGAAAAAAGGGCTGCCACCCTAACCTAACCATGCGAAGAACCCTAAAACGACCGACAGACAGACGGACATTTGAAACCCAAACTTCGGAGGACGGTAGCATATCCAAACGGCGTCAAAAAAATTAAAAAAAAAACGAAATTTTTTCGATAGTCTCAATAAAATAACGTGTAGGCCCATAGCAAATTTCCAAAAAAAAATTGAGAACCACACACAGAATACAGTTTGGTTGCTTCAACCGAATTATTTTTTTTTTATAATTATTTATTTGTACGTAAAATTTACATTTCTTAATAATTAGGCCTCAGCGCCACAAAGGCATTATTGAGGCAAGTGGCAACATAATTTATTCTTTGTTACAAATAAATATATATATATATATATATATAATTAAGTAATTTACATCGTTATTTGCCAACCGAATTTTGGTAGTTCTGTCGACTATCATGCGATTCCATCAGGACAACCAATATTTTGATTGTGGTATACATCTGCTTCCATGTTGACAACAATCAGATTTGGCTGCGCCAACTACGAAAATGGTGGCTTAATTTGTCTGTTGTTGTTGCCACAACCAACTGATTTAAAAAATTTGTTGTTCTGACAATTTGTCAGTCATATACTACCAACAATTAATTAACAGTTTTCACTAGTTTTTATTTTATTTATTGAACAAAAAACAAAACAATTCATAACAAAATTAAAATTCCCATATTACAAATTCATCACCATTTTGAGATGTGGAAATATTTGACACAATTTTAGTACACGAAAAAAACATACAACTTTTATGCAAATATCGCTTAACCCTGTGCTTTCAATTTCGTGATTGTTGCTTTTATTTTTTATTTATGTAAAACATTTTGCACAACATATTCTGCATTCCACACATTATTATCCACACGAGACTATTTTTGATTATCTATACCGTTCTTGAACAAAATGTTGAAGATTTTTTATGTCGAGTAATTTTATTTTTGGTTTGTCATGTATCAGCAAAAGAACAGCAACCAATCTTTCGGTTGTATTTCCCAAAATACATTTAATTATTCAAAATTTGGGAAATGATTGGGATAACCAATAAACGATTATTTATTAATATTTTTTCTGTTGTAGAAACCAATTATTCGGTGCAATAATAATCTTTGGTCTTTTGATACAATTTCTGTTGTCAAGAATAAAAAATTGGTTGTCACAACCAAAAATCGATCATATGGTACTATAATGAAAATTTAAAATTGGTTGCCACAACTAACCGAGTGTCAATGAAAAAACAATCTTAATTCGATTGATACAACCATCGATTTAGTTGCAAGCATTTTCATTTGATCGTATCCATGTTATTATTGTTGTTTCAACTAATTATATATAAATACCACCTGCAGACGGTGTAGGCTATATACTTTTTATTGCTAGTACTATTTTTTAATTGTTACAGTCGAATTCCAACCAATTATTTTCCTGGGTGCAGTATAATTTAGCATGCAATATAAAATAACAAATTGTAGGGGAGGATTAAGAGTCCTGCCCTTGAGTTATGAGATTTGTTAGAGCGAGGATTAAGGGTCCTGCCCTGGGATTATGGATTTTGGTAGAGCGAGGATTAAGGGTCCAGCCCTACGAGATTGTTTTGTTTGTAATATTTATAATTTGGTATTATTTATTAGAGTAAATCCTAACCAGACGAATCCGTCCAAGCTGGATTATACTCAGAAATATTATTATTTATTTTGGGCCAAATCAGACTTAATAGTCCAAAAATGTCCACTTTTGATTTGTCCGCTTTAAAATGAAGACAACTTGTTTCATTGACAGCTCAAAACGAATGAATCTTTATTTGTTCCATGTCTTCGCATGAAGCCTTCCAAAAATTATGAATACATTAAACAGAAAATCACTCAAGACAGAATGTATACAAAACATATGAGTGTGAGTATACGCACTACAGTCGTGACATAAAATATGAAATAATGAACGAGACAAAATTTGATCAATTGAGTTAAAATTAAATGAGATCATTTCAAGAGAGTTAATCGAGTCATTATTCAAACGAGTTTATATTGATTCTGAGTTATTTTACATCCATACAAATTTAATTAGGTCCTCTTAAAATATACATTTTGAGTAAATTAAACTTATAGTTCAAACGATAATGAAAATAAAATAATAACTAATTTATATTCAAAGCGGCTGCTACATTCTCCCCCTCTGCCTCAGAAGTCGTCCCGACGATGTGGCAGGATGTCAGTATATCTTACTGGTTGCTTTCTTTGACGGTGGGATCTTCTGTAAAGCGATGTTGATTCATTACTTAGGGTTGCGTTGTTGGAATATGAAGAAACGTCTTCTAAGTTTGATCTATCGGATTGTTTTGTGTTTTGTACATTATTAGTTATATTATCCTCTGTTGTAGGCGGTATTGTGGTGTTGCTGCATTTGTTGTTTCTGGGTATGTTCTGTCGTTGTTTGTTGCATTTGTTGTTTCTGGGTATGTTCTGTCGTTGTTTGTTGCACTTCTGGCTGTGGAGTTGCGTATTGCCCCTTTTGTGTTTTTTGGTCTGCCTCTACGTTTTAAATTGCTCAGAATATGTGTCGAAATAAGTACTTTGTCTCCGATTTCAAAGTTTACTTGTGGTCTACGCTTTAGATCGGCATACATTTTGTTTCTATCTTGCATCTTCTCTTGAGATTCAATGGCTAAAGATAGGCTATCAGCAAGACGTATTAAGTGTGGTGTTATCTGTGGCACAAAGTTCTCCGCATTTACAATCGTTTTTAAATCGTTTTGAATTTCCATAGGAGTCCTAAGCTCTCGTCCAAATGTAAGGTAAGCAGCGGTATGTCCTGTAGATGAGCATTTTGCTGTGTTCATTGCGAATCGAATCGATGGCAAATTTAAGTCCCAGGCGGTGTGATCTTGGCCGACACATATAGACAGTTGTGCCTTTAGGTCTCTGTTTTTTCGCTCTACCGGATTTGCTTCTGGGTGGTATACCGGAGTAAATGATTGTTGAATTCCTAAACAATAGGTCAGCTTCTGCATTACACCCGAAATGAATTGCGTACCGTTGTCCGAATGTAATCTTCTAGGAACACCATATCTTAAGAAAACTTCGTTCAATAAAACCTTTGCACAGTTTTCAGCGGATGCTATTTTTAGAGGGAACAACTCTGTCCAACGGCTGCATAAATCTTCCACAATCAGTATCCATTGGTTTCCTTGTGGAGTCTGTGGCAATGGACCAAACAAATCCACAGCTACAATTTCGAATCTGCGATTGCTGCATACTGTTTTGAGAAGACCAGTCGGCTTCATATTTGTAGGTTTATAACGCTGACATTCAATACATGATTTTACGTAATCGGTAATTTCGGCTCTCATTCCTGGCCAATAATAATGTGGAGTTATTCGGCTTATGGTTCTATCAATTCCATAGTGACCAGCGGTTGATACATCGTGGAAATTATAAAGAATCATGCTACGCATTGATTCTGGCACAACCAACTGACCGTTTTCTGACTCTTCTTCAGAGCAGAATCTATATAATACACCATCCAGCATTATGTATCCTCTGCCAGTATAACGGGGAACATTCTCGTCGTCATTTTCGAATGAGTCTATTATTTTCTTTACGTTCGGGTCATCCATTTGCGCCTTTCTAAAATCTTCAGCTCCTTTGTGAGGAAAATCTATTTCGATTGCCATGCATTGACATTTTAAGTCATTGTGACTTTGGAGCTCGCATGGGGGCCTCGATAACGTGTCTGCCACCAAATTTTGACGACCTGGCGTATATTCAAAACGAATATTATAGGTTTGTAGTTGAAGCGCCCATCTCGCTAGGCGTCCTGTGGGACTTTTTAGACTGAATAGCCACTTCAGAGGTTGATGGTCAGTAAGGACCAATATTTCCGAGCCTTCTATGTACCCTCTGAACTTTTGGACTGCCCATACAACCGCCAACGTTTCTCGTTCGGTAGTCGAATAGTTCCTTTCGGCTGGAAGTAACAAACGACTTGCATATTCTATTGTATGTTCTGCCTCCTTCTCCCCCTGGATCAGAACTGCCCCGAGCGCATAATTGCTCGCATCTGTCTTCAATATGAAGGGCAAGTTTTCATCCACTTGCTTTAAGATGGGTGGCGAGGTCAACCGATTTTTAATGATTCAAATGCCATCTGCTCTTTCTCAGACCATCGCCAAACATTATTTTTCTTGGTTAAATCGGATAATGGTTTCGAAATATCTGCAAATGATGGAATGAAACGTCTGTACCATGAGCATGTCTGCAAAAATGACAAAAATTCTTTAGGGTTTCTTGGTTTTGGACGGTCCATAAAAGCTCTTGTCTTCTCCGGATCTGTTTTGAGGCCTTCAGTGGTCAGAATGTGTCCAAGATATTTGACAGTTGGCTTGCAAAAGAAACACTTCTGTCGATGGAGGTGAAATCCAAACTTTTTAAGCCTATTAAATGTTTGTTTAAGATCCTTTATATGAGATTTTAAATCCTTTGAACATATGATGATATCATCGAGGTAAGCCAAAATTAGAATATCAGGGAGGCCAGCTCGAAATTTGTCTATTAATCTTTGAAAGGTAGCGGGAGCGTTTTTTAATCCAAATGGCATTCTATTAAAGACGTAAATTCCAAATGGTGTGGTAAATGCCGTTTTGTTTTTGTCTTTTTCGGCTATTTTAATTTGCCAGTACCCAGATCGTAAGTCCAATGTAGACATGAACGGTGTTGTTTTTGCCGAGTGTAGGAGATCATCTATACGAGGTAATGGGTAAGTATCTGTTGTTGTAATCGCATTAAGGCGCCGATAATCAACGCATAACCTTACTGAACCATCCTTTTTCGGGATCAAAACTACTGGGAATGCCCACGGAGATTCTATTTCTTCTATTATACCTTTCTTCAGCATTTTATCCAACTCTTCTTTCAGAATATTTTTCATTTTCGGTGAGATCCTGTATGGTGGATTAGCTATAGGTGTATGTGATCCTGTATTTATAAAATGTTCTAAATGTGGTATCGGGATATCGATGTCTTCAAAGATTTCCTTTTCCTCGTCTATTAAATCATCCAATAATTGTCTTTCATTGTGACTAAGGTATGGACCTTCATTTGGTCGAAGTTTTATTTCTATCGAATTCAATTCAATTGGTGTAAATATTTCATCGCAATATTCGTTGTGGTTTAGTTTTTTTAGAGGCGGAAACAATTCGGAACTAGATTGAGTTTCCATATCTTCTGGAATTGAACCTTTAAAAATGTTGTTAATGCTTCTCGGTGAGTAGTCATTATTACCGCTTTCGAACCACGATAGAAATTGGTTTACATCATCTGGCCTTTTGTTAATCTTTGTAGCCAATGATATGTTATTTATGATTTGTGGCTGATGCAATTTAAAGGAAAAATTTGTCGATGGGTCATCTTTAAAATGCCATATACGTTGGGCTAAATCCAGAACAATATTATTTTCTTCAAGAAAATCTATACCTAAGAGGGTTCTGTTTCCAACAGCTTTAGGCAAACAAATGAATCTTATTTTCTTAAAGCGGTTTCCAATAATAATATCTACTACAGTAGAATATACAATTTCATTCCGAGGAATACCATCTGCTAATATAATTTCAGCGCAAACCTTCTGAAATGGTACTTTTTTTTGAATCAATTTTTGGTAGAGAAGGTATCCCGCAACACTAGTTCTAGCAGCAGTGTCAAAATATGCTTCGCCTTTCAAGCCATTCACATTAATATCTACTATTGGGACATTACGTCCTACCAATGTAGAGTGAATTGAGTTAAAATCAAGTTGTCCTTCTCGAGGATTTACATTTGTTTTGTTACAGAATGGGCAATTCGAGCGGTAATATCCTGCTGCTCCACATCCGTAACAGTTTAGATTTGTCTCTGGTCTTTCTTTAGCATGCTTGTGCTTCTCAGCTTCAATTTTCTTAAAACAGTTCTCAGCTATATGGTTTCGTTTTCTACAGAATGTGCATCTTTGGCCAAATTTTCCATTATTTTCGAAAGTTTTATCTTTCACTTCCATCTTCTCTTGTCTGTTTTCCATAACGAGCATTTCGATTTCTCTCGCTTTATTTAAAAGGTCTTGAAAGGAAGATACGGAGTCTCTAGATATTTTCTCTCGAATTTTCAGGTATACCATATTAAGCATCGTTTTTTCTGACAGCTTTTCCGAAAGTTGTGCGAAAAGTCGTCTTTTCTTACAGATAAAACTATCAGTACTTTCGAAAATCTTTTGTTTTTCTTGACAAATTTCGCTAAATATTCGCCAATCTGGCTTAGGAGGTGCAAACGCTCCACGCAATAAATCTACAGCTTCCTGAAATGACTTTGCCTCGTCTTTAACTCCTTGCCACCATGCAGAGGCGTAACCTTCTAACAATAATGGGAGACTGGTGAGCGCAAGAAAGTCTGTAATATTTTCAGCTTCTTTATAAATTTGAATTGTGGCTAGAAAATCTTCTATGTTAGTAGAATTTTTATTTCCATGGAAACGAGCGGTGCAATTACTAAATGTGGGTTTAATTTCCTGTCTTACGGTTAAACCACCAACAAGTTCTCTAAATTGGGCATGTGTTAAAATCATATTCTGCGAAGTCGTGATCGCACTGGCCTTACTGGTACTTGCATTCGTCATATTTAAAATATTTTGTGGTAGGGCAGATCCAGATGTTAATGCGGTAACAGGACTTTCTGTTGTAGATGGAACAATATTACCCTCTAGTGAAAGAACGGGATTATCTGTTATAGATGGAGTTGTACGCGGACTTCGTCTTACACTCATACCAGAAAATAATTCTTTTCCAATATAGGAGAACCCTGTCACACCAGTGAATAAAGAGAATAATTGCTCTCTTAAATGTAAAATCACTCCAAACAGAACTCTTCAGAGAGTGATAAACACAACAATTCTGAGACTCTCTGGTACGAAAACCAACAGTAGTGACAATGTAACGACGGTGTAATAGCAACAACAACAATAGCGCAAAATTAATGCAGATCACTATTGGGAGACCACCAATGTGACAACAGAACAACTTACAGTAATCGATGACAACAACTAAGACTGATGATGGACAACGATGATGTGATGATAACAACAACAACAACCAGCATTAATGAAGTATATAGATGATGTGATGGCAACAACAACTACCAGAAATGATGATGTGGAATCGGCGGTGTAGTGCCAACAACAAATATCAGCGATAACGGTGGATTTATGTTGTAGAGTCAAACGACGTGTTTTGTTTTTCAGAAAACAGAGTTTTTGCTGATTTCGTCTCTGACTTCTGTTATGTATTTTTAAATAACTAAAATCTTTTTATAAACTTTTAAAGATTTCAGCTAATTTTCCTTTTTTGTTGGGCGCCAATTGTAGGGGAGGATTAAGAGTCCTGCCCTTGAGTTATGAGATTTGTTAGAGCGAGGATTAAGGGTCCTGCCCTGGGATTATGGATTTTGGTAGAGCGAGGATTAAGGGTCCAGCCCTACGAGATTGTTTTGTTTGTAATATTTATAATTTGGTATTATTTATTAGAGTAAATCCTAACCAGACGAATCCGTCCAAGCTGGATTATACTCAGAAATATTATTATTTATTTTGGGCCAAATCAGACTTAATAGTCCAAAAATGTCCACTTTTGATTTGTCCGCTTTAAAATGAAGACAACTTGTTTCATTGACAGCTCAAAACGAATGAATCTTTATTTGTTCCATGTCTTCGCATGAAGCCTTCCAAAAATTATGAATACATTAAACAGAAAATCACTCAAGACAGAATGTATACAAAACATATGAGTGTGAGTATACGCACTACAGTCGTGACATAAAATATGAAATAATGAACGAGACAAAATTTGATCAATTGAGTTAAAATTAAATGAGATCATTTCAAGAGAGTTAATCGAGTCATTATTCAAACGAGTTTATATTGATTCTGAGTTATTTTACATCCATACAAATTTAATTAGGTCCTCTTAAAATATACATTTTGAGTAAATTAAACTTATAGTTCAAATGATAATGAAAATAAAATAATAACTAATTTATATTCAAAGCGGCTGCTACAAAATGTATTTGAATTTCTGCACCACTTAATTTACGGTAAAATAATAAAAATATAATGAATGTGCATTTATTAGATTTTTTTTTATATTTTTTTGTTAAAATTTTCCCAAAAAAATTTGATTTTTTCGCAATATCTTGTAAAATATCTTCGAGACCTCTGAACGAATAAAAATGTTCCAAATTTATATTCGTTTATTATATATAAGTTGAAATTGTGCAAGAGCTGCATCAGGGTCGCATTTAGCTGCCTTGTATATGATAGCACAAGCAGTTTTTTACATTCTGGGGTAAAAGTGCATTTAGATTTCTTTAATACTTAATTATTCGTTTAGAGTTTCAGTTTGAATAAAGACATCAATCCATAAAGTTCTGAGTTTTCATCATTTATATAAATCTGTGTTATTGCACACATACATATAAAAGTTCGCCCGTTCAACAACAAAGCTCACATACATATATGGTTTCTCAAATATAAACATTATGTGTCACTGTTTAACCATAACAATTCTAATCCGTATCATTTAGGTATCGAGAAAATGCGATGTGACGTATGTAGATAATAGCTTACATCATCATAAAAAGCAATTGGAAAGTTTGCAAGAAGACCGTTTGTGTCATTTGAACACCCGGATATGCAGTACAACAGATATGACGCGGTTTGGGACTCAGCAACCAACACCAACATTCGTGCCAGTTTCAATGCCTCCGTCACCGCCCCCATCATCATACAACATTGCTGTGCCAGCAATAACAGCCTGCGATCTGCCCACAACTTTGCTTCCACATCCTGCAAAATTTGCCATACAACCCATGTGGTCCACAGCTGCTATGGCTGCAGCACATATCCAGGCCGCATTCGCAGCTGTATCGGTGGCAGTCAACAATGACCATGCCAACAACAGCGATATTTGTGGAAATATGCCAAAGGCGGATTCCGCCATAGCCGATAATGGCACGTCTACGATTCAAGAACAGACCCATTCGGGAGATGATGATGTGATGTGTGGAGTTGATGCCGACTTGAAACTGAGTGACGTCATTACAAAAGCCTCAGCATTGTCGCCAAGACACATGTGCGGTGTCATATGCAATAATCGAGGGACTGTACCGTCTCCGGCCCAGGCAGTTCTGTGTTCGGCGGATAAAACAGCCATTCCCTTAGGCACAACATTAGAGTCTGGGGTTGAGAACGAGATCGACGATTGTTCAGAGACAATCGGGAAAGAAGAAGGTTCTTCACAAAGAAATTTACTGGTCATAACAAATAAATCAAAAACTTACAACGCAGACGGTACGGATGTGCCTTTGAATTTGTCAAAACCTCGTTCCTCTTCCGGCACAAAACAACAGGAAAGCGGAAGTCTAACGCCCGTCTCTTTAGAAAATGCTTCGTGTAATTGGCAATCCATGTCCAGTGAGGACACTAAACTCTTAATTTGTCGTTTGTGGAACATACCACCAATAGATGAAGTTGAATCGGTAGCCCCCGTGGTGCCCCTAGTCCCTATAGTTCCCATGGCTACCAACGATAGTGAAAATAATACATTGTCGCCCATAATACCAGCAAGAGGTGGTAAATTGAAGGTTTATACTTGTCCTGGCAAAAAGCCTGTTTTGGAACAACTGAACGCTATGCAAAATGACCAGCACGAGATTGAAAATCAACATTCGATTTCCTTTTTGCCCAAGGATACCCGTCCCAATGCTCGCGAAGGACATAGTTACAGTCATATTTATCATAAACCACATATTAAACGTCCGATGAATGCATTCATGGTCTGGGCTAAGGATGAACGTCGTAAGATTCTTAAGGCATGTCCGGACATGCACAACTCTAACATTTCGAAAATATTAGGAGCCCGATGGAAGGCCATGTCCAACATTGACAAACACCCCTATTACGAAGAACAATCGCGTCTCTCGAAGCTACACATGGAGAAACACCCCGACTACAGGTACAGACCTAGGCCTAAGCGCACTTGTATTGTTGACGGGAAAAAGATGAGAATATCCGAATACAAGACTCTCATGCGCACCAAACGAGCCGAAATGCGAGAGATTTGGTACCGTGATGCTGCACCCGGAGTCAGCGTTACACCGCCTGCCGAAAGAAGATTCTGTCACATTTCTCAGTGCGATGAGGAAGACTACCAGACTTCGATGATGACCACAGGAGGTAAACCAAAGGACATGGCAAATTATGACACACCACCGTCGATTAATATCGCCGATTGTAGTTTGAATGTTCATGATTGCCACAATTCTAGCAAAAACGACAACAACACCAGCTACGAAACGAAATGTCAGACACGTTCCGGGGTTCTCCTCGATGACAATAATCTCAGCATGCATTCTCCAAGCGATGATTGAGTCGAAGGTGTTGGCAACGAAGATGACCACTTTACATTAATTGGAGCACGCATTATGATCATACATTGGGGACTGGACTTACAGATCTATATCTTAATCTTAATAAGCAAAATTTATGGCGCTAAACCTAAAATAACAATAAATAAAATGAAGAAAATTACCAACACATTCAAATAAAAACGGAACCAAAAATATTCTCTGTGAATTTTAGACTGCATATCTACATTTATTACAAATCGTCATTTGAAATCCATAAAGGATACACAATCAAAAATTCAAAATTTAGATTGTGACTGGTAATGGTGATGTAGGGATATAAAAACACAAATAAATTATGTTTTTTCAAATTTAAGTAGAAAACGGGGGTAATCGTACTCAATGTAACTGAAGGCTAACTTATCATCTATTTTCGTTCTTTTCTAATTCTTCGTTGTAAATTAGTGTTGTATTTTAAATACTAATACAAGGGGTTTAATTTTGCTTAAAACCCCTTGTATGAGTGTAAGATAGAGTCAAAAAGGAGCTAGACTGGGCACTATGACGATACTTAAATTCGATACAATTTAAATAACGCGTGATCCATTTCGAGGTTGCCTACTTTTTTAAAGAAAAAAACACAGAAAATTAAAATTGAATGGGGAATGTTTATTATCATTTAAAAGAACATTCTTTGGCATTTATTTTTTGAAGATTATGTCTATCAAATGTTGGCCGCGGCTACGTCTCCGTTAAGTCCAATTTTCGATGACTCGTTCGAGCATTTCGACTGGTAACTGGCGAATGACACGCGTGATGTTTTGCTCCAAGGCCTGAATCGAAGCGGGTTTGTCCGCATAAACTTTACATATCCCCACAGGAAAAAGTCTAACGGTTTGATATCACACGATCTTGGTGGCCAATCGACCGGCCAAAACGTGAAATTATCTGTTCACCGAAGTGTTCTCTCAATAAATCCATTGATTGATGCGATGTGTGGGAAGTGGCGCCGTCTTGTTGAAACCAAATGTCGCCGAGATCACGAGCTTCAATTTCAGTCATCAAATAGTCGGTTATCATGGCACGATAACGGTCGCCATTAACGGTTACGTTCTCACCGGCATCATTTTTTAAGAAATATGGACCGATGATTCCACCGGCCCACAAACCACACCAAACCGTTGTTTTTTCTGGATGAAGTGGCAGCTCTTGAATCTCTTCAGGTTGCTCTTCGTCCCAAATGTGGCAATTTTGCTTGTTTACATACCCATTGAGCCAGAAATGGGCCTCATCGCTGAACAAAATTTGGGTCGAAAACGTCGGATCTTCTTGGAACTTTTCAAGCGCCCATAGAGCGAAGCGATGTCGCTTGGGAAGGTCGGGCGGCTTCAGTTCTTGCCCAAGCTGTATTTTGTATGCTTTCAATTTAAGATCTCGACGTAAAATGCGCCAAGTCGTTCCATACGTCAGTCCGAGTTGCTGCGAACGGTCTTCGTGCTGGACGTGGTCTATTCGGTCGAATATTATCCAATAATGAATGCAGGGTCTCAAGATGGGTGATGGTGTTGCCGTATAGTAGGCCGTATTATTCGCAGGCGTAAGTCTTTTTATGATGAAATGCCAAAAAACACTTAACACAAATAACATGACAGCATGACACGACTCACACGTGATCTATCAAAAAAAGGCTATTAAAAAAAGTATCCCTACTTGGATCACCCGTTATATAGGACATGTACAAATAGATTGTATTATAACAATGGGTGTGTTCTAGTCTCAGAGCTCATTGGATTATGGACACATCGTAGTGGCTATGAGGGTACACATCGTAGCGGCTGTGAGTATTGCCTTCAGATTTTGACTGACATGACCATTATTGCTAAGGCGACCATCGCGATTCGATGGTAGGCCGTTGATGTTGTTTTGGATAACACACACGCATAAGAGAAAACGAATTAGTTCTGCTAATTATCGGGAAGTAGTACGAGCTTCACAACGGGTCTCGTAAGATCGCCACTAGATGTACATAGGAGGTATGTTCAAAGAATATCGCGAATTTTTAATTTCCGCGGGCTACGTGTATTTGATTTTTGATATTTTTGTAGCGTTATGTTGGTACTCGTGTCCTATACTTATGCTGACAAGGTCGGCCATTTTGAATGTTTATTTAATTTTTGACAGCTGTTGTGCTTGGATGTGTTTTAACTTGTCTTAGATTTTTATCTATTTCAGAAAACGGATCAAATTGTTTTCTGCATCAAATTTTGTGTGAAAAATAAAATAAAGTGCGCTGACGCATTCCGAATGTTGACTGTGGCATATGGTGGAGCTACCTTGGACCAAAGCAACGTTTATCGGTGGTACAAAATTTTCTTAGGGGGCCGAGAAGATGCGTAGGACGAACAGCGTGCAGAACTCATAATGCACCACGCCCCACAGGGTAGTACGGTCAATAAAGAATATTACCTGCAAGTTATGCGCAAATTGCGAGAAGCAATCCGCCCAAAACGCCCGGATTTGTGGAAGAACAAAAACTGGCTTTTGCACCATGATAACGCCCCTGCACACACATCGTTGCTTGTGCGCGAATATTTGGCCAAAAACAACACAGTAATGGTGCCGCAGCCACCGTATTCCCCTGACCTAGCCTCCTGTGAATATTTTTTGTTCCCAAAACTGAAAAGGCCGATGAAAGGACGATGCTACGCCACGATTGAGTAGATAAAGACGGCATCGAAGAAGGAGCTGAACAAGATTACAAAAATGATTATTTGAAGTGATTCGAGGATTGGAAAAACTTTTGGCAGAAGTGTATTATATCCGAGGGGAATTACTTTGAAGGGGACAAAATAGATATTCATGAATAAATAAATACTTTTTTAAAAAATACAAAATTCGCCATATTTTTTGAGCATACCTCGTATCTGCAAAAAAAATCAAAAATATCGTTCCAACACGACGAAAACTGCAAAAGAATAAAGTCCCCCCTCGAACAAACACATATGCCTGGCCAGAGTTCCTTCCAGGTAGTTTCTGTTTTAATACTTCCATGTTTCTGTTTCTGTGTTAATTTTTCTCTTATTTCTTTCTTTCGTTTGTGATTTTGGTTTTGAGTTCAATTAGTTTATTATTGAATGCTGAACATACAACATCGACAGTCCGAAATACAATTTTTTTGTGCGGAAACTAAAGTGAAATTATTACTATTATTATGGCAGAGGATTTAGAATTTGTGTACAATACGCGTTTGCGTACAGGCAGCTTCAGCTTTACTGATAATTTCCAACAACAACTATCATCAGCGTTGCAGCGTGATTTCGCACTTCACACAGAAGCAGACGAAGAACTAGATTTAATTGAATACCAAAGCGGTGAAAACACAGATTTTGTGCCCGAAGATGACGCCTCGGACATTGAATAAGAATTGGAAATTGAAGCAAATGAAATATTCGACAGCGATGAAGAATCCGAAGAAGAAAGAAATTTCATTTCACCGAATATTGCGTTCATCATCGTAACACAAACAAATCTATATGGAGAAAAAGTTACACGCAAATGGAACGCAGAACATGCAAACTGCACACCTTTTATTAGGACACTATTGGCTTTTGGTGTCAGTCATAATACTATGCAGCTCTCAAGATTGATGTGGCAAACTGATGCACTTCCAATATTCCGTGCAGCCATGTCATATAGACGATTTGTTCCTTTGATGCGCTGTATTCGATTTGACGATAGTCGTACGCGCGCATTTCGTCAACAAACCGACAAAGCTGCTCCCAGTCGCGACATATGGAACTTCTTGAACAACGATCTTGCCAATAATTTTGAACCATACGAAAGCTATATCCATACCGTGGGAGCACAAAGTTCACGCAATACATCCCATCAACGCCCGCAAGGTATGGTGGGCATGCGATGCGAAAACCAAATATCCGTTACAAGGAAAACTTTACACTGGTAAGGAGGGAGAACAACGAGAGACAAACCAAGGCGAAAAATTGCTCATGAGTTTGGCTAATCGATACACCAACAGCGGAGGAACTATTATTGCTGATAACTTCTTTACAACATTAGACGCAGCTAAACGTCTTTCGTCGATTGGACTAGCATACGTTGGCACCATTAAATCCAACAAAAATTGTCTTCCCAAAGAAGTGAAAAAAGACAGCAAACGGCTAGTGCTTTCATCTGTGTTCGGTTTCTATGATAACCTTATATCACTGTGCAGCTACGTTCCAAAGAAGAACAAAGCAGTAAATGTGCACTACACCAAGAAATTTGAAGGCGTAGCAAAAAAATTCAACAAAGGCCGGCGTTGATACAATGGACCAAATGGTAACGCATTGATCCACAAAACGGTCAACCAGACGTTGGTCATTAGCATTTTTTGCAACATGATAGACGTCATGGGATTAGCCGCTTACATTATATTCAATGAAAATATAGAAGGAACCAGAAAGGAGAAGCGACGATTGTTCTTGAAAACGCTGAGTAAACAATTGGTACTTGCTAATACTGAAAATCGCATGAACAACAACCATACTTTGGAACAACATTCAACCCGTTTGGCCATTGAATCTTTCTTTGGAAGGCCGTTGAATATTCCCAGCAACATGCTGCCTAACCAACAAAGCGGCCCTAGTACACTGAGTTCCAGAAAAGATTTCAGAATTTGTTTCACGCAAGACGAAAAGCTGCTTAGGAAGACACGTTTTTACTGCACAAAATGCACTAATCCTGTGTGCCAACAACATTCTAAAGTTGATTATACTTGTTTGTCATGCATTCCACAAAATGAATCAAAAAAAAATAATAAAATATATTTTTTTTTTTACATTTAGTCTAAAGACCAAAATAATAGACGAACATACTTAGAAATTCAAAGTTACGGTACCCTTTTTGCCATACAAATGCATGAAAACGTATAGACGAATTTGTTGTTGAAAGTTCAGTATTATCAAAATGATGACTACAATATTGCATCAGAAATCAAGACGGGTCTTTCAAAGATAACCAATAACGCAGGAAAAATTCTGCTGCTTACAACTGTTCCCATTCACTGGAATGCATACAAGGTTCGAAATTTATTGAATGTCAGTAAATACATGGCATCATTTTTGAAGAAATATGGATCTATGATTCCGGTACGTCGGATCGGGAATCGGTCAATGGCAAAAATATAGCTCTTAACGAGAGCTAAAATATTGCTCATGGGTGTCAAGGTCGTGGGTAGACTGGAAAGTGTCTTTTTGGATTTAAAAAAATGGACTTAGCGCAATTGGCGAAAGTTTATTTTGATAATAAAGCTGGATAATTTCAGTAGTTGTTCAGGCGAAAGTCTTTCCATGTTGAAATGCAAAACAACACTTAACAAAAATAACATGACAGCATGACACGACTCACACGTTATCTGTCAAAAAAGGCTATTTAAAAGTATCTCTACTTAGATCACCCTATACATGATTATCTTTATCATTTCCTTTATTTTGTATAAATATCAGAATGGTGTCGGTTTAGGTTTAGGTTAGGGTGGCAGCCGTATTTTTTTTACAAGCTCACATAGACCAGTTTAGGTCCCCAGTGTTACCACGGGCTGAAATGCCCCTCATCGAAACCAACCTGTTTGATATATAAATTTATCGATAGTACGAATATCAGTACTGGAAAGATCTGTTAGGCTGCCTAAAAAGGCCGATCCCAGTATGTCCAGTCGTCGTTTACTCAAAGCGGGACAGTCGCAAAGCAAGTGCTCAATGCTCTCCACTTCTTCCTCATCTCCACAGCTTCGGCAGAAGTCATTGGAGTCAATACCCAATCTTTTGGCGTGTTCGCCGATCATGCAGTGTCCCGTCAGAACCTGTACTAACGTAGACAATCGTTTCCTCTCTAGTGCGAGGAGATATTTTGACCTTCTCAGGTCATACTTGGCCAGATTTGTCTAGCTACCCTGCAGGTGCCGATTTCTGTCCATCTTTCGTTGGACTGCCTGATTGCCTCTTGCCTAAGCCAAAGCTTACACGTGGATAGTGGCGCACCAATATATGCAAATTCTTCGAGAATTTGTAATGTCGTCCCTTTCCTAGCAAGTTCATCGGCTTTGCAGTTCCCCGGAATATCCCTATGCCCGGGCACCCATATGAGGTGTATATTAAACTACTCAGCCATCTCGTTAAGAGATCTGCGGCAGTCGAGGGCTGTTTGTGAATTTAGGGATGTTGCCTCCAGAGAATTGATGGCAGCCTGGCTGTCCGAGTATATGACAACGCCAGTGTTGGTTACTATGTTGCGACTCAGCCACTTGGCGACTTCCCATATTTCCATTATTTCGGCTTGATAGATACTGCAGGTATCTGGTAGTCTGTGAGCTATATCCAAACTAAGTTCTTCACAGTGTACTCCGAAGCCAACCTTTTCATCAAGCTTCGAACCATCCGTGTAAAAGTGGAGATGGTTTCTATTACGTGGTATTCTGTCGACCCATTCATCTCTGGCGGGAATCATAGTGATGTAATTTCTCTCGAAGGTGTACACAGTTGGTATATAGTCCACTCGGTCGGTTACCATAGCACTACACTTTGATATCCTCATGTGACCATAGTTCTTGTACCTCCACATTGATAGGCAGTTTAATCTTATTGCCGCTTTGGGTGCAACTTCTCTCGCCACAATATTAATCGGCAGTATATGGAGTAGGGCTTGTAGAGACTCGGTCGCTGTAGTCCTTAAGGCTCCGCTTATGCTCAGGCAGGCAGTTCTCTGAACCTTTGTTAGTAGGTTGGTGATGGTTAGTTTGTCAGTTGCCGTCCACCATACCACAATACCGTATAACAGTATTGGACGAACTACTGCTATATACATATATCCAGTGGACGATTTTAGGAGAGAGTCCCCACCGCGACCCTACAGCCTTTTTGCAGGAATATAAGGCGACGTTGGCCAATACGTTAAGTCTAAATAACATTTTCCTATCTAGAATTATTCCTAAAAATTTTGCACTTCCAAAAAAAAGTGTAGATCTGTTCCATTTATCCGAGGTGGAGGGTCCACATGTGGGACATTATTCATCCTAGTAAAGAGAACCAATTCTGTCTTGTTGGGGTTAACGCCCAAACCGCTGCTTCTGGCCCATCTAGCCAACTTGTTCAGGGCCACCTGTAGGATGTCCCTGAGGACGTTTACGAATTTGCCACTCACTGCGATTGCCACGTCGTCCGCATATGCCACGACCTTTCAGCCACAACGTTCTAGATGTAGAAGGATTTCATTCACCAAATGAAAGGAGACAGTACTCCTCCTTGCGGGGTCCCTCTGTTTACAAACCTTGCTAGAGTTGTGGACCCTAGACATGCTGTTATGCGTCTTCTTGTGAGCAGACTTTGAATTAGTCTAATCAAACTAGTGTTAACTTTTAGATGTGAGAGTGCCACAATTACCACATCTGAGTGAATGTTGTTAAAAGCCCCTTCTATGTCAAGAAATGCCACCATGGTGAATTCCTTGAAATGCAGGGACGATTCGATAGTGCTCACAAGTTCGTGCAGGGCTGATTCTGTAGACTTGCCCTTATTGTAAGCATGTTGGTTCCCCGACAGGAGTTTTGTATCCGGGTTTTCCCTAATGAAATGACTTGAAGGGCTCAAAGCTATTAATAGCCCAGCTTATTCTGGATCTCTCAGTCAAGAAGCTAGCGACGCTCGCAGTCCACTCGCACTCTTGTTGGTCCTGCTGATCCTCGGGTTCTGTTACAGAGTTCCCCGGGAAATGTGTGTCGAGCAGTACATTGAGCGACTGCTCGCTGTTTTTGGTCCAGTTATTTGGCTCATCCTGTAAATATCCCACTGTACAGGGTGAAGCAGATAATATCTTCCTCAGCCTATCGGCGTCGGAGACCTTTTCCACTTCACCACAGTAGGTATACCAAGAGCGCCTTTGCGCCTTTCTAAGCTCCTTCTTATAGATCTTGAGTTGCTCTTTATAGGCATCCCAATCATTAGCGACCCCAGTAGATTTAGCCTTATTGAATAGCTTGTTGCAGGTCTTTTTCATAGCCGTTAGCTCAGAAGTCCACCATTGGGGTTTAGTTTTACCCTTGTACCTTGTTTTTGGACAGGCTTCTTCAAGGGATATATTGAATGATATGGTGATATTATCGACCAGATTATCCAGACCGACTTTGTCATTCGGTTCGTACAGAAGTTTAGAGTTGAGGACTTTCTTGAAATTCTTCTCATACAGGTGCCACTTTGTCTTCCTTACATTTCTGTGGACGGCAGGTTTAGGCGTTTTTTCCGCGAGTTTGAACTCAATATAATGGTGATCTGAGAATGAGTGGTCGTCCAGTACATTCCACCCAATAATTTTGTCTGACAGCCGGTCAGTAGCAAACGTTACGTCGAGTACTTCTTGTCTGTCTTTAATTGTAAAGGTCGGTTTATTACCTACACACAGAATACAGTTTGGTTGCCTCAACCGAATTATTTGCCAACTGAATTTGGTAGTTCTGTCTACTATCAAGCGATTCCATCAGGACAACCAATATTTTGGTTGTGCTATACTTCAGCTTCCATGTTGACAACAATCATATTTGGTTGCGCCAACTACGAAAATGGTGGCTTAAATTATCCGTTGCAGTTGCCACAACCAACTGTTTAAAAAAATTGGTTGTTTTGACAATTTGTCAGTCATATACTACGACAATTAATTAAAAAGAGTTTTCATTGAATTTTATTTTACTTATTGAACCAAAAACAAAACAATTCATAACAAGTTAAAATCCCATATTACAAATTCATCCCAATTATGAGATGTGGAAATATTTGACACACATTTTAGTACACGAAAAAAAAACACAAAACTTTTATGTAAATATTGCTTAACCCTGTGTTTTCAATTTCATGATTATTGCTTTTATTTTTTATTTATGTAAAACAATTTGCGCAACATATTTTGCATTCCACACATTATTATCCACACATTATTATCCACACCAGCTTATTTTTGATTACCTATACCGTTCTTCAACAAAATGTTGAAGATTTTTTTATATCGAGTAATTTTATTTTTTGTTTGTCATGTATCAGAAAAAGAACAGCAACCAATCTTTCGGTTGTATTTCCCAAAATACATTTAATTATTCTAAATTTTGGGAAATGATTGGGATAACCAATAAACGATTATTTATTAATATTTTTTCTGTTGTAGTAACCAATTATTCGTTGCAATAATAATCTTTGGTCTATTGATACAATTTATGTTGTCAAGAATAAAACATTGGTTGTCACAACCAAAAATCGATCATATGGTACTATAATGAAAATTTAAATTTAATCAGCTCGAGCTCGTCAGACGTTGCTTCTTCTACTACTTCCCTGAATAGAGCAGTCGGCAAGTAGCTGGAGACCACCCAATATATGCGATTACCGTTCTCCAGGCTAGCAACTGTTTGGTCTTAACCACTTAAATTAGTCAGGAGAAAGATACTTAGATCTTTCCTGGCCACAATGCAGGTTCTTGGAGTGCCTTCACAGTTGGCCAAAATCAGTTTAAAAGTTGGGTGTCCTAATACCGCACACCCTTCCTCCCACTACGTAGGGCTCCTGTATCAGAAGAGCCGCTGAGGCTGCTCTAGATCTTCTGTTAGAGTTGGAGTCACCAGAAATAATAGGCGTGGGTACCTCCGCACTTCCAGAAAGTGCCACGGTGGACGACTCACATTCTGCAGTGGGAGCTATATCCTGCTTGTATATCTTCAAGACTGTAGTCTCGAAGCCATATTGTAGGGTTGCACTCGCACTTTGTATATGGGAGGTGGATTCAGCGTTTAGGATAAGATTGACCTGCCGCTTTTTACCATCCGCCTCACCCACCTTGCTGATTCTCCAATTATGGGCCGGCAGAACAGGATTGGAATCTTTTATTATTTCTAAGATGTCAGCCGGGTTGGAGGGCTCTTCTGTAAGTGGGGTTCCCCAATCGTCCTACTGTCCGTCCGTTGGTCTTGGCAAAAATGGTGCAAATTCCCCCCAGTACTCACAACAGGTGGTACGGTGAGGGGAAAACGTCATGTCCGACCGTCAAAATGGAAGCACAATGAGCACCGGATAGCGCGCAGAGTTTTGACGAAGTTGGAGGCTGTTGAGGTTTCGGCTTTTACCGAAAAACAAAAATACTCACTTACCTGGGCTAAAGGCGTCATAGATGCTTCTAAGGCCAATCAGCCGGCTGAAAGATTGTACATCATCTAGAAAACACCATTATGCTGTTTCCCCCCTTTGTGCAGTGATATTCAAATATTCTAAGTTCACACAATAATGCAAAACGTGTGAAGTCTGCAAAAAAGGGATAATTATAAATTATTGATATTTAAGCGTAACAAATAAAAGATTCGCGTGTTTGAAGAAAGAAGATTATCTTAAATAGAAACAGTTAACAAATTTGTTCTTCCTTCCAAAGAATGTTTCCGTTAATATTCATTTCCAAAAATTAATATTAACGGAAATATGTCATTGCAAGAAAATATCATTAAAAAGATATTTTCATATTTTTTGGACTTTTTTTATACCCTACACCACACTGTGGTACAGGGTATTATAAGTTTGTTTCACGGCAGATGTTTGTAACACCTGAAAATAACACAGCTAGACCCACCTTAAAGTATACCGATCGACTCAGAATCACTAGCTGAGTCGATTTAACGATGTCCGTCCGTCCGTCCGTCCGTCTGTCCATGTAAAGTTGTTCGACGACTACAGGTCGCAATTTCACTCCGATCGTTCTGAAATTTTGCAGTTTAGAGTATTTCGCGGCTATTAAGATCGCTATTGAATTTGGTTGAAATCGGTTCAGATTTAGATATAGCTCCCATATATATCTATCGTCCGATTTGGCCCTTTAGTCCTATAGAAGCTGTATTTTACATCCAATCGTTTTGAAATTTAGAATGGTAGAGTTTCTTGATCCATGAATCAACATTGCCGAATTTGAAGAAAATCGGTTAAGATTTAGCTATAGCTCCCATATATATGTTTTGTCTGATTTGGCCCTTTAGTCCTATAGAAGCTGTATTTTACATCCGATCGTTTTGAAATTTAGAATGGTAGAGTTTCCTGATCCATGAACCAACATTGCCGAATTTGAAGAAAATCGGTTAAGATTTAGCTATAGCTCCCATTTATATGTTTCGTCCGATTTTGCTCTTTAGTCCTGAAGAAGCTGTATTTTACATCCAATCACTTTGAAATTTAGAATGGTAGAATTTCTTGATCCATGAACCAACACTACCGAATTTGAAGAAAATCGGTTAAGATTTAGCTATAGCTCCCATATATATGTTTCGTCCGATTTTGCTCTTTAGTCCTGTAGAAGCTGTATTTTACATCCAATCGTTTTGAAATTTAGAATGGTAGAGTTTCCTGATCCATGAACCAACATTGCCGAATTTGAAGAAAATCGGTTAAGATTTAGCTATAGCTCCCATTTATATGTTTCGTCCGATTTTGCTCTTTAGTCCTGAAGAAGCTGTATTTTACATCCAATCACTTTGAAATTTAGAATGGTAGAGTTTCTTGATCCATGAACCAACACTACCGAATTTGAAGAAAATCGGTTAAGATTTAGCTATAGCTCCCATATATATGTTTCGTCCGATTTGGCCCTTTAGTTCTATAGAAGCTGTATTTTACATCCAATCCTTTTGAAATTTAGAATGGTAGAGTTTATTGATCCATGAACCAACACTACCGAATTTGAAGAAAATCGGTTAAGAATTAGCTATAGCTCCCATATATATGTTTCGTCCGATTTGGCCCTTTAGTCCTATAAAAGCTGTATTTTACATCCAATCGTTTTGAAATTTAGAATGGTAGAGTTTCTTGATCCATGAACCAACACTACCGAATTTGAAGAAAATCGGTTAAGATTTAGCTATAGCTCCCATATATATGTTTCGTCCGATTTGGCCCTTTAGTTCTACAGAAGCTGTATTTTACATCCAATAGTTTTGAAATTTAGAATGGTAGAGTTTCTTGAGCCACGAACCAACATTGCCGAATTTGAAGAAAATCGGTTAAGATTTAGCTATAGCTCCCATATATATGTTTCATCCGATTTGGCTCTTTAGTCCTGTAGAAGCTGTATTTTACATCCAATCGTTTTTATACCCTACACCACACTGTGGTACAGGGTATTATTTAAGTATAAAATGACTCAAAAGTAAATTTATGTAAACAATTTATACATGAATTACAAAATTTATATTTCAGAGTTATTCAATATTACGAGAGTGGTGTAGGGTATTATATAGTCGGCCCCGCCCGACTTTAGCCTTTCCTTACTGGTTTTATTATATCAATGATATTGACAGAAACAGTTTCGAATTGTTTTTAATTTTGAGTTGTTACCCTTTTGTTGAACAGGTGCGATATGTACATTTTATTAATATTCCTTTTGTTAAATTCTATACACCAAGATTGTTTTTTAAATTCTGTTGTTCATTTGAAATAACTGGTAATCGTTTTCAGATATTGCAATTTTCAGAAATTGTATGTCTTTATCAAATATAAAAAAATATTCGAATTACATCTAAATTGTGAAAAATGCTTGTTAAAGGCTGCAGATTTTGAATCATTCAAACTCCTGTATATATTTAAAAAGATGGAGAACTAGGTTAAATGTTAAATTTCGAATTTAAATTTGATATAAATATATATCTTTAAATATCTTTGTAACAGGTCCCGTGGGAATGTCTTTATGCAAATTGGAGGAATACAAATTATCTTGATGTCATTGGATTTTAGGTCTAAGTAAAGTTATTGCAATGTAGCTCTTATGAATAAAACATCACATATTGTATTTTCGTTTGTTTTATTTTGGTCTTTAAATAGTTATTGATTTGTAACTAGGATGTTCTCCTGCATAAGACAATTTTGTGTCTATAGTATTATAGAATTCAAACTTTTTTGCAAAAAGGTATGGCAAATACAAATACTTGACAGATCAACTCCTTGTATTTCGATTTCGTGGTTACTACAACAATCATTCAGCAAGGTTCAGCTTTAAAAAACTAGCTCTAAGAGGCCTAGTTTCTCCCACACGAATAAGAAGTATGACTTCTCACTTCTGGCATTTAAACTCAAATATAACCACGTAATGTAATGTACATGGATGATGAATATCGCACATTAAGAAACTCAAATATTCCCATATAAAATTCAAATGGCCAACAAAATGAACGCAGCAGACTTCCCGATTCGCTTGGAATTATGCCAGAACATGCTTCATATGGTGCAAGAGGACGGAAATATGTTTCTTCACGTATGTACGTAGCATTGTCTCACGTAGCATAAGAAGTATAACCACGTCATGTAATGTACACGGTGGATGATGAATATCGCACATTAAGAAACTCAAATATTCCCATATAAAATTCAAATATAAGTTATTCCCATATAAAATTCAAATGGCCAACAAACTGAACGCCGCAGACTTCCCGCTTCGCTTGGAATTTTGCCAGAACATGCTTCAAATGGTGGAAGAGGACGGAAACATGTTTCTTCACGTACGTAGCATTGTCTCATCTTTCCGAGCCTTATCAATATCAATATCTCTCTCTCTCTTTCCTTGCACCTTCTAAGGAGTCTGACACTTCTAACGAGCCTCTGCGTTTACTAGTTTTAGGTTTAGGTTAGGGTGGCAGCCGTATTTTTTTATACAAGCTCACATAGACCAGTTTAGGTCCCTAGTGTTACAACGGGCTGAAATGCCCCTCATCGAAACCAACCTGTTTGATATACAAATTTATCGATAGTACGGATATCGGTACTGGAAAGATCTGTTAGGTATGTCCAGTCGTCGTTTACTCAGAGCGAGGCAGTCGCATAGCAAGTGCTCAATGCTCTCCACTTCTTCCTCATCTCCACAGCTTCTGCAGAAGTTATTAGAGTCAATATCCAATTTTTTGGCGTGTTCGCCGATCAAGCAGTGTCCCGTCAGAACTGATACTAACGTAGACAATCTTTGCCTCTCTAGTGCGAGGAGATATTTTGATCTTCTCAGGTCATACCTTGGCCAGATTTGTCTAGCTAACCTGCAGGTGCCGATTTCTGTCCATTTTTCGTTGGACTGCCTGATTGCCTCTTACCTAAGCCAAAGCTTGCACGTGGATAGTGGCGCACCAATATATACAAATTCTTCGAGAATTCGGCTTTGCAGTTCCCCGGAATATCCCTATGCCCAGGCACCCATATGAGGTGTATATTAAACTGCTCAGCCATCTCGTTAAGAGATCTGCGGCAGTCGAGGGCTGTTTGTGAATTTAGAGATGTTGCCTCCAGAGAATTGATGGCAGCCTGGCTGTCCGAGTAAATGACATCGCCAGTGTTGGTTACTATGTTGCGACTCTGCCACTTGGCTACTTCCCATATTGTCATCATTTCGGCTTGATAGACACTGCAGGTATCTGGTAGTCTGTGAGCTATATCCAAACTAAGCTCTGCAAAGTGTACTCCGAAGCCAACCTTTTCATCAAGCTTCGAACCATCCGTGTAAAAGTGGAGATGGTTTCTATTGCCTGGTATTCTTCCAACTCATTCATCTCTGGCGGGAATCATAGTGATGTAATTTCTCTCGAAGGTGTACACCGTTGGTATATAGTCCACTCGGTCGGTTACCATAGCACTACACTTTGATATCCTCATGTGACCGTAGTTTTTGTACCTCCACATTGCTAGGCAGTTTAATCTTATTGCCGCTTTGATTGCAACTTCTCTCGCCACAATATTAATCGGCAGTATATGGAGTAGGGCTTGTAGAGACTCGGTCGCTGTAGTCCTTAAGGCTCCGCTTATGCTCAGGCAGGCTGTTCTCTGAACCTTTGTTAGTAGGTTGGTGATGGTTAGTTTGTCAGTTGCCGTCCACCATACCACAATGCCGCATAACAGTATAGGACGAACTACTGCTATATATATCCAGTGGACGATTTTAGGAGAAAGGCCACACCGCGACCCTACAGCCTTTTGGCAGGAATATAAGGCGACGTTGGCCTTCCTTAGACGTTCCAATACGTTAAGTCTAAATAACAGTTTTCTGTCTAGAATTATTCCTAAAAATTTTGCACTTTCAGAAAGGACTAGATCTGTTCCATTTATCCGAGGTGGTGGGTCCACATGTGGGACTTTATTTATCCTAATAAAGAGAACCAATTCTGTCTTGTTTGGGTTTTCGCCCAAACCGCTGCTTATTGCCCATCTAGCCAATTTGTTCAGAGCCACCTGTAGAATGTCTCGGAGGATGTTTTCGAATTTGCCACTCACTGCGATTGCCACGTCGTTCGCATATGCCACCACCTTGCAGCCACAACGTTCTAGATCTAGCAGTATTTCATTCACCGCTAGATTCCAAATTAGTTAAGAGACAGTACTCCTCCTTGTGGGGTCCCTCTGTCTACAAACCTTGTTAGAGTTGTGGACCCAAGACATGCTGTTGTGTGTCTTCTGTTGAGCGGACTTTGAATTAGTCTAATCAAACTAGAGTTAACTTTTAGATGTGACAGTGCCGCAATTACTGCATCTGAGTGAATGTTGTTAAAAGCCCCTTCTATGTCAAGAAATGCCACCATGGTGAATTCCTTGAAATGCAGGGACGATTCGATAGTGCTCACAAGTTTGTGCAGGGCTGATTCTGTAGACTTCCGCTTATTATAAGCATGTTGGTTCACCGACAGGAGTTTTGTATCCAGGTTTTCCCTAATGAAATAATCTAAATCACAGCTGAATTTGTGGCTCTTTCAGACGGCTGATTGGCCTTTGAAGCATCTTTGACGCCTTTAGTCCAGGTAAGTGACTCTTTTTGTTTTCTGTAAGAGCCGAAACCTCAACATCCTCCAACTTTGTCAAAACTCTGAGAGTTATCCGGAGCTCATTGTGCTTCCGTTTTGACGGTCGGACATGACGTTTTCCCCTCACCGTACCACCTGTTGTGAGTACTGTGAGGAAATTTTCACTATTTTTGGTGTGGTCCGCTTTGGCCAAGACCCCGTCAACGATTTTTTTTTCTATATTATCCCGTAATAGGTACTACGATGTAGACCTTCCAGACTTTGTATCCGCTCCGTGCTAAACACGTCCGTTCACTACTCTCCGTGTAAAGTAGTCAATTGTAGTCTTTGTTCGGCGATACTATCGCGCACATCACTACTAGTCGTTGTTTACACTACGCTCGCGCACATATACTTGTCTTTGGCTCTACTACTGAGCACTTCTTGTAGTTTTTGCTATCGAACTATTCGCACCGGCCTAGTCGCCACCCCGATATATGGTAATATACGTTACTACAAATACAAAATAAAGCTTACATTATCCTCGGGTCTCTCTCTCTCTTTTCTCGCCTTTCCTCGCACCTCACCGTTCACTAGTCGTTGTCGAGGGATGGAAAATTCTATTTCTCAAAAAGTACTAGAATGGTACTTTTTAACTGAAAAAGTATTTTTTCTTTAATAATATTAATTTAAAGCAAATACAATGAAATTGTTAACTCTTTTATACAATAATTGAATATTTAATGAATGGTTGCACGCAGTTCGCAACAATTCGAATAACATCTTTAAAATGCATGTTCTTCTGATTTAACTAAAAATTTTAAAATAAACTCATTCATCAATGCAAAATATATAACAAGATTAACTGCCGCACATACTTCATAACTTCGGTGTATATTTTCATACGTATACAAATTTACTTTGATATAACTCGTACGCGGAGTTTGTGTTTCAGGAAATGAAAGTTCGTTTGATTTTTATTTTGTTCAAAATAGCCGTTTCTAAAGGGTGTCGCACGAACAAGTTTTGTTTTAAAATTGTTATAAAAAGGACGGATAAATATTTTTCAGTTTTTTTTTGGGACACCACTTCAATCGTATGGCTGCCACGGCTGGACTTGCCGTAGCCCATTCTGTGTCGACCCAATTTTTCAACACTCTATGGCTGAAATTTTATGTTTCAAGTCATGAATCGTCTCAGGATGGTTGGCGTAGCAGTTAACCTTAACGGCTCCCCACAAAAAATAGTCCAACGGAGTCAAATCGCGGCTGCGAGGCGGCCGTAGTTCAAATAGCAACGGCTTGATGGGACACCCGTTGTAAGGTAATATAGGATCTGAAGAATAAATAGGTAGAATAAAATAGTACTGAAATGGCCGTGGGGGTACTTCGTTACTTTTGAAAGTGGAAAAGTACTAAAGCACTGACTTTTCCATCCCTAAATTGTTGTCTTTGTTCGGCGATAGTATCGCGCACATTGCTACTAGTCGTTGTTTTTGCACTACGGTCGCGCACATCTCTCGTTATTACCATTTACACCTGCCTTGACGCGAACTGTATACACGGTAATAAACACCCCATATTTGAAAAGAATAAAGATCCCCTACTATTTATATTTACGAGTAAAACTTAAATTCCGATTGTGTTTTTATTTTATCGTACGCACCCCCCCATTTTGCACACCTCCACCAACATTTTGGTCGAACCGGATTGAAGCTGATCTTTGCTTGGTTTTTATTGGTTTTCTTACGGAAAATATCGGTTCTTCATCAGCAACCTCGTCGAATTCATCGTTCTAACAAAAACACCAGCAACAAGGTTAGTAAATCAGTTAAACATGAGCTTCGCGAGTGTTTTTAAAGTAGAAATACATACAAATATGCCCTAATATTAGTCGACGTTCGAGCACTCTATCGCGATTTCCCTCAAAAAATACTAATAATCACTTAGTCGTTGTAATAATGCTAAATCACTTTAAAATCTATCGGGAATAATATAAAACTTATTATATTATTTCGGTTGTTTTTGTTCGCTTTAGATTATTTCATATTTCTTTTAGGTTTGTTTTGTTCGCGTTAAATTATTAAAACAATTTGTTTATATCCGCGCCAGAGTGGCTGGACTTAATAAAAGAAAAACACAAATGTTAAATTATTTAAATATTTTATATTTATTTTGACCGTTAGCCGTAAGCTTATGGCGAATTCGTTTCTGCAAAAAAGGGCAACATTTTCATTGCCCTCTTTCCAAAAACTGCACTTTTGTGTTACTTTTTTGCAATTTGGTAATTAAGTTACTCAAATTTACCACAACCAAAACTTCCAACTTTCAAAAAAGTGATACAATAGTTAAATACAACAACAAAAACGAAAACACTCTCCAATTGTCTTGCATTAGGTTAGACTGCATTTACATGATACTTTTTTTTAAGTATTAAGTATACTTATCGGTGTTTTGTGGGCGAGAGAGGCGGTCGGAAACGGGGGGGGAAAAATTATGCCGTACTCGTACTAATCGTACTCATCGTTTTGTGTTTTTCGTTCGCACTTGGAAACAACAACAATTCACACAGGAAAAGCCGAAACAAAATAAATGAAAATAAGTATAAGTATTGAAAAAAAGTACGTGTGTGAACGTAAATACTTTTTCAAAAGAGAATAAGTCGATAAGTTACTTAAAAAAAAGTACCATGTAAATGGGGACTTAGGTCGAAGAGAGGAGACGTTTAAACGTCTCATGTCCATGGACATACACTTAAGCCAGTGGTTCGGTCTGTTGTGCGCTCCTTATTTATGATCTTTTTATACCTCACGAGTTACAGAAAATCGGTACTAGACACGAATTTTCTCAGAATCTTCCAGTCATATCCTCTGAGATGAGTCAAGTCTGGTAATATGACGGACCCGAAATATTGGATTCTTGCATTTGTGAAAGCCGGACAGTGACACAGAAAATGTTCCATCGCTTCGTTGTTTCCCCTGCATTCGTCGTTTTCTGCTTGAGTTTGAGCTTGAGTGTCCCGTTAGAACGCTCATTATCTTACTAATCTCGATCTTGTTTAGTTTCAGAAAACGTCTTGTTTTCTTTTCATTTGGGCAAACCATAGTATCTTTGCAGTTGCTCCTACTCTTGCGCTGTTCCTCACAGTTTTGTGAGCCATCACTGCCCAGTGCTTCAAATCATTTTTCGTGGCTTCGAAAGGTTTCCAATTTTCCAAGTTTATTAGTTCTCTGCCCTTTGAAACCAAGCTGTTTGCCCGTTCATTTCCAATCACTCCGTTGTGTCCCGGTACCCAGCAAATACGCAATTGACCATGGGCTGAGTAATCATTTATCGTTCTTTCACAGTCTAACGAAGTTCTGGATTTGACCCTTTCCGATGTTATTGCTTTAATCGCCATTTGGCTATCTGTAAAGATGTTGGTATATTTAGGCTTTGTGGTATTACTGTGAACTTCTGCTTGAAATACCGTGTTATGGTCAGGGAGGCGGAAGTGAAGTGCGACTTATGGTTCAACAATAACAAGTCCCATCCTTCCTCCTAGCTTGGACCCATCCGTGTAGCAGCTGATTCCCACTGGCAATTGGGCCAGTGTTCCGTTTTCCCAGAAGCGTCTGTCTGGCTCAAACGAATCACAGGTAGCTGTAAGCCGCACTTCAGGAATGCGAGAGATTCTAAAATCTTCTGATGATACGACTTGTGGTCTCGATTTATCCATTCACCTATCACTTGTAGAGGTCTTGCTGTGAGAGCTGCCTCATACTTTATACGGATGTCTTTTGGTTGGATGTGCAGTATAGTCTCCAAAGCTCTTGTTGGTGCAGTTATAAATGGCCCGTTTATGCCTAGACAGCACATGCGTTGAATTTTTTTCAAAGGTATTACGTTGCACTTCTTGTCCATTGATGTCCACCAAACTACACAGGCGTAGGTTATTATTGGTCTAATCACACTCATATGAAGCCAGTGAGTCATAGTTGGACGTAGTCCCCATTTTGAACCTATAGCTCTTCGGCACAACGACCAACATTTGCGGGCCTTTGTAACTCTTTCTTCAAGATTACTCCCAAGTATTTTACCTTTTTAGTTTAGCAATTGTCGTATTCAGGAATCGAGGCCGGGAAAACTTGGGATCTTCGTTTTCCTTGTAAATAGACATACATTTGTTTTGTCTGGGCTAACATTTAATCCCATTGGTTTGCCTGCATAATAGGTCTGCATAACTACTGGTTTAAGTCCTTCATTGGTGAGGGCTATGGGTATCGTCGTAACCCATAGAAGAGGCGATAAATTCCTCCCTGGGGTATACCACGATTTACCTTGTCTCTAATTTTTATGTCATATGACCCACAAATAATCCACCTATTCCTTAGCATATTGTTGATCCACTTTTTCAGCGCCTGGTCAACCTGAAACTCGTCTAAGGACTGGATAAGTGTATCGGTCTGCACATTGTTAAATGCGCCCTCAATGTCTATGCAAACAGCAAGTGTATACATTTCTTTACAGAAGGACTCTTCTATGTGGTGCACTACCTCATGCAGACCTGTTTCCACTGATCTTCCTTTGGCATTGGCGTGTTGTTTGAATTTTAGGCTGTCATCCGCTATTTTACTTTTGACCATGTCATCAATTATTCGCTCCATTGTTTTTAACAGGAAAGAAGTCAGGCTAATGGGTCGATAAGCCTTTGGGGTCATATAACTCGCCTTGCCAGGCTTGGGTATGAAGACCACCCTTGATTCCTGCCAGAAATACTCCTTCCGGTCCCGCAGCCTTGAAGGGATAGAAGCTTTTTATCACTTGTTTAACCATACCATCTGTTATATCCGTAATAGGGACTTGATGCAATACATTTTCATTCTGAAACTGTTCCTCTGTTGGTCCAGCATTACCAGTCGGAAAATGAGTTTCATCAAGAGCCGTACGGTATCCTCTATAGTTTCCATCCTTTTACCCGTGTCATCTACCAGTGTTTCGGTTTGGAAATGAGTTTTTGAGAGAAACTTTTTCATTTTAGACGTGCCGTTAACGCTGTCTACATGCTCACAGAAAAGCCTCCAGGAGATAAGTTTCGCCGATCTAATGATTTTATTGTATTCATTGAGTTGTATTCTTCTGTGTTAGTCGTCCAAATATACTGATTGTTTTTTTAGAAAAGGCGCGAAATGTTGCGTCAGTTAACAAATATAAAATTACCAGAATTTCAGCTCCTATTACTTTGTTAATCGAATCGGTCGATTGCATTTCCCCCTACCTACAGCTTGTGCGTCTCTCACCAACAACTTCGCCTTGCATTTGTTTGTTTACTCGCGAAAAAATACTTACGTGTTATTCAATATTCAAATAGACAGTCGACGTCACTTGAGCTCGGCTTCATGCTGCTGCTGCCTTTACCAGCTGAGGAAAAATAGACGAAACATACAGATATTACGTCTTTTTGAAAATTAAATAAAACTCAGTTAGAATTTATTTTGGTTTGAGACTATATGTTTCATTTAGCTTCTGTCTATTGTAAAAAAGTAATAGAAACAAATACAAAAATTGGTAGAGAGTTTTAATAGCGTGGTATAATTGACTGCAGTTTCGATAGACACCACTCTATCATCTTCAGAATTCAGTAGTAATAGTGTATGTCTTTAACTTAAATCAGCTGAAATACTTATGGAAGCAGTAAATTGAATTTAACAAGAACTGCTAACCAAACCCATATTTTGCCGAACTAAGTCAACATACTAAAACTCTCATACCAATAATTTTTTGTTTTTTGCTTGGGTTCGCATCGCGAACCACGAAAACAAATATAGTTTTGTCAACGGCTAATGCCGACGACATCGTACCTCATGTGTTTGTATGTGTTGTTGTTATTTTTTGTTGGTCTGTGCTTTTGTTATTCAGTCAGAATTTATTTTGATTTGAGACAATATGTTCCATTTACTTTCTGTCTGTTGCAAAAAATAAAATATTTTCTGTCGTGCTATTTTTGGGAATAGCGTTGGGTGGTACGCTACTCGTTAATTACATTCGTTCATATACCACACCGTACACCCTACATTTGTCAATTGAACATAAATTGGAAAATTTCATTATTAAATTTTATTGTACTATTTTTTTCGTTTGCGCTCTTCTAGCTTATAATTTCTTGCTAACTACTTTGTTGTTTAATCTTGTCGTTGCACTCTACAGTCAACCATAGTCACCACACAACGACGGACAAATACTTGGTTCGCGAAATCAAACAACAACATCATAATTGATTTTTCACAATTTACGAAACTAGTTTTGATGATCACAACCAACACCTTATTCAGTCACTGGATCAGTTTTGGTTCGAAGGACCATGTTAATCTCTGCGCCAGAGTGGCGGGAGTTTTTATGAAATTACTTAGGTTAGGTTAGGTTAGGTCGAAGAGAGGAGACGTTTAAACGTCTCATGTCCATGGACATACACTTAAGCCAGTGGTTCGGCCTGTTGTGCGCTCCTTATTTATGATCTTTTTATACCTCACGAGTTACAGAAAATCGGTACTAGACACGAATTTTCTCAGTATCTTCCAGTCATATTCTCTGAGATGAGTCAAGTCTGGTAATATGTCGGACCCGCAATGTTGGGATCTTGCATGTGTGAAAGCCGGGCAGTGACACAGAAAATGTTCCATCGTTTCGATGTTTTCTCTGCATGCCCTGCATTCGTCGTTTCCTGCTAGTCCTATGCGATGAAGATGTGCTTGTAAGCTTGAGTGTCCCGTTAGAACACTCATCATCTTACTAATATCGATCTTGTTTAGTTTCAGAAGACTTCTTGTTTTCTTTTCATTTGGGTCACCCCACAGTATCTTTGCAGTTGCTCCTACTGTTGCGCTATTCCACACAGTTTTATGAGTCATCACTGCCCAGTGCTTCAACTCATTTTTCGTGGCTTCGAAAGGTTTCCAATTTTTCAAAAATTACTTAATATTAGAAGAAAATCTGATTTTATGCTGGGATATAGGTAGGACAAACGTCAACTTTTCGCTAGAAACTCCTTGTTCAAATTATTAACCACAGGCAGAATATAAATAAAAAATAGCATTTAACCACGGTAGTCATTTCTTCTGTAATATTACCAGCACAAATTCCCTTAACTTCATAATAACACGAAATGCAACACAATTTTAAACAATCCCATTGTCCAACAATTCTTGGAATTATACCTCAAAAAATTGGCAGGAATCAAGGGTGGTCTTCATACCCAAGCCTGGCAAGGCGAGTTATACGATCCCAAAGGCTTATCGACCTATTAGCTTAACTTCTTTCCTGTTAAAAACAATGGAGCGAATAATTGACGACATGATCAAAAGTAAGATAGCCGATGACAAGCTAAAATTCAAGCAACACACATATGTTAAAGGAAGATCAGTGGAAACAGCTCAACATGAGGTAGCACACAACATAGAACAGTCCTTCAGTGAAGAAATGTACACACTTGCCGTTTGTGTAGACATTGAGGGCGCTTTTAACAACGTTCAGACCGACACTTATACAGTCCTTAGACGAGTTTCAGGTTGACCAGGCGCTGAAAAAGTGGATCAACAATATGCTAAGGAATAGGTGGATTATTTGTGGGTCATATGACGTAAAAATTAGAGACAAGGTAAATCGTGGTATAACTCAAGGGGGAATTTTATGGGTTACGACGAAACACAGTCTCCTAAAAGCCCTCACCAATGAAGGACTTAAACCAGTCTGTTATGCAGACGACGTTGTAATACTTCTAAGGGGCTTTCATCCAAATCTATTATGCAGAAGAGCTGAAGAGGCACTTAACATAGCATATAACTGGGCACAACCAAGGGGATTAAATGTTAACCCAGACAAAACAGAAATATGTCTATTTACAAGGAAAACGAAGATCCCACGTTTTACCCGGCCTCGATTCCTGAATAAGACAATTGCTATAACTAAAAAGGTAAAATACTTGGGATCAGAAACTGTACTGGAAAGATCATCTTGAAGAAAGAGTTAAAAAGGCCCACAGATGTTGGTCGTTGTGCAGAAGAGCTATAGGTTTAAAATGGGGACTACGTCCAAATATGACTCACTGGCTTTACATGAGCGTGATTAGACCAATAATCACCTACGCCTGTGTAGTGTGGTGGACATCAATGGACAAGAAGTGCAACGTAATACCTTTGCAAAAAATTCAACGTATGTGCTGTCTAGGCATAAGCGGGACATTTAGAACTGCACCAACAAAAGCGTTGGAGACTATACTGCACATCCAACCAATATAAAGTATGAGGCAGCCTCACAGCAAGACGTCTACAAGTGATGGGTAAATGGATAAATCGAGACCACAAGTCATACCATCAGAAGATTTTAGAATATCTAGTTGGTCACATTCAAACATTCCTGAAGTGCGGCTTACAGCTTCCTGTGATACGTTTGTGCCAGACAGACGCTCCTGGGAAAATGGAACTTTGGCCAATGTGCCAGTGGGAACCAGCTGCTACACGGATGGGTCCAAGCGAGGAGGAAGGACGGGTCTGGGACTTTTTATTGATGAACCAGAAGTCGAAATTCACTTCCGCCTCCCTGACCATAACACGGTATTTCAAGCAGAAGTTCGAGAAATCACGGAGTGTGTGAACTGGCTCAGTAACACGACAAAGCCTAAATATGCCAACATCTTCACAGATAGCCAAATGGCGATTAAAGCAATAACATCGGAAAGGGTCAGATCCAGAACTGTGTTGGACTGTAAAAGAACGATAAATGATTACTGAGCCCATGGTAAATTGCGCATTTGCTGGGTACCAGGACACAACGCAGTGATTGGAAATGAAAGGGCAAACAGCTTGGTTTCAAAGGGCAGAGAACTTCGAGTTATAAACTTGGAAAATTGGAAACCTTTTGAAGCCACGAAAAATGAGTTGAAGCACTGGGCAGTGATGGCTCTCAAAACTGTGTGGAATAGCGCAACAGTAGGAGCAACTTCAAAGATACTGTGGGGTGACCCAAATGAAAAGAAAACAAGAAGTCTTCTGAAACTAAACAAGGTCGATATTAGTAAGATGATGAGTGTTCTAACGGGACACTCAAGCTTACAAGCACATCGTCATCGCATAGGACTAGCAGGAAACGACGAATGCAGGGCATGCACAGAAAACATCGAAACGATGGAACATTTTCTGTGTCACTGCCCGGCTTTCACACATGCAAGATCCCAACATTTAGGTTCCGACATATTGCCAGACTGAGATGAGTCTCAGAGGATAAGTGTCTAGTACCGATTTTCTGTAACCCGTGGGATATCATAAATAAGGAGCGCACAACAGGTCGAACCACTGGCTTAAGTGTATGTCCATGGACATTATACGTTTAAACGTCTCCTCTATTCAACCTAACCCAGGCTGTGTGCTATTCCTTTTGTACAATTTGCTGAAGGATTGTTGATGGTTTTCTAACATGACTTTTCAAAATCGTATGCAGAAAACGATATAACGATATACGTTTCTGCCCAAGAAGCCAAATGCAGTAGATTATGGACATTAAACGATTATGGACATTCGGTCCATTGTGTTTCCCGTGAGTAGAAAGGAAGGATAGAGGAAATAGTCGGAGGATGACAGACTAGGAAGATGGAGAAAAGGTTTCGGAAGAGGGAGAGAAGATTTAGGAAGGGGAAGAGGAAGATCCAGTTATTTTCGTTTGTCCTCGTGGATTTACTAAACCAGAGAGATTTACAGATGAATTTGAGCGGTACATCTGCTAGATCGTCTAGGTTTACGAAGAGCCTGTGCCCTAAATAGGCCAAACGGTACTCTTGCAGTCCTTTACATGAGCATAGCAAGTGCTGTACTGACTCCTCCTCTTCTTCATCTAAGCAGCTTCTACAGAAGTCTTCGTAAGGAAGCTTCATCGCAATCGCAAAAACAAAACAAAATCTGTACAAAGTCTGAAAGGCCTACATCGTAGTACCTATTACGGGCTAATACAGAAAAAAAATATTGGCGGGGATGCCTTCGCGTTCCGATGGAGCGGGGTTCCCCAATCGTCCTACTGTCCGTCCGTTGGTCTTGGCCAAAGCCGACCACACCAAACATGGTGAAAATTTCCCCCCAGTACTCACAACAGGTGGTACGGTGAGGGGAAAACGTCATGTCCGACAAACGGAAACACAATGAGCACCGGATAGCGCTCAGAGTTCTGACGAAGTTGGAGGCTGTTGAGGTTTCGGCTCTTACCGAAAAACAAAAAGAGTCACTTACCTGGGCTAAAGGCGTCTTAGATGCTTCTAAGGCCAATCAGCCGGCTGAAAGAGCCACAAATTCAGCTGTGTTAACGACTAATAAAGTCAAAAGAATCAGATCACCTGATGAACCCCTGCCCTCGAAAAAGGCAAGAGGCCCAAATGTCACTATCAACAGGACACTCACCAAGCCCTTCAATGAAGTGGCGAAGGAGAGTCTGGTGATGGCCGTTATAGACAGAAGTAGTGAGGATGGATCCATCCTCAAGGACAAATGGAGCCATGTGCAATCAGCCATTATGGCTCATTACCTCGATGTCCGTAGAGAGATGCCGGGCACACCACCAATCTGCAACGATGGCATCAGGGGAGAGTAAAGCTCTTACATTTCGGTGATGCCAGATCAGTAGACCTGTATAAGGCTGCTCTGAGTCGAGCGGGTGAGGTGTGGCCGGGTGCCCAGTTAGATATTGTCGAAAAAACAACATCCCTAGTCACCCGAGAGCCATCACCTGGGTTACAGAAGAGCCCTCCAACCCGGCTGACATATTAGAAATAATAAAAGATTCCAATCCTGGTCTGCCCGCCCATAATTGGAGAATCAGCAAGGTGGGTGAGGCGGATGGTAAAAAGCGGCAGGTCAATTTGATCCTTAACGCTGAATCCACCTCCCATGTACAACGTGCAAGTGCAACCCTACAGTATGGCTTCGAGACTATAGTCTTGAAGGTATACAAGCAGGATATAGTTCCTACTGCGGAAGGTGAGTCGTCCACCGCGGTTGATACACAGCTTTCTGGAAGTGCGGAGGTATCCACGCCCATTATTTCGGGTGACTCCAACAGTAACAGAAGATCTGTAACGTCCTACTCTGAGGACGAAAGCTCTACTTGTGACACAGAGGGGCTGAGGGGAGTCTCCGGACTCTTTGACGCATCTGGCGGGGACACGCTTCTCGATGATACGGACGAAGAGTTCGATAACACCCTTGTCGGGGTGGAAGTTAATCTGTCAATTACCAATGATGGTAAGAATTTTACAGATTAACCTCCATCACGTTAAAGCAGCCTCAGCGGCTCTATTGCTGCGCCTGTCCACAGGTGCAGTAGACATCGTCCTGATACAGGAGCCCTACGCAGTGGGAGGAAGGGTGTGCGGTATCAGGACACCCAACTTTAAATTGCTTGTGGCCAACTGTGAAGGCACTCCAAGAACCTGCATTTTGGCCAGGAAAGATCTAAGTATCTTTCTCCTGGCTAATTTAAGTGGTAAAGACCAAACATCTGCTAGTCTGGAGATCGGTAATCGCATATATTGGGTGGTCTCCAGTTACTTGCCTTATGAAGCTGTAGTACCGACTGTTCTATTCAGGGAAGTAGTAGAAGAAGCAACATCTGACGAGGTCGAGCTGATTGTTGGCGCAGACACGAACGCTCATCATACTATCTGGGGTAGTACGGATATAAACAATAGGGGTGATTCGCTTCTTGACTTTATTCTAACCACCAACCTAAGTATTTGTAACATAGGTAATAAACCGACCTTTACAATTAAAGACAGACAAGAAGTACTCGACGTAACGTTTGCTACTGACCGGCTGTCAAACAAAATTATTGGGTGGAATGTACTGGACGACCACTCATTCTCAGATCACCATTATATTGAGTTCAAACTCGCTGAAAATGCGCCTGAACCTGCCGTCCACAGAAATGTGAGAAAGACAAAGTGGCACCTGTATGAAAAGAATTTCAAGAAAGTCCTCAACTCCAAACTTCTGTACGAACCGAATAACAAAGCCGGTCTGGATCATCTGGTCGAGCATATCACCACATCATTCAATAGTTCCCTTGAAGAAGCCTGTCCAAAAACAAGGTACAAGGGTAAAACTAAACCCCAATGGTGGACTTCTGAGCTAACGGCTATGAAAAAGACCTGCAACAAGCTATTCAACAAGGCTAAATCTACAGGGGTCGCTAATGTTTGGGATGCCTATAAAGAGCAACTCAAGATCTATAAGAAGGAGCTTAGAAAGGCGCAAAGACGCTCTTGGTATACCTTCTGTGGCGAAGTGGAAAAGATCTCCCGCCGCAAGGCTGAGGAAAATATTATCAGCTTCACCCTGTACAGTGGGTTACTTGCAGGATGAGGCAAATAATTGGACCAAAAACAGCGAGCAGTCGCTCAATGTACTGCTCGACACACATTTCCCGGGGAACTCTCTAACAGAAGCAGAGGATCAGCAGGACCAACAAGAGTACGAGTGGACTGCGAACGTCGCTAGCTTGTTGACTGAGAGATCCAGAATAAGCTGGGGTATTAATAGCTTTGAGCCCTTCAAGTCACCTGGACCAGACGGCATCACTCCAGCAGAAATGCAGGAAATGTTGAAATACATTATCCCCTGGCTGGAGAAAATTTATGTAGGCTGTATCAGGCTTTCATACATCCCGAATCGATGGAGGGATACCAAAGTGGTATTCATACCAAAAGCGGGGAAGTTATCACACACTAGGCCAAAAGACTTCAGACCAATTAGCCTATCCTCCTTCCTATTGAAAGGTCTGGAAAGACTTTTAGATTATTTCATTAGGGAAAACTTGGATACAAAACTCCTGTCAGTGAACCAACATGCTTACAATAAGGGGAAGTCTACAGAATCAGCCCTACACGAACTTGTGAGCACTATCGAATCATCCCAGCATTTCAAGGAATTCACCATGGTGGCATTTCTTGACATAGAAGGGGCTTTTAACAACATTCACTCAGATGCAGTAATTGCGGCACTGTCACATCTTAATGTTAACTCTAGTTTGGTTAGACTAATTCAAAGTCTGCTCAACAGAAGACGCATAACAGCATGTCTTGGGTCCACAACTCTAACAAGGTTTGTAAACAGAGGGACCCCACAAGGAGGAGTACTGTCTCCACTAATTTGGAACCTAGCGGTGAATGAAATCCTGCTAGATCTAGAACGTTGTGGCTGCAAGGTCGTGGCATATGCGGACGACGCACAGTGGAATATTTTCACACAAGACGCGGCAAAAATTAAAAGGAATTAGCTAGAGCTTTGAAATTTGGTACATATCACTCATTTCGCCTAATTAGCTAAAAACCAATTTTTTGTTTAAATCCGCCCATAACCACGGCTACTTCCCACATAACCTAAAATTAAAAATCTTGGTATTTTTCTCAATTTAGCATTTATATTTTTACAAATCGCTTGTAGAGATTGTATTTGAGTCCTCAATTATATAAAAATTACAAGTGCCACGCCCAACGCCCATATATCAATTTAAATTTTATACGATGTTGGAAATTACAGGAAATTTTTTTATAAAACGCTTTGTATCTTTTGTTCGATGTAAATTAGTAGATAGAACAAAGTAAATAACTAAAGCGCAATACATTAGCTCAACATTTGCAAAAAAATCATGATGAAATAGTTTACAGTTTTTTGTTAATTAATCAATCATTCCAACTATCCAGAAAAAATCATCATTGATTTAGCAATGTGTTCATTAATAATACGTCCTTTTTAAAGCATACTTTTAGGAATATGTTGAAAGGACACACAACAATGAGGCATGTATATTAGGGCGGGTTGATTTTTTTTTTCTTTTAAATCGTATAGCAAAAACCTAAACTACATAAAATTCTAAGAAAATTCTCCGAAGAAACCATGTACCAAAATTAAAATACTAATCCGCGCCTCTCGACTTGAAAATTTTTGCCACAAAAAAATAAATGTTAGAAATAAAAGCTTTTTCAAAAAAAAGTCGAATTTTCTGAATAAAATTGTTTAGTTAGGTAGTATTTTTGCACTTTATATCTTTTCTACACCCAAAATTTTTTTTCATTAAAAATATATTCACCCATGTAAAAAAGTTTGTATATAATTTTATATTTAATATTTGTATAAGGAACATAGATAAAAAAATTTCTTTCATAATTTAATAAAAAGGTTGGAAATACAAAAAAAATATTGCACTCAAAATTGTTTTCAGTATTTATAAAATAACCTTCTTTTGTTTCGATAAACAATTCTTATTTTATAATGCAAATAAAAACGTGAAACGTGTTCTAACTATTTTTTATATAGAACGCAAATCAGAGGAGATGCAAATTGGGGTTTAACTGCTTTTTTGATAATTGAATATTTTGATTAGTCTCAAGACAAAACCTGAATTGGATAAACTATAATATAACAAGTAAGAAAGTTTCAGTCGGGTAAACCGACCAAGGTATACCTCACTTTGTGAGTACTGTAATATAAAATACACGAATTAATCTGTCAATTTGTATTGGATATACCACGGGGGGATTAACAAATACTCCTATTTTTCGCTAAACAGTAAACTTCAAATATATTGCACTGTATCGAATTGTAAGCGTTTAAATGCACTGGTATATTAAAGTTATGATCTATTCAATTTTGGGATGATTTGGCCATTTTGTGTGGGAGGTACCAAAAGGGGCGTGGCAACTTCGCCCATTTTTCACTGGATTGTAGTTACTATGAAGCCATTACACTGTACAAAATTTCAAGTCTTGTGCATAGGTATTCAAGTTAAATGCTGTTAAATTTTGGAACAAAATGGTCCATTTGTGCGGAAGGTACTAAAAGGGGCGCGATAACTTCGCCCATTTTCTTAAGGTGATAGTGACTAATAAAATAATATTATGTGTAGAATTTCAGACGATTCAAAAAAGTAGTATAGAAGTTATTAAATAATCAATAATTCACTTAATATTAACATTTTGTGGGGGAGCTACTAGAAGGAGAGAACCAGTATGGCCCATCTTCGAACTTAGCCGGAGAAAATATTACCACATACCAAATTTGAAGTCAATCGGTTACTCCTTTCGAGAGTTATCGTGCGCACCAGCTAGCAGAAAGACAGACGGACGGACATTGTTCATTCGTCTAAAAACGACCTAAAACGGATATCCGCCAAACATACTTAGGGTCTTATGTCGCTCCTTCGATGTGTTACACTTTTGGCCCGGAGCAAATGATATATACCCTCGTATCACTTAAGTGAGGGTATAATAAAACATAATATATTTTAAAAAAAGAAAATATATTTAGCGAAAAAGGAAAAAAATTTTCAAGTCGAGAGGCGCGGATTAGGTTTTGATTTTAGACCCATGGTTTCTTCGGAGAATTTTCTTAGAATTTAATGTAGATTACGTTTTTGCTATACGATTTTAAATTTTTTTTCATCCATACAAATCAACCCGCCCTAATGTATATATAGTAGATTGGCATACAAATGTTCGCTTATATGAATATTTACCTTGTTCATGTCGGTTGCCGTTTAATTCGGTCTGTAATCGTTGATGTAAACTGAGATACTCTTTCGGCTCAAGACCAACTTGCTTTTATACATGCTTTATATGATTTTTTGTTATATTTGCAGTTAATTTATCAGAGGCTAAGATTGTCTACGTTAGTATCAGTTCTGACGGGACACTGCTTGATCAACGAACACGCCAAAAGATTGGGTATTGACTCTAATGACTTCTGCAGAAGCTGTGGAGATGAGGAAGAAGTGGAGAGCATTGAGCACTTGCTATGCGACTGTCCCGCTCTGAGTAAACGACGACTGGAAATACTGGGGTCGGCTTTTCTAGGCAGCCTAACAGATCTTTCCAGTACCGATATTCGTAATATCGACAAATTTGTAAATCAAACAGGTTGGTTTCGATGAGGGGCATTTCAGCCCGTGGTAACACTAGGGACCTAAACTGGTCTATGTGAGCTTGTATAAAAAATACGGCTGCCACCCTAACCTAACCTAACCAAAGGAAGCTTCATGCGTGCAGCCATATTGCCTATCACGCAGTGCCCTGTGATGACTCCTGTGAGGATGCTAAGTGTGTTCTTCCTGAAGGACAGCAATTCTTTGGTACGGTTCACATCAATGGATGGCCAAAGGGTTCTTGCGGTCCTGCAGTTTTGTACGGTATCCCACCTCGATCTGGTTAGTGCTGCTCCGCGTTCGTCTATTTCGTTTTTAAGTTCCACGAACGGAATTTGCACGTCCAGAGTCGCGGTTTCATTTCGCGCACTTGATCCTATGCTGGCACATTCGTCTGCTAATTCGTTGTCCTGTATGCTGCTATGTCCTGGCACACAGCAGAGCGTGATTTCGTGTGCCTAAATATGGTTTAAGACTAGAAAGCAGTCCATTGTGCAGCGTGATTTGATAATTCTAGAGCCCAAGGCCTTGAGAGCTGCCATGCTGTCGACGTAGATCTTGAATTTTTTCGGAGAAATATCCCGTTCCAAAATCTGATTCGCGGCAATGTTAATGGCATAGATCTCTGCCTGGAAGACCGTGCATTCATCTGGGAGTCTGGTGGATATTCTGAGATTGATGGTGTCGGAAAGTACTCCTGAACCCGTGCCCGTCTCCATTTTCGATTCGTCCGTGAAGATTGAGATCTCATCGTCCTCTATGACGCTATTTGATGCCCAATCTTCACGGCTAGGAAATGTTACTTTAAAATTTCTATCTCGAATTGTTCTTGGTGCCAAGTAGTCCGTTGTCCTATTGATTTTGTCTGTTATACCCATGCTTTCCAGGATTGAGCCATTCCTTGTGTGGTATTGATGGCTATTCCTGATTCGCTGCGGTACACTTTATGTATATATCGATTGGTTGAAGGTTCGGCATCGCCTCCAGTGCCATTTGTGGAGCAGATCTGAGGGCGCCAGTTATCCCGACGCAAATCAGTCTTTGCACTTTGGCTAGGTGCGAGAGATGTGACTTCTTCATTACCGATTTCCACCATGCAACTGATCCGTAAGTGAGTATCGATCTGATGATCGATGTATACATCCAGTGTATCATTTTCGGTTGCAAACCCCATTTGCGTCCAAACATTTTCTTGCAGGCATAGAAGGCGCATAGCGCTTTCTTTCCCCTTTCCTCCAAATTCCTTTTCCAGGACAGCTTAGAGTCTAGGGTGATGCCTAAGTACTTAGCTTCTTTCGACAGTTCAAGTACCTTTCCCTGTAGTGTAGGGAGCTGATAGTTCCGAATTTTATTTCTTCTAGTGAAAAGGATCAGTTCCGTCTTCCCTGGGTAATTCCTAGTCCATTTTTTTCTGCCCAGCGTGATAATCGTTTTAGTGATCTTTCCATGATCTCGCTGACCGTAGGCATAAATTTGCCTCTAATCAAAATCACGACGTCGTCTGCGTACGCAATGATTTTAATACCTGTATTGCCGAGATCCATTAGGATTTCGTTTATCACTAGATTCCATAATATCGGTGAGACCACTCCACCTTGCGGAGTACCTCTCGTAACTCGCCGAACCATTGCCCATGGTTGAGTTAATGATTCTGCTTCTGAGCATATTACCTGTCCACCTGGTTATGCCTGGTTGTGAGCCTATGCTGTCAAGTGCGTTAAGTATAGATGCTATTTTAACATTATTAAAAGCGCCCTCTACATCGAGGAACGCCGCCATGGTGTAATCTTTGTAATGAAGGGAGTCCTCGACAAATCCTACCACTTCATGTAAGGCCGTTTCCACAGATTTACCTTTCAGGTAGGCGTGTTGTGCCGTACTGAAGTTGTTTGGTGTCAGTTTTCCCCTCACGTTAAGATCAACTAGTCTTTCCATGGTTTTCAACAGAAACGATGATAGACTGATTGGTCTGTAGTCCTTTGTCGTACTGTGGTTTATTTTTCCCGCCTTGGGGATAAAGACCACGTTGATTTCTCTCCATACCTTGGGTATATATGACCATTGCAAACTTGCAGAAAAAATTGCGCGTAGCCATGGTAGAATAAGTTTCAAGGATTCTTGTAAAAGAGCTGGAATGATGCCATCCGGGCCCGCCGATTTGAAGGGCTTGAATGATCTCACCGCCCAGCATATTTTCTCGTCATCTATAACAGTTCTGATAAGTTCCTCCATATTGGCCGTGGGGGTGTCTTCGTACACTTCCACGGCATCTGAAACTTCGCTGCAACCCGGAAAATGGGTGTCCATCAGAAGTTCTCTAGTCTCTTGGTTGTTCTCCGTGAGTAGTCCATCTGGTCCCATGAGGAAGTCTGGTGTGCTGGGGTCTTTGGATAGGACTTTGCGGAGCCTGGAGGCTTCACTAATGTCTTCCAATTCTTCGCAGAAATTCGTCCAGGACTTCCTTTTTGCCTTTCTGGACCAGGGTTACCATAAACTTTTTTCGGAAAGGAGGACTTTTGTGTCAGAAAAGGAGGACATTTGTGACATTTACAAAGAGAGTTTGGTATTTTCGGAGGACATTTTAAAAACACAGTAATTGGAAAGAATGAGCATTTTTTTATTTGGTTTACAATTAAACTTTAAATCCGTAAGGAAGGTCCGTACACCACCCTATCGGAGAACAATAAGAAGAAATATTGTCAAGTTTTACAAATATATTTTTCCAAAGATCGACAATTTATATTTTATAGCGCTTATATGCCAAATAGGAGGAAATATTTATGTATCTAAATATGAACAGATTTTATTCACATTATTTTGTAATTGGGTGCTACATCTAAATCTAAAACCGATTAAATTCGAAAATGTCGGTCCTTGGATCAAGATACTCCATCCTGCTTAATTTCGAAGTGATTAGATATAAGAAACAGCTTCTGTACCGCTAAAAGACTGGAAAGAAAATATTTATATATCTAAATCCGAACCGATTTTTATCAATTTCTTCCCAAGTGTGAAAAGTCCTTATTGCCAAATTTCAGCAAGATCGGGGTGAAAAGGCTACCTTTACTTAACGAACAACTTTGAATGGACACACAGACGAACGGACATGCTTAAATCAATTCATCTAGCGATACTGAGTCGATCGGTGTGCTTTAAAGTGGGTCTAGCTCCAGTAATATTAGGCATTACAAAAATCTGTCACGAAACAAATTTATGGTGATTTCGATTCTGAAAGAAATGTTACCCCGTCGACGTGAAATGCTAAAAAATATTTCTCTCTTTTTATTTCGAACTGGTGTTGCACCTCGAATTAAACATAGCTCATTTTTTATAATTCCTAAATGTGTTATAAAAGTACAGTTTTAGAGAAAACGGCAACGAAAATGTTGCACTTTTTTGCAGAAAAAAAATAGCCATTAAAATAAATGTGTAAAAGCGTTGATCATTTCGAATCTTATATACCATCGATCGCATATCAATTGATTTGGGGACAAATAAACTCATTTTACCAAATTTCAGCCCAATTCGTTGAAATTTGTGCTTTTTGTAGAGTTATGAAGTAAAATTCAGTGGGACCTTTATATGGGGGCTATATCAAAACATGGACCTATAACTACCATTGTTCGTGTGCTATATCAAAAAGTGAACCGATATTGCCCATTTTCAATCCCATCTGCTGCTATAAGAAGTATCTGTAACTCATTCCAGATTCCACATTCCAGTCATCTAACTCAATTATTGTAGATTGTAGCGGACGGACGGACCGACGGATATGGCTAAATCGTATTGAGTTTTTCGACGATTAAGAATATGTACACTTTATGAGGTCTCAGATCAATATTTATAGGTGTTACAAACGGAGTGATAACATTTATATCCTCCCTTCCTATTGTGGATATCCTATATCCAAACTCACTAACTTTGTACCACAAGTTGTTGTGAGAATAATTCATGTGGTTTACTGTTTGTTAAAAAGGTGAATTTGTAAAAAAGGAGGACAAAATCAATGTTTTTAAAAAAGGAGGGAGGACACTGGTTAAAAAGGAGGACATGTCCTCCCAAAGGAGGACGTATGGTAACCCTGTTCTGGACTCTCTCTCTCTCTTCTGGTGGATGCTTGGTATTCTTCCCAGCATTCCGGTGTTTTCTCTTTTTTGGCCTTGTTGAATAGCATTCTGTTTTCCTTCCGGAGTTGCTTCAGTTCCGGAGTCCACCATGTTTGGTTGGTTTTCCGGGGTGGTGAGCGTTCTGGACAGGACGGATAGAAGGCATCGACAAGGTTATCTGTCATACGGCCAACTGCACATTCCAGACCCTGCAAGTCATGTATCTCCGTATTTGGTGGTGGATACGATTGCAAAAGTTGTCTGAATTTGTCCCAGTTTGCCTTCCTGGGGTTACGATAGAGTTTCCCCTTAGTAGCCTCGTGCTCTATGTTGAAGTGTATCATATGATGATCCGAGAAGCAGCATTCATTTGACACTCTCCACCTGGATATTCTTGTTGAATCGCTATTAGATACTAAAGTTAAATCTATAACCTGTTCCCTGATTTTATTAAAGAATGTGGGCCTATTGCCCTTATTACAGATAACCAGATCAGTGGATAATAAGTATTCAAGTAGTGACTCACCTCGTTTCTTTATGTCTGTGCTGCCCCATATGGTATGGTGCGCGTTAGCATCTCCTCCGATGATTAGGTCGTGCCCTTTACTCTTACACCAACTTACCAGAGAACGTACCTTGTCTGAGGGGGGATCGGCGGATTCATAAGGCAGGTACATGGATGCGAAGACCAGTGTTGATTTACCCTGGCGTTCCATAGCTTCCACTGTAAGGTCTTCGTTGCTATAGCGGGAGATCATTGTCAGAGTTATGTTTCTACAGGCTACGATACAGCTACGAATCTTACATTCTGTCTTCGGGGAAATGAGCGTGAGATTACGTGACCTGAGACCGCGGACTTTGTTGCTCGCCAACCAAGGTTCCTGTATAAGGGCCACGTCTATCTTTTCTTTCCCCATTACTCTCAACAGCTCGTCCGACGCTGCTTCAGAGTGGTGTAGATTTAGCTGAACCACTTTCATGCCGCCCGGGGTTGCTGTTCTCTTCTTCCACGTCGGGGACGGACGTCCGGAGTCGGTTTAGTCCGAACTTTATTGTTCCGTTCGAGAGCCTCAGGAGATTTAGGGACTCTGGACCTATCTTGATCCAGAGGTCCTTTCCGTCTCCCTTGTCTCTCGCTCGACCCCGGACTATCTTCCAATCCCCAGCTTGTAGGCTCTTATTCTGCCTTTTTAGGAAGTCCAGAATAACCTTATCTCGACAAATAACTTAAGCAATTCGTTAGCTTGGTTTATATATTGATGCACGTGTCGTGGGTTATTGAGCAGTCGATAAGCACAATGTAACGTTAAAAATTAGTCGAAGATATCTTCATGCACATTATTATAAAGGACAATTATGCATGTATAAGCAAGGAAGTGGTGAAATTCAGTCGCTTTCCAATGAAGCAAATCGTCTAAAGTCCTAGGTTTTCTTGGATATTCTTTTGGTATATATGTTTCTAATTTCATCAAGTCAGACAATATTTTTGAAATATATAACGTAGTTTGAGATACCATACCAAATCCTATTTCTTCAAGGGGAATTTTGTCCTTTTTGAATATTTCCATGTCATCAAAATCAAAATCCATGTCGGAAATCAAAGATCCAGTAACGTTGTTGTATGTGAGTACATTGTTCACTTTTCAAGCAATTTGGGTGCACTTCGTGCAGCCATTTCTTGAGGTATGTCCTGGAACGCCACAATCGAGTGCTTTGGGCGGTGAGCCGCACGTTAAGTAACGAAGCTTAAATTTTATTTGCTTTCCTTTCATCTCTGAAAGAAAAACACAAAAAAAATTATTTTTAAATTATTTTAATATTTTATTTTGGCCGTGAGCCTGGCGGTTTGGTAGTGTGCCGAAAGCGGGTGAGTTGACAACTAATATACATAATGCAACTCTGACAGCATTACCATAACAGAGTTAGGTTTGCGGCGCTGCAATCAAGGAACGGCTCCAAATCTGATGCGGGGTCGATGAAGTCGACTGTCAGCTGTTGTGACTTCAAAAATCTCAAATAGATTTTTTAATGAATTTACTTCTTCAATGAAATCTTTGAAATAATCCTTGATGCAACTCGGCTTACTCTTCCCTAAGTATATTCCCACAGCAAAAGGTTGTATTTGCTCTTGAAAGTTGACGATATTCCCAAGATTTTGGTCACAATTGGATCCGTGAGCTTTTGAACAGTGGAATTCCGTCAATGTTTATATCCATTAAGACTTCGTCGTAGTTTTCCAAAACATTATTAAGTTTTCATAAATGCGCTTCAATACCAATGTGGCTGTAGCTTTCAGGGGAGATATTACTCACCAAAACCAGCGTTATTTTACCGAACAAAGTTTCTCGAGAGAGTGGAACGTCTAGACCTTCTTCTTTTAATACTGATAATAGGTTATCTAAACATTTTCTGGAAGGTGTTTTTTCGATGTACCACTTTTTCAGTTTATCCTGCAACGTTAATTTCGGAACAAAATCCTCCAAATATTCCACAACATCCTCGATATGTTCCACAAAATCTTCATTCTCTCCAACAAAATCAATTTCACTGCATTCTTGCTCATATTGCAAACTTTTTTTATATAATACTCGCATGGAAAGAAAATTGTCACGAGCACTCCTTTTGACAGAAAATGAAACAATAATAAAAACCAACTGTCAAAAATATCTACCTACCGATAGCGCAGCTTAATAAAAAATCAAACTATTGGCGCATTTGTTGGCGAAGTCATTAGACATTCATTAGAACGGTTGTGTCACATCGAAGGAAAGTTGTCGACCATATCAGTAGTGCATTCGTCAATAGGAAAATGTCGTGACATAGAGACATTAGGTCCCAGGCTGACTGCAGGGAAAAGAAAGAGCATAAGAATATGTGTGTGGTGGTGAATCCACAATTGTGCAAAGAAATGGCAATCCCTGCTTTAAGGTGACAGATGGAGTTAATTCGGCATTAAAATTGCCGGCCCCTTGCAGTACGATTGCAATGGAAAAAACTGGACCAGAAATCGTATGTACTCTTTCCCGCTCACTAGTGGTAGTGGAATTATAATACACTAAAAAAAATAGTAATGTTATTAATGACGACACATTCTTAAATTAAGTATGCGACCTCGGCATCAATCCAATCAAAATTTTTATTAAAATAATGAAAATGTACATGTTTTTTACGAAATTTTCCTTAATTTAAAGTTTTTTCAATTTGAATTAATGACTATCTAATCATTAGTTTTGTGTGCGCCCGTCTTTAAATGTACGCCTTTAAATTGAAGAAACTAATCATAATTTTTGTGACAATCCGCATGATTTTGAGTAATGTTTCAATACTTTTAAGGATTTTCTGTATTAAAACTATGACGTAGACATGTCATAGTTTTAATGCCGAATCGGACTTATTTAATTTATTTGTATGAGATATTTCAGTAATAAATTTAAGGCCCTTAAAGGAAAGGCTGCCTTGGTAATAAATTTTATGACAATCGGCATTATTTTTAAGAATAGATACGAGAGAATTACAAATCTCTCTCCCTCTCTCGCTCGGAGAATCAGTTTTGTTTGTTAATGTGTGAATAAATAATTGTTATGCGATGCGAGAGCACTTCTACTCTCTGAAAATAAGAATAATTCTGTAGTTCGTTTTCTTTTAAATCGTCAGTTATTTACAAGCGATGGAGGTAAACGGTTGTCTGTTTTTCGGACGCGGATTGTGGACAAATGAGATTGCGGTGAATATGTAAGTATACGTGCATACATTCGTGCATATTGCACCGAAAATAATTTTATTATGGGCTGTTAACAGTTATTTTTGCTAAAGCATAGTAACAACAACAACTGAAACCGTCGTGTTCATGTGTGTATGTATGTGGTTATGCCGTCGGCGTCACCGTCTAACTTGGTTATAAGGGAGTGCGTGCGTCATAGTTATTTTTGCTGCATGTTATTTATGGTGATGTACATACGTTTTTGAAGGAGATCAGCAAAACACATTTTAATTGAAGGTATATATTTATTAAAAATAACTGCTAACAGTGCATAATTCCAAAATGTAAAATTATTGTGTTATTAATAATATATACATATAACTATCTTTTGTAATTTTTTAGTAAAACAATTTTAGAATGGGTCTTTTGGGAGAAGAATGACAAATTCTACCAAATATTTCAACGTATATGAACGGTTGAAATAGTTCTCTTAGTTTACAGCGTTTTCCAATTGTGATACGATAAAATGTATTTGTATATTTCTATTTGATTTCTTTTCAGAAAAAAATAATTATTTTAATTTTAGATCGCGCAATATTTGAAGATAAATGTTATGGATATATGAAAAATGCAGTGCTGAATGCCATTTATAAATTACAACAAATAAGTGAGCATACACCTACACGGGAATGTTTGAATTGAAAGAAAATATGTTTGGAAACAAAATTTGTAAGTATTATGTACTTGTGAACAAATTTATTTTATTTGAAAATCAAGAAATTTAGTTTGGAACGTATATATTAGAACAAAATATATTTGCGGACTGACTTTTACAAATAATATATGTGTTTTCACACAAACAAAGTTATTGTTAAAGGAGTTTTCCAAATATATTTTATTTCAAAATTAAATTTTTCGTAGATTTCGTGTTATACTTTATAGTTAAACCTGTTGTTAGATTAGGCCCATATAATCCAATTTTTACATCGTCTCCTTTATAAACGGTAATATACATATGTATATTGCCTTATTATTTGGTCCATGGGATATTTTTGTTTTTTGACATCAAAAGAATAAGCCTTTTTTGTTCAAAAATAATATGTAAATAAGCTGCTTGCTTTTCACGAAGTATTGAATAAAAATAAATATAAAAAAATGGGCTAAATATTCGTTTTGTATGAAAAATTATGAAAATTTAATATGCACCAAATGGTCACTTAATCTAGGATTTATACATATTTCCCAATCTAACAGCAGGAATAAGAATGTCGTAAGCAGCATTAACTAATTATTATTTAATAAATATTTCTATTCGTCTCTTTTTGACAATCCATCAAAGCAATTTATAGCTATGAAAAATTATACGATTTAAATTTGAATTGAATTTTACAAACATATTAAATTTGTTTGCACTTTGAACATCTGAAAAACAGAAAACTCGCATCTAAATTAAGGCACTGATACATTACCAAAGAATACTTAAATACAAATAAATCTTTGTTTCGGAAATATTACTTCCAAATTACAAATATTATTATGGAATTATAGTTTTCTTTAGAACAATATCCTCACAAACATATAATATTTGTGTGTGTCAAATATTATATAGGTATTTGGAGTGTACCCTAAACATATGTACGTTTCAAGCTGAATCTTGAGACGTAAACGTGGGGCAATATACTACAGAAGCAATTTTTCAGCGTGTATACAATTTTATAAAATTTTTATTTAAATTTCAGCCAAATTCAATGTCCAAAATTATTCAAGGTTCCAAGGAAAATTGTTCATGGATGTTTGGGGAACATATAGAAAAATTAATCCACTATAAGTTTACAAATCGATAACAAATATACGAAACATCAAATATTTCGATGGCGTGTTGGCCGGTTTACCTTTATACATACAACTAAAATACTGTTTTAGATAAAAAAATGATAAATGATAAAATTAATAACCAGTATATGATTGTATCAAGTACATACATTTTGAAATTTAATACGATAATGTTTTAAATTTTATGATATTTTACTACACATAAGCACGAGTCATACTTAAATTTACGAAAAAACGTGCTTATTTTAAGACCAAAATTAGTTAGTTTTATTACCAAATGTTCATGATTCTATGAAATGCATCATCAAAACAAGTACTATTCATGTCTTTGAATTAACTATAAAACATTCCTATTTTTATAGCGATTGTCTTTGGCTCGAAATCATTGCCGAAATCTTAAACGACAAATTCTTTGATTTTCAGTACGTTGTTTTTAGTGTATGTATGTAGGATGATATGAATAATGAAGGGTGTTTTTTTAGACGTGTGGTTTTCAATCTGGCAATACAAGTGACAACTGTCACTTGATTTATGCTTTTGTCCAATATATATTACAAGAAATTTTTTTTCAGCGATGAAGCTGATTTTTGGATGAATGAGTACGTTAATAAACAAAATTGTCGCATTTGGAGTAATGATAATCCACAAGCCATTGTTCAGACGCGTTACATTCACAAAAAGTCACTGTTTGGTGTGCTCTATGGGCAGAGGGAATCATTGGTACATATTTCTTCAAAAATGAAGCCGGCCATAATGTTACTGTCAATGGGGAACGCCATGATTAAAGACCTTTTCGTGCCTGAATTGGATAATGTTGATGTGGACGACCTGTGATTCCAACAAGACGGCGCTACATGCCATACAGCCAACGAAACAATCAATTTATTGAAGGAAACTTTTGGTGAGCGCATTATCTCGCGACGCACGATGGGAAAATATGATGAAATATGCTCGCATAGGACTTTGAAAGCAACTACCAAAAATCGGTTCTTTGGGAATGCTGTTGTATTGTGGATAACATTTAATGAAAATACCTTTAAATTTTATGATAATATGTCCAGGCGATTTCGAGTTATGACCATTTAAAGTTTGTCTTTTTACTAATAAATGCAAATAACATTGCGATGATAAAATGTATATCGTGGGATCACTACCATGTGACATAGAGAAGATAGGTGACTTAGTGATGAATCCAACTGTACCTAGTTTATCTGCGACTTTTTGCGATTATGGCAGAATTTTGTATTGTACATATGTGCTTTTTTTACTTTAAATATAGAAAATATGTGTGGGAGCTACATCTATCTATAAGCCGACTTTCCCGAAACAAATAGACCGATTTTCTTGATCCCAAAAAATAACTTTTTGCGAAATTTCGGCAAAATCGGATAATAAATACGTCCGATACAAGTCCGGCTGCAAGTTTGTTGTGTCCTACAATCAAAACTAGCGATCTTATTAATATTATTAAGATTATATGTGTCATTTTTATAGTTTACTTCTTCTACAAAAACCATACACATATAGTTAAACTCTTCTGCAGTTAATGTATATTAGGGTGGACCGATTATTTTTTTGTTTTTAATTTATCTTTTCTTGTATTGACAGTCGGCGACCCATTGTAACGGGTCCGCCATCTAACGTTTTTTTCAACTAGTGCTTATTCGTGAATGGTAACACTTAGCTCATGTCTGATTTGACAGATAATTAGTTTTATCCTTCCGCTGAACGAATATGGTTGTGTATACGCTTGAACAACGCTGGGAGCGATCGACTTACAGAAGATGCCGATTTCGCCAAAAAAATCATCTTTTCAGATGAAGCTCATTTTGATCTTGGCGGGTATGTAAACAAGCAAAATTGTCGCATTTGGGGCACAGAAAACCCGCACGCATACATTGAAAAGCCGATACACCCAAAACGAGTCACTGTTTGGTGCGGATTTTGGTCCAGAGGCATAATTGGGCCATTTTTCTTCAAAAATGAGCAAGTGGCCGTTACAGTCAATGGCGATCGTTATCGGGCCATGTTGAACGAATTTTTTTCACAACAATTGAAGTGGAGGCTATTGGCAACATTTGGTTTCAACAGGACGGCGCTACGTGCCACACAGCCTAAGCTACTCTCGATGTTTTGCGCGATGTTTTCAAAAAAAAAGTTATTTGGCGGACCCTTTATAAGTCCATTATTGGAAAACTTGAGCTTTCAAAAATATTGCAGATTACGATTTTATCTTATTTAAGTTGTTTTGGTTTTAATTTCAAAAACATTGCCCTGTTTTGTAGACTTTTAACACAATTTTAACTAAAATATTTTTAAACTTCAATGGGGTATATATTTAAAACGCAGCAACACATAATCAAGTAACCCAAATCGATTTTGAACTAAATTTTGTCAGCTTTAATTTAAAATCAAGATCACCGAAGTTGGTGCGATATTATGGTTTTTACATTAATTTCCACAATGTAGCTTTTGTAAGCCCACCGAGCGCTACACGTCAACAGCAAAATAAAATCTGAAACCAATTTCTTCTCCAAAGAATTCTCTTGAAGGTGGTCCAAACCGTAAGACTCTATCTCTAACGGTATAGTCATGAGATAGAAAATACTGTTATGCGCGCGTATTTACCACATTTTTCCCATTGTGCGTCGTGGGCCTGTGGCGTGGCCTCCAAGATCGTGCGATTGAACACCGCTGCAATATTTTTTGTGGGGTTATGTGAAGTCGCCCGACACGATTGACGCCTTTGAACATACAGCCCCAAATGCTGCAAAAAGTGGTAGTAAATTGGGACTCTCGGCTGGAATTTATTCGTCTAAAAGACAAAGTTAAGAAAAGAAATTGACAAAGTTAATGAATAATTGAATGAATGAATAAAATTACAATTGTGAATTAAATAAAGAATAATAAAGCATTATTAAATTATTTAGAAAAAGAGATCATCCGTTAAAGTCCCATGGTAGGATTCCGGCTCTCCTGTACGGTGTAGATGACGGGCGCTCGACCTGGAAATAGCTGACTTCAGCTGAAAAGAAAGTTTGTGCTTTGCTTGCAAAAGTATAATTCAGTGCAGTGCAGTTTTAAGGAATTCATTTTATTACTTCAGCGGAATAGAATACCAAAAAAAGAAAACAAAAATTGTAGGTGGAGCCAAGACCATATATCGTCCATCCGAATATGGTACTTTGAGCAGCCGGGAGTCCTTGGCGGGAATATATACCCTCCGCAAGGACCCTCGGATATATATCGACCACAATCACAATGTCAATACCGGTAGCCTCGTAAAATTTCGGATCAGCATGAAATACGAGTAGGTGTGGGATTCCCACCGGAGTCAACTTCGAAATAAGGTTGTCCACCCGAAACGCACCGTCAACCTTCACACTGGCAGCATACGGGACCGGGGGGTCAGTTGGCAGATGGTCTCCTTATGCAACGTCAAAGTGTCCAAATTTTCAACGAATTTCCAGGAAACACGGCTCAACGACGACCCAGAATCCAAAAGACAGCATGCCACGATCTCCGGTTTGCCATCGACCTGCACCAGCACCGTCGGTAGCAGAATAATTCGGATCTGCCATATCAGCGCCGATAAAGAGGACTTTTCCTTCATGGGTGAGGTGGATTCGAGCTTAGGTGTCCGGAATTGTGATACCTTGGATGTTCAAGGACGGTGTGATGGGAATCGTGCAGGGGAACGACTGGGAACTACTAGTGTCGCCTTTATTTAGAAATAGGTCGCGCATCTTCGGGTCAAAATGCAGGAGGATATGGAGAAACTTGTTACAGTGATGACAACTCTGCTCGCTAAAGCAATACCCATGCGAATGGTCATGGGCCAGGCAATATATGCAATAATTATGTCGGTCCAAGCAGAGAAATCGCAAGGATCTTGTGACATTGGAGATAGCGGACGAAATTTTAGACATGAATGTAAATTTGATTTCGTACTGATCTGATATAAAATACAGTTTCTACGGCGCTTACATGTCAAACCGGGGGTAACATATATATGGGGGATGTATCTAAATCTTGATCGATTTTGACCAATTGCAACAGGGATCGTCCTTGGGCCAAAAAAGAGCACTGTGCTAAATTTCATCACAGTCGGACCATAAATACGACCTGCAATTGATTACAAGAATACATGGAAAGACAGACGAACAGACAGACGGACATGGCTAAATCGACTCAAAAAGTGATTCTATGTCGATCGGTATATAGGGTGGTTAAATTTTAAGGGCCGATGTTGATTTTGAATAAAACACAAATTATTTAGGAAATAATTGTCATTTCTTTTTATTATGATAATATTGGTATGGTTCAATTATGTATGGAACAAAATATCGGCCAAATGGCCGCCGCGACTTCGGCGGCACACCCCAATCCGATGGTCCAAATTTTCGATGACGCTGAGGCATAATTGAGGTTCTATGCCGTTAATGTGCCGAATTATCTCATCCTTTAGCTCTTGAATTGTTGCTGGCTTACCGACGTACACCTTTTCTTTTAAAAAACCCCAACGAAATAAGTCCAACGTTGTCAAATCACATGATCTTGACGGCCAATTGACATCGCCACGACGTGAGATAACACGGCCATTGAATTTGTTGCGCAAAAGAGCCATTGTTTCGTTAGCTGTGTGGCAAGTGGCACCGTCCTGTTGAAACCACATATTGTCCACATCCATATCTTTCAATTCGGGCCATAAAAAGTTCGTTATCATCTCACGATAGCGAACACCATTCGCAGCAACTGCCTGACCGGCCTCATTTCGAAGAAGTATGGCCCGATGACGTCGTCAGCCCATAAGCCGCACCAAACGAACTGGGCGAGCATGCACAGGTGTTTTCACATCTCCTACAGACCCGGTTTGCTGAAATTTGCGCACAATTCTCCCGATTGTGGACACATTTGGTCGATTATGCTGATCAAAAAAACATCACGAAGTGCACGAAATGCATTTTGATTTGAACGCCCATTTTCGTAAAAGGCTTAAAAAACTTTAACGCGTTGCTTGATTGTGTATCTTCCCACACTAAAAAAAAGCGTACTGGAAATCAAAAAATTTGTCGTAAAGTTTAAGATTTCGGCAATGATTTCGAGCCAAAGACAATCGCTATAAAAATAAGAATGTTTTATAGTTAATTCAAAGACATGAATAGTACTTGTTTTGATGATGCATTTCATAGAATCAAGAACATTTGATAATAAAACTAATTAAGTTTGGTCTTAAAATAAGCACGTTTTGGCGTAAATTGAAGTATGCCTCGTGCTTATGTTTAGTAAAATATCATAAAATTTAAAACATTATCGTATTAAATTTAAAAATTTATGTCCTTGATATAAGCATATACTGGTAAATAATTTAAAGCATAAATAAATTTTTTTTAAATATGTAGGGAAAATTCCTTACATTATTTTTATTCTAATGCCACTCATACTAAAGAATCATTTGTTTTTTAACCCACAGAGACCATTTCAATATTCATAGAAAATCTGATTCTTGTATACAAGTTTCCGCGATAAATTCAAATCACAACACTTCCTTTTTCTAAAAATTGGTTATGTTATTTTAATATTAGAAAATACAATTAATGTATAATACATATTACAGACAACTTTCAACATTTTATAATCCAAAACCGTATTTTAGTTGTATGTACAAAGATTAACTGGACAACACACCATCGAAATATTTGAAGTTTACACGCTGATAAAAAATCGCCTCTGTAGTATATTGTCCCAAACATATTCTGCTTGAAACATATATATTTTTAGGGTGCACTCCAAATATATAACATTTGACACATACAAATATTATATCCTAATGTTTTTTATTTGCATACGTTATTTTCCAAACAAAGATCTATTTGCGTGAATATATATCTATTCCTTAATTGTTTTAAGTTTTCAGCAATTGAATGGTCATTTTTAGAAATTTTTAATGTTAGTAAAATTGAAAATAATGACTGGGAATAGTTAGAAAATAAAAATAAGTGGTTTCAAATAGAAGTTAATGCTAAGTATGCCATTTTTAATAGGAAAGCATAATTCTGCAAAGTTTTGAAAATCTTTTTTGAAATAAAATATTTATTATTTATTTATATGAATTACAATACAAAGTAAATTTATATTCTAATTTTAAGGTCCAGGGTTACAAAGACCATATGGCTGAATTTTGCAGCGACAGGCCAGAGCCTCTGGTGGGAATCGAACCCACGACCCCCATAAATAAAATATATTTGGAAATATTCATAAACAATAATTTTATTTGTATTTAAACACATATTTTATTTGAGAAAATTAGTCCGCATATATATTTTATTCTAATATATTAACATATGCGTTCTAAATACATTTTATTGATTTTCAAATAAAATGTATTTGCTCGAAAATATATGATATTTAAAAATTTGTGTTCTAAGTATATTTGTTTTCGATTCAAACAAATCAAAAAAGGCGATTTTGCCCCGTGCATATTTGTTATCAATTTGTAAACTTATAGTGGATTTACCTTTCTATATGTTCCCCCAAACATCCATGAACAATTTTCGTAGGAGCCTTTAATGATTGTGAACATTGAATTTGGCTGAAATTAAAATAAAAATATTATAAAATTGTATACACGCTGAAAAATTGCGTAGTATATTGCCCCAAACATATTCAGCTTGAAACGTACATATGTTTAGGGTACACTCCAAATACCTATATAATATTTGACACACACAAATATTATACGTTTGGGAGGATATTGTTATAAATTGTAATTCCATCCTAATATTTTTTATTTCGAAGTAATATTTCCGAAACAACGATTTAATTGTATTTAAGTATTTTTTGGTAATTTATCAGTGCCTTAATTTAGATGCAAGTTTTCGGTTTTTCAGATGTTCATTGTGCAAACAAATTTAATATGTTTGTAAAACTCGATTCAAATTTAAATCGTCTAATTTTTCGAAGCTATAAATTGCTTTGATGTTTTGTCAAAAAGAGATGAATAGGAATATTTATTAAATAATAATTACTTAATGCTGCTTATGACATTCTTAATGCTGCTGTTAGACTGGAAAATATGTACAAATCCTAGATTAAGAGACCATTTGGTCCATATTAAATTTTCATACAAAACGAATATTTAACACAATATTTTATATTCATTTTTATTCAATACTTCGTGAAAAGAAAGCAGCTTATTTACATATTATTTTTGAACAAAAAAGGCTTATTTTGATGTCAAAAAACAAAAATATCCCTTGGACCAAATTATAAGGCTACACGGGGCAAAATCGCCTTTTTTGATATGTTTGAATCTAAAGAAAATATATTTGGAACACAAATTTCTAAATATTATATATTTCTTAGCAAATAAATTTTATTTGAAAATCAATAAAATATATTTGGAACGCATATATTAATATATTACAACAAATTATATTTGCAAACTAAATTTCTCAAATAAAATATGTGTTTAAATACAAATAAAATTATTATTTAGGAATTTTTCCAAATATATCTTATTTAAAAAATATTTCCAAAACTTTTGCTGAGTTTTTCATATTTCAATTTTTCTTGGGTTTCGAATTGTACCTCCCAGTTATGATACCATATGCAGCATTACCTTCTGTTTTAAATCAATCATTTCAAATTTCTGAGTATTCCAAGCCATCATTAGTCGTCAATCCTCTAAGTACTTTATATTCATCCAAGATTATATGATTTCAATTATTATTTTTTACGAACATTAAAAATTTCTAAAAATTTAACTTTGAATTACTGAAAAATTTGAGACAATTTATGTATTTTATGAATACTTAAATGCAAATAAATATTTGTTTCGGAAATAAAAACATATTGGAATGTAAACAAATATTTGTTTAGTACAACATCTTCCCAAATACACAATTTTTGTGTGTTCCAAATATTACATGCTTAGAGTCTACCCCAAACATATATATGTTTCAAGCCGAATATGTTTGGGACAATATACTACAGAAGCGATTTTTTTTCAGCGTGTATGTATATACATTAACATTTTGCAAAAATTGGAACAAATGGGCCTAATCTAACAACAGGTTTAACTACAAAGTATAACACGAAATATAGGAAAAATTTAAACTAAAATTTGAAAAGTCAAAAAGTTTTAAAAATCTTTTTAAATAAAATTCACAAATACATAATACTTACACATTTTGTTTCCAAATATATTTTCTTTCAATTCAAACATTCCCGTGTAGGTGTATGCTCACTTATTTGTTATAATTTATAAATGGGGTTCAGCACTGCATTTTTCATATATCCATAACAATTTGAAAAGTCAAAAAGTTTTAAAAATCTTTTTAAATAAAATTCACAAATACATAATACTTACACATTTTGTTTCCAAATATATTTTCTTTCAATTCAAACATTCCCGTGTAGGTGTATGCTCACTTATTTGTTATAATTTATAAATGGGGTTCAGCACTGCATTTTTCATATATCCATAACATTTATCTTCAAATATTGCGCGATCTTAAATTAAAATAATCAAATTTTTTCTGAAAAGAAATCAAATATAAACAAGTAAAAGGGTTAAGTTTGGCCATGCCGAATCTTATATACCCTCCACCATGGATAGCATGTGACCTCACAAAATAACTCAAACCTAAAGAAAATAACACCGAAAACATAAAAAATATAGTAGATGAGAACAGTAGGAACACAACAAGTTAGAGCTATATATGGGAGCTATATCTAAATATGGACCGATATGGCCCATTTGCAATCCCAAACAACCTGCAACTATAAGAAGTATTTGTACCAAATTTGATCAACCTAGCTCTATTATTGCGGACTGTAGCGTGATTACCACAGCCGGACGGACAGACGGACATGGCTAATTCGTCTTAGAATTTAACGACGATTAAGAATATATATACTTTATGGGGTCTCAGATCAATATTTAGAGCTGTTACAAACGGAGTGACAAAATGAATATACCCTCATCCTATGGTGGAGGGTATAAAAATATATACACATAAATTTTATCGTACCACAATTGGTAAACACTGAAAACTAAGAGAAATATTTCAACCGTTCATATGAAATACTTACGTTGAAATATTTGGTAGAATATGTCACTCTTTTCCCAAAAGATCCATTCTAAAATTGTTTTACTAAAAAAAGATAGTTTTATGTATAACATATTAATAACACAATAATTTTACATTTCTGCATTACGACACAAATTCTCATAATAGATCCATACAAAATTTGCTGTACTAAAAGTTAAAAAAAATATTTATGTAAGATATTATTAATAACTAGCTGGACACGGTCCACTTCGTTGCCCCAGATATCAGATTTTCGATTCCGTCCATTTTTATTGAAGTTTTAGAAAATAACTCCACAACACTTTTTGAGATAATCGGATTTTAAGTAATGCCACGCCAAATCCTGCCCCGACCACTTTTTAAAAAAAAAAAACCTAAACCATCTCTGACAAAGAACCTTTCAAACAAAAGAAAAACAAATAAAATCGGTCCAGTGGTTTCAGAGTCTATAGCATACATACAAACATACAAACATTTTTCCATTTTTATATATATTATTAATAATAGAAACTGATTGTTTTGAAAGTGGCGAAAGTGAAATTTTTCATATAAATTATAAAAATTATCAAAAATAATTTTCTCAAAAAAATCAATCGTGACTTAGATTTTAAAATCTTAAGTTTTGTTAGGAAACAAAACTACAAAAACATATTAAAAATTACTTCTGTAAAACAGAAGCTAATGCTGCTTATGACATTCTTAACCCTGGTGTTAGATTAGCAAATCTGTACGAATCCTAGATTAAGAGTCCATTTGGTCAACATTACATTTTTCATATAAAATTAATATGGAAGACAATATTTTATATTTATTATTATTCAATACTTCGTGAAAAGAAAGCAGCTTATTTACAATTATTTTTGAGCAAAAACGCTTATTATTTTGATTTTAGTAAAACAAAACTATCCCTTGGACCAAATTATAAGGCAATACATATACATACATATATGACCGTTTATAAAGGAAACGATACAAAAATTGGACCAAATGGGCCTAATCTAACAGCAGGTTTAATTATGAAGTACTTATAAAGCAATTATGAACACGAAATCAAGGAAAAGTTTAAACTAAAATTCAAAAAAGGAAAAAATCTTTTTAAATAAATTATATTTGGAAAACTTTTTAACAATAACTTTGTTTGTGTGAAAACACGTATTTTATATGTGAACGTCAGTTCGCAAATATATTTTGTTCTAATACATTAATATATGCGTTCCAAATTAAATTTCTTGATTTTCAAATAAAATATATTTGTTCAGAAATACATAATACTTACAAATATTGTTTCCAAATCTATTTCCTTCCAATTCAAACATTCCACTTAACATTCACCTATTGTCTGCAAGTTATAAATGGCATTTAGCACTGCATTTTTATACCCTCACTTTAGTGTGACGAGGGTATATATCATTTGCTACGGAAAAAAGTGTAACACATCGAAGGAGTGATCTAAGACCCTAAGTATGTTCGGAGGAAATCCGTTTTGGGTCATTTTAAGTCGAATGAGCAATGTCCGTCCGTCTGTCTGTCTGTCTACTGGCTGGTGCGCACGATAACTCTCGAAAGGAGTATCCGATTGACTTCAAATTTGGTATGTGGTAATATTTTTTCTATCTCCGGCTAAGTTCGAAGATGGGCCATATTGGGCCATTCCTTCTAGTACCTCCCCCACAAAGGGTTAAAATGTTGTGAAATATTGATTCTTTAATAACTACTATACTACTTATTTTACTCTTCTGAAATTCCACACATAGTATTAGTTTATTAGTCGCTATCAACATAGTATTAGTTTATTAGTCGCTATCAAATAGAAACTGATTGTTTTGAATGTGGCGAAAGTGAAATTTTTCATATAAATTATAAAAATTATCAAAAATAATTTTCTCAAAAAAATCAATCGTGACTTAGATTTTAAAATCTTAAGTTTTGTTAGGAAACAAAACTACAAAAACATATTAAAAATTACTTCTGTAAAACAGAAGCTAATGCTGCTTATGACATTCTTAACCCTGGTGTTAGATTAGCAAATCTGTACGAATCCTAGATTAAGAGTCCATTTGGTCAACATTACATTTTTCATATAAAATTAATATGGAAGACAATATTTTATATTTATTATTATTCAATACTTCGTGAAAAGAAAGCAGCTTATTTACAATTATTTTTGAGCAAAAACGCTTATTATTTTGATTTTAGTAAAACAAAACTATCCCTTGGACCAAATTATAAGGCAATACATATACATACATATATGACCGTTTATAAAGGAAACGATACAAAAATTGGACCAAATGGGCCTAATCTAACAGCAGGTTTAATTATGAAGTACTTATAAAGCAATTATGAACACGAAATCAAGGAAAAGTTTAAACTAAAATTCAAAAAAGGAAAAAATCTTTTTAAATAAATTATATTTGGAAAACTTTTTAACAATAACTTTGTTTGTGTGAAAACACGTATTTTATATGTGAACGTCAGTTCGCAAATATATTTTGTTCTAATACATTAATATATGCGTTCCAAATTAAATTTCTTGATTTTCAAATAAAATATATTTGTTCAGAAATACATAATACTTACAAATATTGTTTCCAAATCTATTTCCTTCCAATTCAAACATTCCACTTAACATTCACTTATTTTCTGCAAGTTATAAATGGCATTCAGCACTGCATTTTTATACCCTCACTTTAGTGTGACGAGGGTATATATCATTTGCTACGGAAAAAAGTGTAACACATCGAAGGAGTGATCTAAGACCCTAAGTATGTTCGGAGGAAATCCGTTTTGGGTCATTTTAAGTCGAATGAGCAATGTCCGTCCATCTGTCTGTCTGTCTACTGGCTGGTGCGCACGATAACTCTCGAAAGGAGTATCCGATTGACTTCAAATTTGGTATGTGGTAATATTTTTTTCTATCTCCGGCTAAGTTCGAAGATGGGCCATATTGGGCCATTCCTTCTAGTACCTCCCCCACAAAGGGTTAAAATGTTGTGAAATATTGATTCTTTAATAACTACTATACTACTTATTTTACTCTTCTGAAATTCCACACATAGTATTAGTTTATTAGTCGCTATCAACTCGAGAAAAATGGGCGAAGTTGCCACGTCCCTTTAGGTACTACCCACACAAATGCACCGTTTTGCACCTAAAATTAACAGCTTATAACATTAATAACGGTGTATAAAAATACTTGAAATTTTGCACAGTGTTATGCTTTTATATTGCCTACACTCCAGAGAAAAATGGGCCTTGTTGCCACGCCCCTTTTGGTACCTCCCATACAATGGTACCATTTTGCACCAAAAGTTAACAGCTTATAACATTAATACAAGTGTAAAATAATACTAGAAATTTTGTACAGTGTAATGTTTTTATAGTGCCTATAGTCCTGTGAAAAATGGGCGTTATCGCCACGCCCCTTTTTGTACCTCCCACACAAAATGGCCAAATCATACCACAATTTAATATCTCATAACGTTTATACCAGTGCACATAAACGCTTATAATTCGGCGCAGTGCAATAAATTTAAAGTATCTACTGTTCAGCGAAAAATAGGTGTATTTGTTAAACCCTTTCTGGTAGCTCCCACACAAATTGACAGAATAATTCGTGTAATATTCTATATTACATTACTCACAAAGTGACACAAATTGACAGAATAATTCGTTTAATATTCAATATTACATTACTCACAAAGTGAGGGTATACCTCAGTCGGTTTACCCGACTGAAACTTTATTACTTGTTCATATATCTATCACATTTATCTTTAAATATTGCGTGATCTAAAATTAAAATAATTAAAGTTTTTCTGAAAATAAATCAAATAAAATGATCTATAAACAAAAAAAGCAAATAAATTTTATCATATCACAATTGAAAAACGCTGAAAACTAAGAGAAATATTTCAACCGTTCATATATAATACTTACGTTCATATATAATTTTACAAAATTTGCCACTCTTCTCACAAAAGACCCATTCTAAAATTCTTTTACTAAAAAATTAAAAAAGATAGTTGTATGTATTACATATTATTAATAATAAATTTCTATATTGCCACAAATAATTTTACATTTCTGCATTATGCGCTGGTATTTTTAATAAATAAATACTTTCAATTAAAATGTGTTTTGTTAATTTTGTAATTGCCAATAAGATGTTTATTTCAGGATAATAATATTATTTTTCACGTACCTAAACATTTCCCCATTGTCTTTTTCAGTATTACAAAATCTATTACTCACATTTTTGTCATCCATTTGGCACAAATCTCTTCACAGGACTTACAAACAAGATCTCCTTCAAAAACGCATGTACATCGCCATAAATAACATACAGCAAAAATAACTATGACACACGCACTCCCTTATCACAGAGATCGATGGTGACGCCGACGGCATAACCACATGCATACACACGTACGCGACGGTTTCATTTGTTGTTGTTGCTATGCTTTAGCAAAAATAACTGTTAACAGCCCATATTAAAATTATTTTCGGTGCAATATGCACGTATGTACACGGAGGAAAATCGCCATTTTTGATATGTTTGAATTCAAAGAAAATATACTTGGAACGTAAATTTTTAAATATTATATATTTTTGAACAAATATATTTTATTTGAAAATCAAGAAATTTTGTTTGGAACGCATATATTAATATATTACAACAAAATATATTTGCGAACTTACTGTCCCAAATAAAATATGTGTTTACAAACAAACAAAGATATTGTTTAAGAATTTATCCAAATACATTATATTAAAAAAATGTTAAAACTTTGTTGACTTTGGCAATTTTTAATTTTATTTTTTCCTATACTTTATAGGTATACTTTATAGGTAAAAATGTCGTAAGCAGCATTTTCTTTTGTTTTACAGCACAAATTTTTTATTTATAAATAGTCCAATTGTCAATCCATCAATGCTATTTATCGTAACCCAAAATTATACGATTTAAATTTTCAAACATATAAAATTTCTAAGAAATTAAACCTTAAATTTCTAAAAAACTGAAAACTTTCCTTTAAATTAAGGCATCGATACATTGCCAAAATACTTAAATACAAATCATCATTGTTTTGGAAATATTATTTCCAAATAAGAGAATATTGAGATGAAAACATAATTTTGTTTAGAACAACATCCTCACAAACATATAATATTTGTGAGTGTCAAATATTATAAATTTGGAGTGCACCCTAAAAATGTGTATGTTTCCAGCAGAATATGTTTGGAACAAAATACTACAGAAGCGGTTTTTTTTCAGCGTGTATGCACGTATACTTACATTTTCACAGCAATCAAATTTTTTCACAATCCGCTTCCCGAAAACAGACAACCGTTTCCTTCCATCGCTTGTAAATAACTGACGATTTAAAAGAAAACGGACAACAGAACTGTTCTCTATTTTCTCTTCTAGCATTCCATAACAATTATTGATTCACACATTACCAAACAAAACTGATTCTCCGAGCGAGAGAGGGAGGGAGAGATTGTATGTACAGGGTTGCCCATATTCGACGGACCCATGTTTTTTTTAAAAAAAATCAAAGAAAAAAATAAAAATTTGGCGGTTGGCAATCTTAATCATTTAATTTGTTCCAAGTAGATTTGTTTACATTGATTGATTGATTGATTTCTCAGGCTCACAGCCTGATCTTTATTTCCAAAACATTCAATTATAAATTCAAAATCCATTTTAAAAAAATTATTTCCTAACATATAATATTACTCTAGGAATATATAATATATTAATTTAAAATACAGCGATACTGGCAGGCCAGCCCACGTGTCAATTATTATGCCATTTATGGATCTCCATCCCTAATATCTAAAAAGACCTCGGAAAAAGGGTACAAAAAACCGAGGGTCACTTAACTCTAATACATCAATTACTAAACCTAACTTATACTAATACCTACAACTACAAAACGTATTTATTTGTTTACATCAATTTTTGAATATGATATCTCTCAAATGGCCGCCTCTGGCGTTGATGGCGTATTGTGCCCTTTTTGCAGCATTTTCCATCGTTTTCGCCAACATTTCGGCCGGAATAGCGGCTATTTCTTCACGAATGTTGTCCTTGAGCTCTTCTACGGCCCTTGGCTTGTTAACGTAAACCTTTGACTTCAAATATCCCCACAAGAAGAAGTCAGGCGGCGTCAAATCGGGCGAACGCGGTGGCCAGTCCAAATCACCACTTTTCGACATCAAACGGCCCGGAAACAAATTCTTCAGAAAATCGATTGTTATGCGACTTGTGTGCGGTGGAGCGCCGTCTTGTTGAAACCAGAACTGCCTCATACGCTTTCGACGAATAATTGGCATCACAAAATTGGCCATCATGTCGCGATAACGCTCCTGGTTGATGGTAACAGCATGGCCATTTTCGTTTTGGAAGAAAAACGGCCCAATGACCGTTTTCGCACTAACGCCGCACCAAACTGTGACTTTTTCGTCATGAAGAGGCAATTCTTGAATCTCCTGAGGATTTTCAGTGGCGTAAATACGGCAATTTTGCTTATTTACGGTCCCATTCAATGTGAAATGGGCTTCATCGGACATGATAATTGATAATTGTTGAGTTTTCACAATTGACTTCTTCTGTTGAATGTAAATTTCAACTATTTCAGAGCGCTCGCGTGGCGTGTATTGTTCCATGGTAAAAATCTGCTTGGACTGACGCTTCAAACGCGGTATGTCATTAAGCGATCTGACATCTCTGTCAAAAGTTATGGCGTTGCCAGATGGGTCCGTCGAATATGGGCAACCCTGTATTCTTAAAAATAATGACAATAGTCATAAAATTTATTACCAAGACAGCCTTTCCTTTAAGGGGAGCATAGCCTTAAATTTATTACTCAAATATCTCATACTGTTAATTAAGTCCGATTCGGCATTAAAACTATGACATGTCTACGTCGTAGTGTTAATGTAGAAAATCCTTAAAAGTATTGAAATATTACTTAAAATAATGCGGAGTGTCAAAAATATAATGATTTTTTTCTTTAATTTAAATGCGTACATTTAAAGAAGCGCGTACACAAAACTAATGATTAGATATACATTAATTCAAATTCAAAAAACTTTATATTAAGGAAAATTTCGTAAAAAACGTGTAAATTTTCATTATTTTAATAAAAATTGTCATTGAATTGATGCCGAGGTAGCATACTTAATATAAGAATGTGTCATCATTAGTTTTATTACTATTTTTTTTCAGTGCACATACATACACACATGTACCCGACGGTTGCATTTGGTGTTGTTACTATGCTTTAGCAAAAATAACTGATAACAGCCCATAATAAAATAATTTTCGGTGCAATATGCACGTATGTATACACGTATTACATATTCGCCGCAATCTCCTTTTTTCACAATCCGCGTTCACAGACAACCGTCTCCCTCCATCGCTTGTAAATAACTGACGATTTAAAAGAAAACGAACAACAGAATTATTTTCATTTTCAGAGAGTAGAAGAGCTCTCGCATCACGATAACAATTATTGATTTACACATTAACAAACAAAACTGATTCTCCGAGCGAGAGAGATTGTATAATTCTCTCGTATGTATTCTTAAAAATAATGGCAATTGTCATAACATTTATTACCAAGACAGTCTTTCCTTTAAGAGGAGCATAGCCTTAAATTTATTACTCAAATATCTTATACTGTCAACTAAGTCCGATTCGCCATTAAAACTATGACATGTCTACATCATAGTTTTAATGCAGAAAATCCTTAAAAGTATTGAAATATTACTTAAAATAAAGCGGATTGTCAAAAAAATTATGATTAGTTCCTTCAATTTAAAGGCGTACATTAAAAGAAGCGCCTACACAAAACTAAAGTTCGTCCTATACTGCTATACGGCATTGTGGTATGGTGGACGGCAACTGACAAACTAACCATCATCAACCTACTAACAAAGGTTCAGAGAACAGCCTGCCTGAGCATAAGCGGAGCCTTAAGGACTACAGCGACCGAGTCTCTACAAGCCCTACTCCATATACTGCCGATTAATATTGTGGCGAGAGAAGTTGCAACCAAAGCGTTCCTATCAATGTGGAGGTACAAAAACTACGGTCACATGAGGATATCAAAGTGTAGTGCTATGGTAACCGACCGAGTGGACTATATACCAACGGTGTACACCTTCGAGAGAAATTACATCACTATGATTTCCGCCAGAGATGAATGGGTTGGAAGAATACCAGGTAATAGAAACCATCTCCACTTTTACACGGATGGTTCGAAGCTTGATGAAAAGATTGCCTTCGGAGTACACTGTGCAGAGCTTAGATTGGATATAGCTCACAGACTACCAGATACCTGCAATGTCTATCAAGCCGAAATAATGGCAATATGGGAAGTAGCCAAGTGGCTGAGTCGCAACATAGTAACCAACACTGGCGTTGTAATTTACTCGGACAGCCAGGCTGCCATCAATTCTCTGGAGGCAACATCCCTAAATTCACAAACAGCCCTCGACTGCCGCAGATCTCTTAACGAGATGGCTGAGCAGTTTAATATACACCTCATATGTGTGCCTGGGCATAGGGATATCCCGGGAACTGCAATGCCGATGAACTTGCTAGGAAAGGGACGACATTACAAATTCTCGAAGAATTTGCATATATTGGTGCGCCACTATCCACGTGCAAGCTTTTGCTTAGGCAATGAGGCAGTCCAACGAAAGATGGACAGAAATCGGCACCTGCAGAGTAGCTAGACAAATCTGGCCAAGGTATGACCTGAGAAGATCAAAATATCTCCTCGCACTAGAGAGGCAAAGATTGTCTACGTTAGTATCAGTTCTGACGGCGAACACGCCAAAAGATTGGGTATTGACTCTAATGACTTTTGCAGAAGCTGGGAAATGAGGAAGAAGTGGAAAGCATTGAGCACTTGCTATGCGACTGCCCCGCTCTGAGTAAACGACGACTGGACATACTGGGGTCGGCTTTTCTAGGCAACCTAACAGATCTTTCCAGTACCGATATTCGTACTATCGACAAATTTGTATATCAAACAGGTTGGTTTCGATGAGGGGCATTTCAACCCGTGGTAACACTAGGGACCAAAACTGGTCTATGTGAGCTTGTATAAAAAATACGGCTGCCACTCTAACCTAAACCTAAACCTAGTCACTAATTCAATTCCAATTTTTTTTCAATTCAATTCAGTTTATTCGTTATAATATTCACAAATTTTTCCTAAGTAGGTATATTACAATAAGTTTAAAGAGTTTAAGGATATTTCCTTTTTCTGCTTAGACAATAATACTCGATTTTTAAAGAAGAAGAGTTTGTAATTAATATAGTAAATGTAGGAGAAAATTTAAAAAACCTTTATGAATTTTTTTATATACATTTATGATAAAACCCTATTGCACTACTACTACTAAAAACTAATTTCATATCTTAAGAGACCAGCTCAAAAATATGATTGTATTCGGAGTTAGAACACTTGACATTGAAACATTAAATTAACATATCAATCTTGACAGCCACAAGATCGACATTTGCGATCTGGTGGAGTCTTGCCGTAGAATAGTATCTAGGAAGGTTATTAATTAGTTTTAAAATTTTATTTTGCAATATTTGAAGCTTTTTTAAATGGCAGGCGGCAGTTGTCCCCCACACGGGGGCTGCATAAAATATAACAGCATGAAAAATTACTTTAAATATGTTTAAATATGTTTATGCCAATGTTTAACGCCGAAGACCTATTTATGAAAGGATATAAGGTTCTAATTAGTATATTACATTTATTAACAATATACGAAATATGATCCTTATAAGTAAGTTTTGGGTCTAGGATAACCCCTAAGTATTTTACTCTATTTTCCCATTTTATTTCGCCATTGTTCACGATTATATTGCATTGAGGAATAAAACATTCCTTTCTTTTACGAGTGAAATAGATAGCCTGACTTTTGTCGCAATTTACAGCAATTTTCCATTTAGCAAAATAATTGAATAATATTCCAAGCGCATGTTGTATATTTGACATAATTTCTGATGCAAGTTTACCAGAGCACAATATGGCAGTATCATCTGCAAAAACTGATATGATGCAGTTTTCAATGACTGGGATATCTGCTGTGTATATATTATACAGCACAGGGGACAAACATGAACCTTGTGGGCAACCAGTATTTACGTTAATTAAATCGGAATATGTGGATCCAATGTGGACTCTAAAAGTCCTCGAACATAAAAAGCTTTTGACCATCCTTATTATATATGCTGGGAAATTTAAGCGAATTAGTTTAAAAAGCAAACCATCATGCAATACTGAGTCAAATGCAGCTTTGATGTCAAGTAGTACCATTCCAGTGGAAAATTGTCTCTCAAAATTAGATTTCACAATATTTTTTATTTTAACTAAAGGATGTACAGTGTTGTGCTATCTACGGAATCCAAACTGTTGTGGGGGTAAAATATGATGATCGTCCAAAAATCCTGTAATTTGGTCCTTAATTACTTTTTCCAATATTTTACTAACAGAGGATAATAGGCTGATTGGGCGGTATGAAGAAGGAGAATCAGCTGGTTTGTTTGATTTTTTAATAGCGATGACTTTCGCTTCCTTAAACTGATCTGGGAAATAACCAATTATAAGACAACTATTAATAAGGCTTGTCAGAAATTTTAACCTTCTCAGAAGAGATTTGAGGCATCTGTTACTTATACCATCCAAGCCCGGAGACTTTTTAGGTTTAAGACTCTTCACTATGGCAGAGACTTTAGCGTATGTTGTAGGTATGAAATCCATATCAGTTTACATTAAACTCGTTTATGGCTCCACGAACTTGGTTTTCGGTAAAAGGGTCAGCTAAATTTACAATATTTTGATTATTACGAAAGGTTCTTGCCAATATTTCACATTTTTCCGTCGTTGTAATAAAACGAGAATTATTTTCTGTTAGTATAGGAACATTTTTTGTCTTTTTCCTTAGGATTTTGGTTAGGTTCCAAAAAGGAGGGGACCCTTTGTCAAGTGTAGACAATAATTGGTTCCACGATCTGTTTCTGAACTCATCAATCTTCCACTTTATTACAGAGTTTAATATCTTAAATTCATAATAATCGTTGGTATCTCTATATCTTTGCCATTGCCTCCGAAAGTGGTTGCGCCTTCGAATAAACGATTTTATGTATTCCGGTAATGGTTTATTGGAACTTCTTCTTTGCCTTAGAGGTACGCTTTGGGAAATCGCATCACCCAAAGTTGTATTAAAATGCGCAATTTGTGAGTTAACAAACTCCTTGTTTGGTATTATGTCTTCGGAAGGAAGAATAAGATTTCTATTCACATAACGTGAACAACTTTGCCAATTAGCATTTTTAAAGTCAAAATAATTTAATTTGTTATTTTCACAGCTATTACGTATGCTCAATTTAACGGGAAGGTGATCTGAGCTTAATTCGTTAATTACTTCGGCTGAGGATAAACAATCTGTAATATTCGTAATGAAAATGTCCAAAGTCGAACTCTGGCGATTTAACTGTGAAGGTATATACCTGTTTTCTGTTGGATACACTATATTCAAATTGTAAGAATCTTGTTTTTCATAAAAGGCATTACCCCAAGAGTTTGCTCGTGTACAGCCCCATGATTGGTGGCGACAATTGAAATCCCCGCCTAGAATGTATCTTTCGCTTCTGGTAAGTTTGTGAATATCTGACGCGAACAATCTCTTCCGAGTACCATCATATCCAACCCGGCCTCCTGGAAAATGACACGAATATATGTCTGTACTACCGTTTGCTATGGGAATTTTAATACCACTGTTTTTAATCATTGCCGTGTGAACAGTGGGTAATACCGAATGGGAAATATGTTTTCTAATTACAATAGCGACACCTCCTCCTCTTCTTAATTGTCTATCATTTCTATATATACAAAAATCTTGGTGGCTTATGGATACATTTGGATTGAGCCAAGTCTCTGATATTAGGCAAACATGTATATTATAATCTAATAGAAACTGAAATAATTCTACGCTTTTGTTTTTAATGCCTCTGGCATTCCATGTAACAATATTTTTGTTGTTTATCATTATGATAAAAATTTGCATGCAAGATTTGTTATGACCTCAAATTGATCAAATTTATTTCTACAATTTCTTAAATTTGTAATTAATTCAAACGCTAATTCTTGCATTGAAAATAAATCTCCAGAATGTTGTGTAGGGTTGTTTACGTTTGCTTTGTTGTTGCAAACTATTGGACGATTCCATGTACCAGATGTATGAGGTATATTTTGTTGTAATGCGTTCGGAAAGTTGCTGATATTGTTTGTCATAGCTGGTATGTAGTTGTTCGTCTGTCTGTTTCGCTGCTTAACATTCAAATAGTGAGCTTTGCTGGGGCAACTGTCGTCCGTTGACTTATGGGGCCCTTTACAATTTGCACATTTCACTGCATTCTCCTTGCAATCAATTGTTTTATGACTACCTGCACAATTAGCACAAAACGTCTTTACTCTGCACCGACTGGAGCCGTGACCATACATTTGGTAATTATGACATTGCGTTACACGTGTTTTGTTGGACGTCTGAAAGTCCCATTTGACTTTTACATAGTCAATAACCGAATGGTTTTGTCTCAGTTCCTTCATAGTAATAGTCTTGCGTTTGAAGTATACAACGTAGATTACAATAGTTGCATACTTTGTTTTTTGGTGCACAATTTTAACGTCGAGACATTGGAGTCCCTTAGCGATTAATTTGTTTTTAATTACGGCTGGGTCTTTTGTTTCAAGACCGAAAAGTAATGCCTTATAGGACTTTCCATCCTTCGTTGCATAGGTGAAGAATTCATATTTTTCATTAAGTGCGTTGCACATAGCATCATAATCATGTTTTGAATAACAAAAAAATTTTAGACCAATCGACATTCTTCGAATGGCATAGTCTTTGATTTTAGAAATTTTGCAAATTTCATGCAATTCCTCAATTTTGCATTTGAGGATTGTTATTGGTGGAATATGTTGCTTCACTTCACTAGTAACTTGATGATCATCGACATCATCATCATCAATTGTTTGTAAAGGAGCATAGTAGTTGTTGTCCGTTTTGGACTCGATAGTGTTTGTTAACGTCAAAAGTTTCTTAGCTGGTCACCCTAATAGCCCTTTCTAAGTTTCGCGGTTGTTGATTGCGTCACAAATACAACGACACAGGCTCTCTTTGCTTTGATTGTGTCTGTGTCCTTTCTTGTACTAAATATGGCTGTCCTTTCATCGTATGTACTCTCGTCTGCCTTTTCTTTCCACAAAAATCGAATAAACTTTCACTTGTTGTTCAAGCTCCAAACCTACCTGTTCTCCTTGGTAAGAATCTTCCTCCAACTGTTCCAATTTCAATAAAGGAAACACTAGTTCACTTCAAAATTCTAATACTACCTGTGTTTTTCTTTTCTTCTTTTCGGTGAAACATTGCGAGGAAAAATATTCCTAACTTCAGGCAATATTTTTGGCTCACAGCAGAAAACTAATAAAAACCATTTCGCTCCAGAAAACCCCCAAACTTTGGCATTTTCATTGGTCCTAATCGAACCGGATTTTTTGTTTCATCCGCTGTGGGAGTTCCATCTTCATCTATCCATCCATCCATCAATCCAACTCTTCATCGCGAGAATAAAATAAGGGTGAGTTTGTGTTTTGCTTATTTATTGAAAAAGTGAAAACAATAGTGCAAAGTTCTGCTACATTCGGTAGCCAATTCAGTGCGTTTTGCTATTAATTTAAAGTGTGTTTTGCCGACGGCAAAACAACCTGCGTTGTTTTTCAAAACAAAACCCGCACAGTGTCTTTCCTTGACAACGTAATCGTGCCAATAAATTCTAAAGAAAAGCATCTTCGTTTTTTTTAACTTAAATACCACGGTAAAATTCTTTAATTGCTCGCGTTAAATTATTTAATTATTCGCGTTGTTTTGGTGGAAGTTTTTTCGTTTCAGGCGTAAATTTAAAGAAAATAATTATTTTCCAACTCGGTTTTGTTTATGATTTTCCCTCAATTTAACAAAATCAATAAATTCAAACATTCGTTCGGCTTCGCGACAGTGTGTTTTCTTTTCGTTCGAGTGCTTCTTCTTGTTCCAAAGCATCGCTTTCAGTGAGAGTGTACCTAAATTCTTTAACATTCTATCTCTGCTGCTCACTGAACTTGAAGCAACCCCTTGCCTTCCCCTTCCATCCACAAAACACACGCATCGTTCCGCACACGTGCTTCTTCTTGTTCCAATCACGACGACTTCAGTGAGATCGGTTTTCTTTTCATATAACTGAGCGTCGTTGCAGTTTTCTGTCGTTGATTTGGCATCATCCACAACAACCACAGCGAACAGCATCACCATATCACTGCTGTTATTATTGGTTCGAGTACTAACAACTGTAGCTTATTATTCTCTATTATACTAACATTCATATACACATATACATAAATTATTCCGTAACTACATTCATACTATACTCACTCTCCGTCACCGTTCGTTTGAGTATTGACGTCACTAAAGAGTGGGCTCTATATGAGATCTCTTTCGGGTACTCTTTTATATTCTCTTCGGGTACTCTCTTATCTTCTCTTCAGTGCACTATTTTGGTTAGCACCCTACAGTCATTCGCTTTACATGGTCGCGAGTCAACCCGTTTGTAACACTTTATTGTTTTTGATTCGGTTGACATAAATAAGTACTGTAGTGGTTTCCGACACACTTAAACCGACTGTTGTGCACCCTACATCCGATTATATTATTTTTTTTTCCCATTTTTGCCGATTTTTGTTTTGCAAGCGAGTTTTTGTCCATACCAACTCAGGTTTTTTTGTAAGTTGGTGCATATGTAAATTATTTCAATTTTGGAAATTTTTTCGTGCACCCTACGTTCTAGCTTGCCGACTTTTCAAACGATTTGCGACAAAATAAGTTAAAATTGTTTTTTTTTTGTACGCATTTTTCTCAAATTTCTGCGGTTTCTGTAAACAATATTGGAAGATTTTGGTTTCTTTTTGTTCGATATCATTTCGGTCTTTCAATTCTCGGGCTTTTCTGACGCATCTCAGCGCTTCGGTTCAATTGCTATTTAAATTTCTTCTGATCCGTTCAATAGTTTCCAACCACAAGTAAAGCTTTTCTAATCAATATGTCCTTGGATTCATTCATTCGCTTGGCTGATCGTCTGGTGGGCTTCAACGCCGACGTCAGTGATAACAAGATCCCCCTATCTTCCGTTGCACTCGTGACAATACATATTGACGAACTAAAATCACTTTGGTTGGAAATTAAGTCTGCTTATGATAACTATTTGGCCGAAAAAGAGAGCGAACAAGAGGACGGGGAGGAGACGAATCAGGGCGATGCTGAAGAAGAAGCTTCCGAGGTGGAGATGCTTCAGGCCAAATACAAAAGTACGTATGTAACTTATTGTAATTGCTTGGCGAAGCTGACCCAGCTCGTGGAGGACCTTAGACCCCCGGCCATTCCTAAAACTCGTTCAACACCCCACCGTCGGTCTCCTCCTCCTGTTATTCCGGATACGCTCCAAGCATCTTCGTATGTTCCTCCCCCTGATCATCATGCAAATGTTCAAAATCCTTCTTCTGTTGCTGATGGGTTCGATATGAGTGCAGGGTATTCGTTCCATCTTCCGCCGTGCGACACCGAAATTTTCAATGGAGATTATATGTCTTGGCCCACTTTCAGGGACATGTTCACAGCGGTGTACATTAAGAATTCGCGCCTTAGTCCTGTTGAACGCTTGTTCCATTTAAACCAAAAGACCCGCGGTGAGGCTCGCGATATCGTTCAGAGGAGTCCGCTAACCAATCAGGGATTCCAGTTGGCATGGAAAAACCTGTGTTCTCGTTTTGAGAATCGACGCATCCTCGTGAATGGACAGCTGAGAATTCTTTTCAATCTGCCGCATATTCAATCAGAATCTGCCCACGCAATTAAACAATTGCAACGGGATATTAATTCGTGTATTTCAGCATTAGAGTTGTACGATATCGATGTCAGAAGTTGGGATCCATTGTTCGTATTCCTGTGTTCTAGTCGCCTTCCAGACTCAACTCTGACATTGTGGGAGCAGGGATTGTCCGACAAAACGGATATTCCGAAGTGGACTGCTCTTGATTCTTTCCTCACAAATCGATATCGCACTTTAGAATCCGTTTCTGAAATGCGAAGCCATTCCAAATCAACAGAAAGCAAAAAGATCAATCCCAAGGGTTCCATGCATGTTAAAGCTTTCCAAAGCAAGGTTTCTACTCCAAAATGTTCGTTATGCCCGTCGGAATCACATATCATTCGAAAGTGTCCACGTTTCATTGCCATGGACATAAACCAGCGGATTTCCGAAGTAAAGAGGCAAGGACTCTGCCTAAATTGTTTTTCCAAGACACACAGTGTGAAAAATTGCACCAGCAAACACAACTGCTTCGAATGCCGGAAACGACACAATACTATGCTTCACATCAATTCATCCACACAGGCACCAACGGTAAATTCAAATTTGAGTGTCGCTTCGGCTCCATTTTCTCCTCATCCTATACAGTCCACTAGTTCGGGAGCCGGCGTCATTCAAACATGCTTCGCTACAAATTCTCGGGGTATACTGCTGGGAACTGCTGTGGTGAACGTGTTACATTTGGGTGTCACCTATCAGGCTCGTGTGCTTCTTGATTCCGGGTCTGAGGGAACTTTCATTTCGGAGAGGCTGTTCAATGACCTCAAACTCCCGTTCCGACGCACCAGCGCACGCATTTCTGGGCTAAATAATTCAACTGCCGCATCGATCCAAAAGGAATGCACCCTTGTTCTTGGCTCTCGTTTCGATGGGAGTATTAAATATTCGGTAGAGGCTTATGTTGTCCCACACTTGTCGAGCAACCTTCCGTCACACACGATTCAGTCGTCCACTTTTTCTCGTCTTCCGCAAATTCCTCTAGCAGATCCACAGTTTTACACCAGCGCAAAGATCGACATTCTAATTGGTGGAGATTTCATTCCATCGATTATGCGCTCTGGTGTGATACGTGAGATCTGCGGAACTTTGATGGCCCAAGAGACCATCTTCGGATGGATCTTGACCGGCCCAATTCCAATTCAATCGCCAGCTCCCAGTCGTCAAATAATTTCAAATTTCTGCGAAATCTCTTTGGACAAAGAGATTTCTCGATTTTGGGAGGTGGAGAATCTTCCAAGGAAGAACTTTGTTTCCGCTTCTGATAAGTTTTGTGAGGACTTATTTGTCGCGACGACTAGGAGAAATGAGTGTGGAAGGTATGTTGTCCGGCTTCCATTCAAGGAAGGTTTTCCTGAAACCCTATCCCTAGGACAGTCACGAAAAAGTGCCATGGCCCAATTCCTCCGAAATGAAGGTAGGCTCCTTCGTACGCCTGAGTTCAAAGAAGAATATGATTCAGTGGTCCATGAATATTCTGCATTGGATCATATGTCTGCCGTTTCGCCACCACCGTTCGATGAAAATCCGTCCCATTATTATATGCCACACCACGCAGTTATTAAACCTGATAGTTCGACTACCAAGGTCCGGGTGGTATTCAATGCCTCCTCTTCTTCCTCCAATGGCCGTAGTCTGAATGACATTTTGCATGTCGGTCCTGTACTGCAAAATGATTTGACTATATTGATTCTGAAGTGGCGATTCTTCCAATACGTTTTCAATGCAGATATTCAAAAAATGTATCGACAGATACTGGTTCATTCTGATCATACTCCGTTCCAAAGAATTCTATTCCGCAAACATCCATCCAGTGACATTCAAGATTTCGAATTGAAAACCGTCACATTCGGTGTCAATTGCGCTCCATACTTGGCTATTCGCACGTTGCTCCAGTTAGCTGATGATATTCAATCCATATATCCGTTGGCGAGTAAAATTCTTCGAAATTCGATGTATGTGGATGATGCACTGGTGGGTGCACATTCAATTCCTGAAGCAATTCGTTCCAGAAATGAGCTCAAATCCGCTCTAGATTCTGCTGGGTTCTCATTGAGAAAATGGACAGCAAACTCAAAGGATATTCTAGCGGATCTTCCATCCGATCATTTGCTGTGTGAAGACTTTCTGGATTTCGACGACAGTAGCACAGCAAAAACGCTAGGAATTCGTTGGAATGCTCGTTCAGATTCATTCTATTTCCATGTTCAGCCTTTCCCTAGCCATTGTTTAAATACTAAAAGGGAGGTCCTCTCCCAGATTTCCAAGCTTTTCGACCCTGCTGGATGGCTCTCGCCGTGTATTGTGGTGGCGAAGGTTATCATGCAGAGAATATGGTCTGAGGGTACAGGCTGGGACGAACATATAACTCCGAATACTCTTTCTCAATGGGAACAATTCAAATCCAGCTATCCGACGCTGAATGAAGTTCAAATTCCACGATGGCTCCACTACGTTCCGACTGCAGATATTCAATTCCACGGGTTCTGCGATGCTTCGGAGAAAGCATACGCGGCGGCCTTATACGTGCGAATAGCCACAGATTCTTCCATTTCCACTCACCTTGTTTATTCCAAGACAAGAGTTGCTCCTGTAAAGACCTTAGATACCAACCCGGCAGATCTGGGTAGCCGTGGTATTCAGCCTCAGGATATCGTTTCTAACGATCTCTGGTGGCATGGCCCTTCATGGCTTAAAAATTCTATCGATCATTGGCCGACAACCATTCATTCTTCCGTTCCTGAAACAGACTTGGAGCGCAAATCCATTAAGGCGCATTTCTCCTTCTTCCAGGATTTCGATGATATTCTGGAACGATTTTCTTCTTTTCCAAGGGCGCTTCGAGTGATTGCTTATGTGTACCGATTCTTCTATCGCACGCATCCACGGTACCGTTCAAGTTTCTTCAAAGACTCCACTTTGATCTCGAGCTCCGAAATAACGATGGTCAGGTGCGGTTTGGTCAAAATGAGTCAGAAGGCTTACTATCCAAATGAATTCAAGGCACTATCGTCTCAGAGTTCCATTTCTTCCTCAAGTTCCATCTTGAATCTAAATCCGATCATGCGGCCGTTTGGAGTCAGCACCGGGTCTTCCTTATAGCGAAAGACATCCGATTATTCTACCATACGACTGCCAGTATTCCAGACTGCTAGTCAAATTTGTTCATGATATCACGATCCACGGTGGTAATCAGCTTGTGCTTCGCATGATACGGGCCCAATACTGGATTCCGAAAGTAAAAAATTTGATCAAGACGACCATTAATAAATGCAAGCCCTGTATTTTATACAAAAGGCGTTGTCAGAGACAGCTCATGGCTGCTCTCCCCCCTGAGCGGACAGACTTTTCGCGTCCCTTTACTCGCACAGGATTGGACTTTGCTGGTCCCTTTGACATTAAGAGCTACAGCGGACGAGCCTGTCGTATTACCAAAGGCTACGTCTGCGTATTCGTATGCTTCGCGACCAAGGCGATACACCTCGAAGCGACCTCGGATTTATCCACTCCTACATTTCTGGGTGCATTCAATCGTTTCATTTCTCGGCGGGGATGCCCTCTTCATTTGTATTCCGATAATGGTACTACGTTCGTAGGAGCATCAAAAATTCTGGCTCGTGATTTCATTCAAGCTTCTCGATCCTACGTTGTTGCCAACTACTCCCACCAAAACTTAAGTTGGCATTTCATTCCTCCTGGTGCACCTCATATGGGGGGACTCTGGGAAGCAGGGGTTAAGAGCTTCAAGTCCCATTTCCGCAAATTCGCTGGCTCATTCAAATTCACGTTCGAAGAGTTTGTCACACTTTTGTCCAGAATCGAAGCGTGTCTGAATTCACGACCGCTATCTCCAATTTCTCAAGATCCATCCGACTTCTCAGCCCTGACTCCGGGGCATTTCCTGATTGGATCGCCTATTCTCGCAACTATAGACCCAAGACTCGAAGAAAGTCCTGCATCGATGATTAACAGGTGGCAGAGACTTAAGGCGCTCCATCAGCATTTCTGTACTCGATGGAAAAACGAGTATTTGCGAGAACTACAAAAACGCGTAAAATGGCAAACTGCGGAAAAGAACCTCCAAGAAAACACACTGGTAGTCATTCAGGACGAAAATCTTCCACCAAATTCATGGCGTCTCGGTAGAGTTAGCAAAACCTATTGCGGCTCTGACCGCCGCGTTCGCGTTGCTGATATCGTAACACAGAAAGGCACTATTACTCGTCCCATTACAAAACTAGTTGTCATTTCGTCCGATGACTAAATTCCATTCTTATCCATCCTACTTCGTTTCCTTCTCTTTCCTGATTCATAGAACAACATGCCTTCATCGAGAAACAATTCCAACCGCCGAAGCCAATCCCGTACAGCCCCATATTCCAAGCGCTTCAACTGCCGCATATGTCGGTCGGCGTCGCATCCGTTACGGCATTGCCAGAAATTTCTGGATATGAATATGGCTGACCGAACGGAGGCGGTCCGCCGACATAATTATTGCATAAATTGCCTGGCCCATGACCATTCGCATGGGTATTGCTTCAGCGACCGGGGTTGTCATCATTGCCATAAGTTCCACCATACCCTCCTGCATATTGACCCAAAACTGCGCGACCTATTTCTCAATAGAGGCGACCCTACTAGTTCCCAGTCTCGTCCACGGTCCAAATCTCGTTCCCCTGCGCGATCCCCATCACCCCGTCCTTCAACATCCAAGGCATCACAATTCCGGACACCTAAGCCCGAATCCACCTCGCCTATGGTCAAGGAAAAGGCCTCCTTATCGGCGCTGATACGGCAGAACCGAATTATCCTGCTACCGACAGTGCTGGTGAAGGTCGACGGCAAACCGGAGAAGATCATGGCACGCTGTCTTTTGGATTCTGGGTCGTCGGTGAGCCGTGTCTCCCGGAAGTTCGTCCAGCAGCTGGATTTGGACACGTTGACGTTGCAGGAGGAGACCATCTGCCAACTGACCCTCCGGTCCCGGTTTGATGCCAGTGTGAAGGTTGACGGCGCGTTTCGGGTGGACAACCGTATTTCGAAGCTGACTCCGGGGGAATCGCTGCCCGAAACATTTAAGAGGAACTTTCCACACCTATTTCTTGCGGATCCGAAGTTTTACGAGGCTGCCGGCATCGACATTATAATTGGGGTCGATATTTACCCAAGGGTCATTGCGGAGGGTATATATTCCCGCCAAGGACTTCCGACTGCTCAAAGTACCATATTCGGATGGACGATATATGGTATTTGCTCCGCCTAAACTGGTTGTTTTTTTTTTTTTTTTTTGATATTTAATTCCGCTGAATTAATAAAATGAATTCTGTAACACTGCACTATTGAATTTTCCTTCCATAAGCAAAACACAAACTTTCTTTTCAGCTGAAGTCAACCATTTCAAGATCGAGCGCCCGTCATCTGCACCGTACAACAGAGCCGAAATCCTTGGGGCCCTAACGGATGTTCTCTTACAAAATAGTTTAATTATCCTTCATTCAGTATTTAATTCATAATTTTATTCATTCTTCATTAATTTTATTTCATTTTTTCATTCCATTATACAATTCCGATATTCAGTTCATATTATTCTATTCATTGTAAGCAGACAAGGGTACATACGACCTTATTTTTTCGTTTCAGTTTTCATTGCAGTAGTACTGCAAGGGGGCGGCAATGTTAACGTCAAAAGTTTCTTAGCTGGTCACCCTAATAGCCCTTTCTAAGTTTCGCGGTTGTTGATTGCGTCACAAATACAACGACACAGGCTCTCTTTGCTTTGATTGTGTCTGTGTCCTTTCTTGTACTAAATATGGCTGTCCTTTCATCGTATGTACTCTCGTCTGCCTTTTCTTTCCACAAAAATCGAATAAACTTTCACTTGTTGTTCAAGCTCCAAACCTACCTGTTCTCCTTGGTAAGAATCTTCCTCCAACTGTTCCAATTTCAATAAAGGAAACACTAGTTCACTTCAAAATTCTAATACTACCTGTGTTTTTCTTTTCTTCTTTTCGGTGAAACATTGCGAGGAAAAATATTCCTAACTTCAGGCAATATTTTTGGCTCACAGCAGAAAACTAATAAAAACCATTTCGCTCCAGAAAACCCCCAAACTTTGGCATTTTCAGTGTTGTTTTTGGGTTTTTTTTTCCCGTCATTGTAACAAGATGTGCATTCACATCATCACTTTCGTATGTACGTTTTGTTTTTTTTTTGTTTACTGTTTGTTTTTAAAAATTTGTTTTTCGAGTCCAACAACAATGTTTATGGTGTTTTAAATGAAAACGAAGAAAAAAACACACTGTCGAGTTTTATCAACAAGAGAAACACGTCTGTCAATAGCGAGAACAGATCAACGACTGAGTCATTAATTCAAATTGAAAAAACTTTAAATAAAGGAAAATTTCGTAAAAAACATGTAAATGTTCATTATTTTTATGAAAATTGAGATTGGATTGATGCCGAGGTCGCATACTTAATTTAAGAATGTGTCGTCATTAATTTTATTACTATTTTTTTTTCAGTGCATGATTTAAATTGAGTTAGTCTGAATTTGAGAAATGTCAAATGAAATGAAGAAAAAAACTTGACGTTTAGGTGTGGTTCACATTCAACATCGGCCCTTACAATTTAACCACCATTTAGCAAACAATGGGTCTATTCTTCTCCTTTTATGCGTTACAAACAAATGCACAAAGTCATAATACCCTGTACCACAGTATGGTGTAGGGTATACAAATGTTGTATTTTTTAATTATTTAGACCACTAGATAATACATTTATTAATAACAATAGTTTACACAAAATTTTGTGGATGGGCTGTATAACGTTGTAATATTCAAACAAGTAAAAGCGTTAAGTTCGGCCATGCCGAATCTTATATACCCTCCACCATGGATAGCATGTGACCTCACAAAATAACTCAAACCTAAAGAAAATAACACCGAAAACACAAAAAATATAGTAGATGATAACAGTAGGAATCACAACAAGATAGATGCTATATATGGGAGCTGTATCTAAATATGGACCGATATTGCCCATTTGCAATCCCAAACAACCTGCAACTATAAGAAGTATTTGTACCAAATTTGATCAACCTAGCTCTATTATTGCGGACTGTAGCGTGATTACCACAGACGGACGGACAGACGGACATGGCTAAATCGTCTTAGAATTTTACGACGATTAAGAATATATATACATACTTTATGGGGTCTCAGATCAATATTTAGAGGTGTTACAAACGGAGTGACAAAATGAATATACCTCCCATCTTATGGTGGAGGGTATAAAAAAGTTATTGGTAATTTTTTTTAATATTCAGGATTTATGGATTTAGCCATTATCGATTGTGTCACTGAAGTATAGAGCCGGGGTATGCTTTAAATTTAATAAAATTATGAGTAACAAATATTGGAAATATCCCTTTCACGCAGACACATTGGCTTAGTAAAAGTCGTTAAAACAAGTAAGAAAGTTTCAGTCGAGTAAACCGACTAAGTTGTTCCCTCACTTGTGGGTAATGTAACATCGAATATTACACGAATAAATCTGTCGATTTGTAAGCGTATTTGTGCACTGGTATAATAACGTTATGATCCATTACATTTTTATGATTTGGCCATTTTGTGTGGGAGGTACCAAAAGGGGCGTGTTGATAACGCCCATTTTCACGGGGCTTCAGATAATTTAAAAACATTGCTCTGTGCAAAATTTTATTGTATTTTCGTGCAATGGTACTCACGCTATAACCTGTTAACTTTTTGTACAAAATGGTTCATTTGTGTGGGAGGTTTTAAAAGGAGCGTGGCAATAAGGCCACTGAAGGCACTATAAAAGCATTACCCTGAGCACTATTTGAAGTATTTTTATGAACTAGTATTAATGTTACAGGCTGTTAAGTTTTTGCACAAAATGGTCACTTTGTGTGGGAGGTACCAAAATTGCAGGGCCATTTTACCCATTCTTTTCAAGGTGATACCGACAGATAAATTATGAATGTGTGAGGAATTACACAAGATTCAGATAAGCAGAATAGAAGTTATTAGTGAATCCATATATAATTAAATTTTAACCCGAACTTAACGTGAGATGGGAAAAAATATTACCTCATACCTAATTTGAAGTCAATCGGTTACACAGTTCGTGAGTTATCGTGCGCACCAACCAGCTGGCGGACTTACAGACAGACGGAAGGACGGGCATTGCTAAAAAGACTTAAAATGACCCAAAACGGATTTACGCCGAACATACATGGGGTCTTAGATCACTCCTTCGATGTGTTGCACTTTTGGCCCATAGAAGATTATATATGGGCAAAAGTAAGGTTATTTTTAACTTTTAATCAGAGAACTTCCCGCAGTGGGATTTAAAGCTTTTACACACCAGCTTCCCAGATGCAACCCATATGGGGAGCTGCTGGAAGAATGAAAGCCAGCTGATGTGAGTAGTTAGAAGTAACCGAGCAAAAACTTGTTAAGTACTTAACATTACCAAGTATTGACATATCTTTACCCTCTGTTACATTTAGTTGACATATCTTTACCCTCTGTTACATTTGTTACATTTAGTTAACAAATAATGACTTACTGATATTGACATAAATAAGTACTTATTTGTAAGTTGATATAAGTTGGATATTGTAAAATATGCGACAACGCCAATTTTTAATAAAGAACGTTGATTTGATTTAGAAATTCAGTAACGTTCCGAAAAAACATACCTCGTAAAATTTTATTCTATATGATACAGTGTGGCTGATGAATATCTCACATTAAGAAACACAAATAACGTTTTTTCTATTTAATGAATCTGGTTAATTTTTTACTTTGCAGATTGATTTGTAGATATAAAAAAGGTGGATAACTGGGACACTGAAACAAGAAATTGGATTGTCGAATATGGAGTGCTTCCAACCCACATGAGACGGAATTGCATCCACTTGTCGGGCCCTACATCTTCGAAGAAAGCGGTCACACCGTTACGGTTACTGGAGACCGTTACTTAAGCATGTTGATAGTTTTTCTATCCAAAATTACGCCGAATGAGAATTTCTTTTAACTCTGTATTGCTTCAGTAAGATGATGCAACTCCTCAAATAGCCCGGCCTGTTATGACAGAATTGCGTCGAAAATTTCACAATAAGCTGATATCCAGAAACTCAACATTCCGTTGGCCCCCCAGGTCGCCTGACCTTACTGCACCTGACTTTTTCTTGTGGGGTTATTGCAAACAGGAAGTCTACAAAGCAAAACCAACAAATTTGAATGAACTAAAGCAATCCATTCGAGAAACAATTGCGGCTATTCCTATTTCAATTCTCCAAGCAGTAATGAACAACTTTTTGGTAAGATGCCGCACAGGCATCAACGAGCAGGGAGGGGAATTTAAATTCCATTATTTTTAAAACTAATTAAGCTATATTTCATAAAATTGAATGAGCTTTAACATTGATAAAAGAAAAATGAATACTTCTTCCCTAATTTTGTTAACAAAGGTCGCCTTGTTCCCTATTTTGAGAGTTAGGAGATCGTTAGTATTCAAAAATTCTATAAGGACTTGTCCCCTTTTATTGGTGTCAGTACTACCCCAAGCAATATGGTGTGAGTTGGCATCACAACCAGCTAGTAACACAATACTTGTATTTTTGGATTCCCTTACCAGACGTTGTAATTCCGACGTAGGTGGCAAGTCGGCGCGTCGAATGGCAGGTATACTGACGCCAGGTACATACTTCCATTACCTTGCATCAGCACAGTTGCGTCCGATGTTGACAACTCTGGATAGAAAAGATAGCATAAGTTCAATTCAATAATTACACTCTAACGAAATAATCTTAAAAGAATTAATTGGCTAAATCCATGGGGTGATTATAATATATATCTTTCATGTCTGCGTTCCGATGAAGGCGAAGCTTATTAGCATGCTTCCGAGCTTGTAATTTTATTTCGTCGACGACAAGATTGATTTCAAAATCTCTATGGAGATCGGCATTTCGTACAAACCATGGAGCTTTCACAATTGCACGAAGTATTTTATTTTGAACTTTCTGTACCTTATTTATTTGTTGTTGGCTGGCACATCCCCGTAGTTGGGCACCATAAGTCCATATTGGCTTGATAATTTGATTATAAAGAACTTTATTGTAGACTGATACTTTGAATTTTGGTAAAAAAAAATTAAATTTAGTTGTTTAACCTTAAGTTTTACCTCTTGAACTTTTTTCTTCACGTGTTTCTATTTAATCTTCGTATCCAGGGTCATATCTAAGTATTTTGCTGTATTTGAGTAAGGAATTTGGATTGAATCTATGAACAATGGAGTATAGTTTACAAGTTTTTTGTTGGTGAAGTTTGTTTGTAGCATCACATTCATTATTGGATGTTGATAGTATAGCCGTGTCATCAGCAAAGGTTGCTATAGTGGTATCTGAACTCGGTAGATCTCTTGTATACAATAGGTATAATAGGGGCCCAAGAACGCTGTTGTTGATGGTCCTTTTAATCAAATTTTTGACTTTCGGAATGCAGTACTGGGCCCGTATCATGCGAAGTACAAGCTGATCACCACCCAATAATCGGATGTCTCTCGCCATAGGGAACACCCCGTCCGACTCCAAACGACCGCATGATAGGATTAGTCATGCAGAATCCGGAAATTGATTTAGATTCAGGATGGGATTTGAGGAAGAAATAGAACCCTGAGACGAAAGTGCCATTTATTCATTTAGATAATAAGCCTTTTGACACATTTTGACTTAACCATCCCTTAACATTGTTAATTCGCAGCTGGTGATCAAAGTGGAGTCTTTAAAGAAACTGGAACGGCACCGAGGCCACTTTGTCAACGGTACGATAGAAGAATCGGTACACATAGGCAATAACCAGAAGAGCCCTCGGGAAAAAAAGAGGAAAATCGTTCCAATATGGTTTCCTGAACAGCGACTTTAATGGAAATTGGCCACTTATTGCTTGAATTCTGTAGCCCGGAGGGACTGTACCACCAGAGGTTATTCGAAACTATATCCTGAGGCGGAATACCGCGACTTCCATGGTCGGCCTACACTAAAAAAAGCGTACTGAAAGTCAAAGAATTTGTCGTAAAGTTTAAGATTTCGGCAATGATTTTGAGCCAAAGACAATCGCTATAAAAATAAGAATGTTTTATAGTTAATTCAAAGACATGATGATGCATTTCATAGAATCAAGAACATTAGGTAATAAAACTAATTAAGTTTGGTCTTAAAATAAGCACGTTTTGGCGTAAATTGAAGTATGCCTCGTGCTTATGTTTAGTAAAATATCATAAAATTTAAAACATCGTATTAAATTTTAAAATGTATGTTCTTGATATAAGCATATACTGGTAATTAATTTAAAGCATAAATAAAGTTTTTTTAAATATGTAAGGAAAAATCCTTACATTGTTTTTGTTCTAATGCCACTCATACTAAAAAATCATGTGTTTTAAAGCCACAGAAACCATTTCAATATTCATAGAAAATATGGTTCTTGTATACAAGTTTCCACGATAAATTCAAAACACAACACTTCCCTTTTCTAAAAATTGGTTTTGTTATTTTAATATTAGAAAATACAATAAATGTATAATACATATTACGGATAACTTTCAACATTTGATAATCTAAAACCGTATTTTAGTTGAATGTATAAAGATAAACCGGCCAACTAAAATATTTGAAGTTTCGTTATCGATTTGTAAACTTATATTGGATTCACCTTTCTATATGTTCCCCCAAACATCCATGAACAATTTTCGTGGGAACCTTTAATGATTGTGAATATTGAATTTGGCTGAAATTAAAATAAAAATATTATAAAATTGTATACACGATGAAAAATTGCTTCTTTAGTATATTGCCCCAAACATATTCAGCTTGAAACGTACATATGTTTAGGGTACACTCCAAATACCTATATAATATTTGACATACACAAATATTATACGTTTGGGAGGATATTGTTCTAAATTGTGATTCCATCCTAATATTTTTTATTTGGAAGTAATATTTCCGAAACAACGATTTAAGTATTTTTTGGTAATTTATCAGTGCCTTAATTTAGATGCAAGATTTCTGTTCAGATGTTCAATGTGCAAACAAATTTAATATGTTTGTAAAATTCGATTCAAATTTAATTCGTATAGTTTTTCGTAGCTATAAATTTCTTTGATGGTTTGTCAAAAAGGGATGAATAGGAATATTTATTAAATAATAATTAGTTAATGCTGCTTATGACATTCTTAATCCTGCTGTTAGACTGGAAAATATGTACAAATCCTAGATTAAGAGACCATTTGGTCCATATTAAATTTGCATACAAAACGAATATTTAACCCAATATTTTATATTTATTTTTATTCAATACTTCGTACAAAGAAAGCAGCTTATTTACATATTATTTTTGAACAAAAAGGCTTATTTTGATGTCAAAAAACAAAAATATCCCTTGGACCAAATTATAAGGCAATATATATATATTACCGTTTTGTAAAGCAGACGATGCAAAAATTGGAACAAATGGGCCCATTCTAACAACAGGTTTAACTACAAAGTATAACACGAAATCTAGGAAAAATTTAAACTAAAATTCGAAAAAGTCAAAAAGTTTTAAAAATCTTTTTAAATAAAATATATTTGGAAAACTCCTTTAACAATAACATTGTTTTGTGTGAAAACACATATATTGTTTGTGAAAGTCAGTTCGCAAATTATTTTGTTCTAATATATTAATACATATATACGTTCCAAATAAGTTCACAAATACATAATACTTCCCCAATCCGCCCGTTGGTCTTGGCCAAAGCCGACCACACCAAAAATGGTGAAAATCTCCCCCAAGTACTCACAACAAGTGGTGCGGTGAGGGGAAAACGTCATGTCCGACCGTCAAAACGGAAGCACAATGAGCATCGTGTAGCGCTCAGAGTTTTGACGAAGTTGGAGGCTGTTGAGGTTTCGGCTCTTACCGAAAAACAAAAAGAGTCACTTACCTGGGCTAAAGGCGTCATAGATGCTTCTAAGGCCTATGAGTCGGCTGAAAGAGCCACAAATTCAGCTGTGTTAGCGGCTAATAAAGTAAAACGAATCAGATCACCTGATGAACCCCTGCCTTCGAAAAAGGCAACAGGCCTTAATGTCACCATCAACAGGACACTCACCAAGCCCTTCAATGAAGTGGCGAAGGAGAGTCTAGCGATGGCTGTTATAGACAGAAGTAGTGAGGATGGATCCATCCTCAAGGACAAATGGAGTCATGCCGTAGAGAAATGCCGGGCAAACCGCCAATCTGCAACGATGCAGGATGGCATCAGGGGAGAGTATAAGGCTGCTCTGAGTCGAGCGGGTGAGGTGTGGCCGGGTGCCCAGTTGGATGTTGTCGAAAAAAACAACATCCCTAGTCACCCTAGAGCCATCACCTGGGTTACAGAAGAGCCCTCCAACCCGGCTGACACATTAGAAATAATAAAAGATTCCAATCCTGGTCTGCCGGCCCATAATGGGAGAATCAGCAAGGTGGGTGAGGCGGATACAAAGTGCGAGCCTACAATATGGCTTCGAGACTATAGTCTTGAAGATATACAAGCAGGATATACCTCCCACTGCAGAAGATGAGTCGTCCACCGTGGCACTTTCTGGAAGTGCGGAGGTACCCACGCCTATTATTTCTGGTGACTGCAACTCTAACAGAATATCTGTAAAGTCCTTCTCTGAGGACAAAAGCTCTACTTCGGACACAGAGAGGCTGAGGGGAGTCTCCGGACTCTTTGACGCATCTGGCGGGGACATGCTTCTCGACGATACGGACGAAGAGTTCGATAACAGCCTTGTCGGGGTGGATGTGAATCTGTCAATTACCAATGATGGTAAGAATTCTACAGATTAACCTCCATCACGCTAAAGCAGCCTCTGCGGCTCTATTGCTGCGCCTGTCCACATCGTCCTGATACAGGAGACCTACGTAGTGGGAGGAAGGGTGTGGGGTATTAGGACACCCAACTTTAAACTGCTTGTGGCCAACTGTGAAGGCACTCCAAGAACCTGCATTTTGGCTAGGAAAGATCTAAGTATATTTCTCCTGACTAATTTAAGTGGTAAAGACCAAACAGCTGCTAGCCTGGAGATCGGTAATCGCATATATTGGGTGGTCTCTAGCTACTTGCCTTATGAATCTGTAGTACCGACTGCTCTATTCAGGGAAGTAGTAGAAGAAGCAACGTCTGACGAGCTCGAGCTGATTATTGGCGCAGACACGAACGCTCATCATACTATCTGGGGTAGTACGGATATAAACAATAGGGGTGATTCGCTTCTTGACTTTATTCTTACTACCAACCTTAGTATTTGTAACATAGGTAATAAACCGACCTTTACAATTAAAGACAGACAAGAAGTTCTCGACGTAACGTTTGCTACTGACCGGCTGTCAGACAAAATTATTGGGTGGAATGTACTGGACGACCACTCATTCTCAGATCACCATTATATTGAGTTCAAACTCGCGGAAAAAGCGCCTAAACCTGCCGTCCACAGCAATGTAAGGAAGACAAAGTGGCACCTTTCAAGAAAGTCCTCAACTCTAAACTTCTGTACGAACCGAATGACAAAGCCGGTCTGGATAATCTGGTCGATCATATCACCATATCATTCAATAGATCCCTTGAAGAAGCCTGTCCAAAAACAAGGTACAAGGGTAAAACTAAACCCCAATGGTGGACTTCTGAGCTAACGGCTATGAAAAAGACCTGCAACAAGCTATTCAATAAGGCTAAATCTACTGGGGTCGCTAATGATTGGGATGCCTATAAAGAGCAACTCAAGATCTATAAGAAGGAGCTTAGAAAGGCGCAAAGGCGCTCTTGTATTACCTTCTGTGGTGAAATGGAAAAGGTCTCCGACGCCGCTAGGCTGAGGAAGATATTATCTGCTTCACCCTGTAAAGTGGGATATTTACAGGATGAGGCAAATAACTGGACCAAAAACAGCGAGCAGTCGCTCTATGTACTGCTCGACACACATTTCCCGGGGAACTCTGTAACAGAACCCGAGGATCAGCAGGACCAACAAGAGTGCGAGTGGACTGCGAGCGTCGCTAGCTTCTTGACTGAGAGATCCAGAATAAGCTGGGCTATTAATAGCTTTGAGCCCTTCAAGTCACCTGGACCAGATGGCATCACTCCAGCAGAAATGCAGAAAATGTTAAAGTACATTATCCCCTGGCTGGAGAAAATTTATGTAGGCTGTATCAGGCTTTCATACGTCCCGAATCGATGGAGGGATACCAAAGTGATATTCATACCGAAAGCGGGAAAGATATCACACACTAGACCAAAAGACTTCAGACCAATTAGCCTATCCTCCTTCCTATTGAAAGGTCTGGAAAGACTTTTAGATCATTTTATTAGGGAAAACCTGGATACAAAACTCCTGTCGGGGAACCAACATGCTTACAATAAGGGCAAGTCTACAGAATCAGCCCTGCACGAACTTGTGAGCACTATCGAATCGTCCCTGCATTTCAAGGAATTCACCATGGTGGCATTTCGTGACATAGAAGGGGCTTTTAACAACATTCACTCAGATGCGGTAATTGCGGCACTCTCACACCTAAAAGTTAACACTAGTTTGATTAGACTAATTCAAAGTCTGCTCACCAGAAGACGCATAACAGCATGTCTAGGGTCCACAACTCTAACAAGGAATGTAAACAGAGGGACACCGCAAGGAGGAGTACTGTCTCCACTAATTTCTCTAGAACGTTGTGGCTGCAACGTCGTGGCATATGCGGACGACGTGGCAATCGCAGTGAGTGGCAAATTCGTAAACGTCCTCAGAGACATCCTACAGGTGGCTCTGAACAAGTTGGCTAGATGGGCCAGAAGCAGCGGTTTGCGCGTTAACCCCAACAAGACAGAATTGGTTCTCTTTACTAGGATGAATAATGTCACACATGAGGACCCTCCACCTCGGATAAATGGAACAGCTCTAGTCTTTTCTGAAAGTGCAAAATTTTTAGGAATAATTCTAGATAGGAAAATGTTATTTAGACTTAACGTATTGGAACGTGTGAGGAAGGCCGTCGCCTTATATTCCTGCAAAAAGGCTGTAGGGTCGCGGTGGGGACTTTCTCCTAAAATCGTCCACTGGATGTATATAGCAATAGTTCGAAGAATTTGCATATATTGGTGCGCCACTATCCACGTGCAAGCTTTGGCTTAGGCAAGAGGCAATTAGGCAGTCCAACGAAAGATGGACAGAAATCGACACCTGCAGGGTAGCTAGACAAATCTGGCCAAGGTATGAATTGAGAAGGTCAAAATATCTCCTCGCACTAGAGAGGAAACGATTGTCTACGTTAGTACAGGTTCTGGCGGGACACTGCTTGATCGGCGAACGCGCCAGAAGATTGGGTATTGACTCCAATGACTTCTGCCGAAGCTGTGGAGATGAGGAAGAAGTGGAGAGCATTGAGCACTTGCTTTGCGACTGTCCCGCTTTGAGTAAACGACGACTGGACATACTGGGGTCGGCCTTTTTAGGCAGCCTAACAGATCTTTCCAGTACTGATATTCGTACTATCGATAAATTTATGTATCAAACAGGTTGGTTTCGATGAGGGGCATTTCAGCCCGTGGTAACACTGGGGACCCAAACTGGTCTATGTGAGCTTGTAAAAAAATACGGCTGCCACCCTAACCTAAAATTTATAAATGGCATTCAGGACTGCTTTTTTCATATAGCCATAACATTTATCTTCAAATATTGCGCGATCTTAAATTAAAATAATTATTTTTTTTCTGAAAAGAAATCAAATATAAAAATACACATAAATTTTATAGTACCAAAATTGGTAAACACTGAAAACGAAGAGAAATATTTCAACCGTTCATATATAATACTTACGTTGAAATATTTGGTAGAATTTGTCACTCTTTTCTCACAAGATCCATTCTAAAATTGTTTTACTAAAAAAATCAAAAAAAGCTAGTTTTATGTATAACATATTAATAACACAATAATTTTACATTTCTGCATTATGCGCTGTTAGCAGTTATTTTTAATAAATATATACTTTCAATTAAATTGTGTTATGTTGTGTTGTGTTTTGTTAATTTTGTAGTTGCCAATAAGTTGTTTATTTAAGGGTTATAATATTATATTTCACGTATCTAAACATTTTCCTATTGTCTCTTTCAGTATTACAAAACCTATTACTCACATTTTTATCGTCCATTTTTTAGTGTTCGCACAAATCTCTTCACAGGACTTACTAAAAAAATCTTCTATAAAAACGTATGTACATCACCATAAATAAATAACATGCAGCAAAAATAACTATGACGCACGCACTCTCTTATCACCAAGATCGATGGTGACGCCGACGGCATAACCACATACATACACACATGTACCCGACGGTTGCATTTGTTGTTGTTACTATGCTTTAGCAAAAATAACTATTAACAGCCCATAATAAAATGATTTTCGGTGCAATATGCACGTATGTATACACGTATCTATATATGGGGAAAAACACGTCAAAAGGCCCACTTTTTTAAATTTTATTCCGATCGCGTCAAAACTTGGTGGGGTTGCAGAAGTACTTTGGGTATGCTATGTGCTTTAAATACAGCTTCCTAGCGTGATACGTTATGAAGATACAGGGTGTCAAAGTTGGAAATTTTGACCATTGTATCTCCCGACTACGTGGGCCGATTTGAATGAACCGTGGCTTATATGGCAGCTATTTAGAAACGCACAAAATGTGCATTGATAATTATTTGCAAATATTAAATTTTCATATTTTTTTCTCGCGACTTAGAATAAACTCACTTTATAATACGAAAGATGTGACGAAAAAATAGTAGGTTTGACATTTAAAATCTCCATAGCTTTGTTGTGGTTTTCATCCCATTGCGAAAATTCGTATTGATAAAGTAAACAGAATTCGCTTCATTTTTGTAGTTTAAAGATATAGTATCCCATCCGCGGAACACAATTAAAATCGCGAGGAAAACATAAGTATAATTAAGTATAAATATAAGCCAAATTTTGAAATTGAGACACAATTTTTAGCGAGAGTGATGTCTGGTGGTAGTCTACGTTATTGGTCCAAAAAAGGGTCGGGATCGGATCAATGGCCGTGGCCCCGCCCATATAAACTAAATTTTGAAATTGAGATGTCTTACACAATTCTTTAGCGAGAGTTCTGTAATTTTGTGCATATGTATCTGATGATAGCCTACGTGAATAGTCTAAAAAGTGGCGGGATCGGATCAATGGGCGTGGCCCCGCCCATATAAACCACATTTTGAAATTGAGATATCATGCACAATTTGTTAGGGAGAGTGCTGTGATTTTGTGCATCTCACGCAGTCTACGTGATTACACAAAAAAGGGCGGCACCGCCCATAGAAACCTAATGAAATTAAGATATCTTGCACAATTTGTTTAAGTGAGCGCTGTACTTTTGTGTATGTGTGTCTGGCGGCAGTCTACGTGATTGGTCAGGAAATGGGAGGGATCAGACTAATTTGCGTGGCCCCGTTCATATAAGCCAAATTTATTATCGAGAGTGCTGCAGTTTTGGGTATATGTATCTGATGACAGTCTACGCGATTCGCCCACAAATGGGCGGGATCAGACCAATGGACCTGACCCCGCCTATATAAGCCAAATTTTGAAATTGAGACTCATATCTTGCACAATTTTTTAGCGAGAGTGCTGTAATTTTTTGCATATGGATTTGGTGATAGTCTACGTGAATGGTCCAAAAAGGGTTGCGATCGGACCAATGGGCGTGCACCCCCCCCCCCCCTCCTTATAAGCAAATTTCTGAAATTGAAATACATTGAACAATTTGTTAGCGAGAGTGTTGCAATTTTGTGAATATGCATTTGATGATAGTCTACGTAATTGGTTAAAAAATGGACGGAATCGGAAATCTGAAGTCTGGGCAACGAAGTGGACCGGGTCCAGCTATACTTACATATTCGCCGCAATCTCCTTTTTTCACAATCCGCGTTCACAGACAACCGTCTCCCTCCATCGCTTGTAAATAACTGACGATTTAAAAGAAAACGAACAATAGAATTATTTTCTATTTTCAGAGAGTAGAAGAGCTCTCGCATCACCATAACAATTATTGATTTACACATTAACAAACAAAACTGATTCTCCGTGCGAGAGAGGGAGAGAGATTGTATAAATCTCTCGTATGTATTCTTAAAAATAATGGCAATTGTCATAAAATTTATTACCAAGACAGTCATTCGTTTAAGGGGAGCATACATAGCCCTAAATTTATTACTCAAATGTCTCATACTGTCAATTAAGTCCGATTCGCATTAAAACTATGACATGTCTACATCATAGTTTTAATGCAGAAAATCCTTAAAAGTATTGAAATATTACTTAAAATAAAGCGGATTGTCACAAAAATTGTGATTAGTTCCTTCAATTTAAAGGCGTACATTACAAGAAGCGTCTACACAAAACTAATGATTAGATAGTCATTAATTCAAATTGAAAAAACTTTAAATTAATGAAAATTTCGTAAAAAACATGTAAATGTTCATTATTTTTATGAAAATTGGGATTGAATTGATGCCGAGGTCGCATACTTAATTTAAGAATGTGTCGTCATTAATTTCGGTGTCGTTTCCGGCATTCAGAACAGTTATGTTTGCTGGGGCAATTTTTTCGCTGTGGGATTCCAACAAACAATCCTGGCGCCTAATTTCGGAAACTCGTTTGTTTACGTCCATCGCTAAAGCACTTCGGACACTTTCGGATAATGTGAAATTCGGATGGACACAAGGGACATTTATAAGTGGAAACTTTGCTCTAGAAAGTTCTACTCGATTTGGAACCTTTCGAATTCACATCGGATTTTTTTCCAAAATAAAACGACCCAAAAATTACAATTTAAATATTTAACACTTTCGATTTCAATGAAATTTTACATGCGTAGAATTCATAAGGGTTTAGAACTTATAGGGTGTCCAAGTTGGCCACCTAATTTTTTTTTACAGATTTAGCCTTTTTGAAGTCAACAGAACTTTTAAACGGAATATCAGATTTGAATGATATATACGTAAGTACCATTTGAAAGAATTTAACATCCTCTCTAAGATATATAAAGTCCCTAATCCTTCATTTTCCTGAAAAGATATCTTCAATTTTTCGTTTTATTTTTAAAAATTACCTATATACACTGATAGAAAAAGCTTCGTCATGACGACGAATTTGTACATCATCATGATTATTTTATCGTCAGCTAACGTACGGAATAATCCTCTTGATGAATTTGTTCGTCACCATGACGAATTTCTGTTTCCAAAAACTTTCGTCCTCAGGATGATCCATTCATCACCACGACGAACCCCATTCATCATCATGACGAACCCCATTCATCATCACGACGAAAAGCATTCATTACCACGACGAACTCTATTCATCACCATGCTGAACTCCATTCATCACCACGAGGAATTCCATTCGTCACCACGACGAATCCCATTCATCATCACGACGAATTCCATTCGTCACCACGACGAATCTCATTCATTATCACGACGAATCCCATTCATCACAACGACGAATTCATGCCCACGACTATTTAAATTTTAAAAATTCCAATAAATGTTCTTCTAGTTTTAAACCATTTTAAAATGGTATGGAAAATAAAATTATTTGACTGCATTGCTAGGTTCAGTTGTGAATATTCGTTTCGAGACGCAGTTCTTATCAGGTAAGGCTGAAATCAAACAAACGAGAAGTATTCATTACTTCTGCTATTTTAAATCAAAAATAATCACATCTAGTAATGTATTTGCCAACAGACCACTAGCACAAATGTTTCACACTTATACAGCTTGTCGAGCTGCATGTACGAGTATGCATGTGTTTGATGTTTTGTTAAACAAATATCAGTTACGCCGTGCCAGTCAGTGTTCCCAACTCTTCCGAGGTAAAAATCACTACGAAACAACTTTGCAGAAACCACCACAAAACCACTACCAACGAAGTATAAAAACGCCAAAAATCGTTTTGAGAAAATAACAAAATCTTCAAAAAACGCTAACACTGACAAAAATTTTAACCTTTTTTTAAATTACCACCAACAAAATATTTTTGAATTCCATTAATTTTTTAAACATTTAGATAATGTTTGTAACATTTTTCTTTGAAAACATATATAATAACTTATATTTATAACATAAACGTAACCGTCTTTTTTTGTTTTATTCTTGTTTCATTCTTAGGATTGAATTATTAATAAATGACTTGTTGTTTGCCAAATAAAATAGAACAATTTTCCTCTATCTCTTCTGGCTTTAATATTGATTGTGTATAAAATTTTGATTTATAAATGTTGCATTGGCATTTATTTTTAAACATAAATTATTGGGTATTTTATACTTCGAGCAGCAAACATTTTGAAACTTTAACACATATCTTATTTGTATTAAAGAATTTACTGTATTTAAAGACAATCGGTTCCTAAGTCCCGCATCACACGAGCCAATTTTTCCAAGCAAGTGTCAAAGTCTCTCTTCTACAAACGTTGACACTTGCTTGGATTCAGGTCTTACGTTGTTCTTAAAGAAATTCATAACGCTCAGTTGTGAGTTACGGGCACAAATCACATAAGAACATATAGAGAAACATAAATGAAAGCGACATCGTTTTTACATTATATGTGCTTTAAAAGAGTGCGACGATACGTTGCGTTAAATAAATGCATTTTTTTAATGTCGCCGTCATTTTGCATTCTTCGCCGATGTATGAAAAAAATCACTAAAAGCGCTACAAAAAATTGTTAAAAACGCTACTGTAGTGGTTTTTCTGAAAATCACTACTTTTACAAAACAGTGGTATTTGGCGTTATAAAATCACCACAAGTAGCGGAAAAATCACCAAGTTGGCATCGCTGGTGCCAGTGCTGTTTGGTTGAACCAATCGGTGCTGCGTGGAACACACACGTGGACGAACATAACAACGTCGCATGTCTTACTTTGTTTTGCTGTAGGAGTTGACGTTGCCGTAAAGGGCGAATAAGTCGATCGTTCTCATGATGAATGGATAATCTTATTGACGAACGGTGTTCGTCATTAATTATTAGATTTATTAAATTGATCTTTTACAACAAATTATTTAACTAAGGTAATCAGAACGCATATAGAACAGTACATTTACGCAGAAACTATAATTTTATTGCTTCGTTTGATCATATTTTCAGCAAAATGGCCAAATAAATCTTTTCGTCGGGGGAATGAAACCTTATCGTTATCTCGACGAATTTCGAAATCACCAAAAACATGACTTGATGATCGTGTTCGTTCTATTGACGTACAAAAACATCGCATGTACGAAACTTTTCGTCACCAGTACGAAGATATATTGACGAAACTGATTCGTCATGGTGACGAACGGTTTTTCTATCAGTGTATGTCATAAATATCGTCGATATTTTAAGTCTTTGAGAAAAATATTCCTCGCAAAAAAATACTATGAGTCCTTCCTCAAAGCTTTTATGGCCAAATAATTCTTTTCGTCGTGGGAATGAAACCATATCGTTCTCTCGACGAATTTCGAAATCACCAAAAACATGACTTGATGATCGAGCAAAATGGCCAAATAAATCTTTTCGTCGTGGGAATGAAACCTTATCGTTCTCTCGGCGAATTTCCAAATCACCAAAAACATGACTTGATCGTGTTCGTTCTATTGACGTACAAAAACATCGCATGTACGAAACTTTTCGTCACCAGTACGAAGATATATTGACGAAACTGATTCGTCATGGTGACGAACGGTTTTTCTATCAGTGTATATTACCACAAAATGTAAAAATGTCATCATGGGTCCTCCATAGGTTAAACAAATATGAATTAGTTAGTGTCCGTCCGTCTGTCAATTCGACAGAATGGTGCTAACGATAACTCCTAAAAGGAGTGACCGAGTGACCTCAAATTTCGTACGTTACAATATTGTATTCAGACCCAGTTTACGTTTGATGGACAACGATATCGACAAAACCTCCCACACAAATGGTTACAATTTTGTGACATGTTAAAGCTCCTATAACTTCGATAATACTCATGGGTATCCTGTACAATTTCATTTTACCGCCTCTACAAGCTGAACAAAAATGGGCGAAAATGTCACGGCCCCTACATCCCACACAAAGGGACCAATTTGTACAAAAAGTTCACAGCTTATGATATTAATACCACCGCATACAAATACTTGTAATTGTATGCAGTGTAATGTTTTTCTAGTACCTAGAGTCCTGTACAAATTGGGCGTTATTTTTACGCCCCTTCTAGTACCTCTCACACAAATGGTAACAATTTTGTGAAATGTTCAAACTCTTTATTTACTTATATATATTTACTTCAACAAGTTTCTCATTTTTTTAACATTTCACAAAAAAAATCGGATGTCAGACCGATATCGGTACCAAAAGCACATGAAGTTGTTGTCGGAACGACATGTCTGAGGGAAATCTGACCATTCGTACTGACTTCCAAACTAAATTCTGAAGGGAAATTTGACATCTCATGCGAAATCGGACCGAATTCTTGCCAAATGTCATACATAATTCGGATGTTTTGGCGGTCGAATCGTTCCGATTGCTGACCGAATGTCATATAAAAGGGTTTAGAAAACCTACAATTTTTGAGTATTTTGTTGTTGTTATTTTATTACTTTCCTAACTTCAGTTAAAAGAAAAAATAATACTTCTAAAAAAATGCAATGCTTTCAAGAAAAATGAAATTAGGCACTCGTATCTCGTCTCTCTTATTTATATTTCCCACTACCATATCTATAATAATACAGTACTGGTATTTCACAAATCAGACAATCTAAATTGGGTTGAAATTCAAGGCGTTGCCTAAGAAAGATCGTAGAATCATAAAAATCTGAAGCAGTGTTAATTCCAACGAAATTTAAAATATTGACCAAAACCTGGACCAATGCAGTATATCATCCCATTTCAAACTATTGGAAATTAACTACTAGATTATCTATGCTGAACTCAACTTTTGAACTTAGTACAATGCTAAGCCGAAACTAACTCAACTATTGAATTTAATAAATAAATCATCTAATACAAATCCAAACTTAAACTATTGGATCTTACTTACTACATGACCTTTATCAAACTAAACTCAAGCACCAATTTAAATTTTACCTATCAACTATAAGCATTATTTTTACGAAAACCATGTAAGTTTTTCATTATTACATTATTTGCATATTTACAAAAAATGACTATTTACCTTTACCTTTTAAACATATAATATACACGAAAACTACTTCACAATTTTAAATGAATTACAACTATTCCATTCTTAAGTTATTTTTCAAATTTTGGAAAAGAATATCCTTTCAGTGACCGATAACTTTCTTTGATTTTAATAAAATGTTCATCTTTATAAGTATAATGATTCATTAAAATAGTCTATTTAATGACGAAACATAAGGTTGGCTGGCTCGATGCTGGAAGAATATCACTACTCTTAGTTCCCTTCTACTATCGTTGTTCATCCGTCATAGTGAATGGACGTGTTTATCACAGAGCAGATAGTTAAAACCTATTACGCAATCGCAAAAAATTATGTACAAAGTCTGGAAGGCCTACATCGTAGTACCTATTACGGGCTAAAACAGACAAAGAAATAAATAAATTCTCTTGACAGACACACCAAAAATGGTAAAAATTCCTCCCTACAGCAGGTGGTACGGCGAGGGGAAGCGGCATGTTCAGCCGTCGAAACGGAAGCACAATGAGCACCGGATAGCGCTCAGAGTTTTGACAAAGTTGGAGCCTGTTGAGGTTTCGGCTCTTACCAAAAAACAAAAAGAGTCACTTACCTGGGCAAAAGGCGTCATAGATGCTTCTAAGGCCAATGAGCCGGCTGAAAACGCCACAAATTCAGCTGTGTTAACGGCTAATAAAGTCAAAAGAATCAGATCACCTGATGAACCCCTGCCTTCGAAAAACGCCAGAGGCCATATTGTCACCATCAACAAGACGCTCACCAAGTTCTTCTTGAAGTGGCGAAGGAGAGTCTAGTGATGGCCGTTATAGACAGAAGTAGAGACAAATGGAGCCATGTGCAATCAGCCATTATGGCTCATTACCTCGATGTCCGAAAAGAAATGCCGGGCAAAAAACCAATCTGCAACGATGCAGGATGGCATCAGGGGAGAGTAAAATTCTTATATTCGGTGGTGCCAGATCAGTGGACCAGTATAAGGCTGCTCTGAGTCGAGCGGGTGAGGTGAGGCCGGGTGCCCAGTTGGATGTTGTCAAAAAAACAATATCCCTGTCACCATAAAACCATCACCTGGGTTACAGAAGAGCCCTTCAACCCGGCTGACATATTAGGAATAATAAAAAATTCCAATCCTGGTCTGCCGGCCCATAATTGGATAATCAGCAAGGTGGGTCAGGCGGATGGTAAATAGCGGCAGGTCAATTTGATCCTTAACGCTGAATACACCTCCCATATACAACGTGCAAGTGCAATCCTACAATATGGCTTCGAGACTATAGTCTTGAAGGTATACATGCAGGATATAGCTCCCACTGGGGAAGGTGAGTAGTCCACAGTGGTTGATACACGGCTTTCTGGAAGTGCGGAGGTACCCACGCCCATTATTTCTGGTGACTCCAATTCTAATAGAAGATCTTTAACGTCCTTCTCTGAGAACGAAAGCAAATTCGAAAACGTCCTCCGAGACATTCTAGAGGTGGCTCTGAACAAATTGGCTGGATGGGCCAGAAGTAGCGGTTTGGGCGTAAACCCAAACAAGATAGAATTGGTTCTCTTTACTAGGATGAATAATGTCCCACATGTGGACCCTCCACCTCGGATAAATGGAACAGATGTAGCCTTTTCTGAAAGTGCAACATTTTTAGGAATAATTCTAGATAGAAAACTGTTATTTAGACTTAACGTATTGGAACGTGTAAGGAAGGCCAACGTCGCCTTATATTCCTGCAAAAAGGCTGTATGGTCGCGGTGGGGCCTCTCTCCTAAAATCGTCCACTGGGTACACTGTGCAGAGCTTAGTTTGGATATAGCTCACAGACTACCAGATACCTGCGGTGCCATATTTGTTTACCAATGCTATCCACTTCTTCCTCATCTCCACAGCTTCTGCAGAAGTCATTAGAGTCAATACCCAATCTTTTGGCGTGTTCGCCGATCAAGCGGTGTCCCGTCAGAACTGATACTAACGTAGACAATCTTTGCCTCTCTAGTGCAAGGAGATATTTTGATCTTCTCAGGTCACACCTTGGCCAGATTTGTCTAGCTACGCTGCAGGTGCCGATTTCTGTCCATCTTTCGTTGGACTGCCTGATTGCCTCTTGCCTAAACCAAAGTTTGCACGTGGATAGAGTCGCACTAATATATGCAAATTGTTCGAGAATTTGAAATGTCGTCCCTTTCCTAGCAAATTCATCGGCTTTGCAGTTCCCCGGGATATCCCTATGCCCAGGCACCCATATGAGGTGTATATTAAACTGCTCAGCCATCTCGTTAAGAGATCTGCGGCAGTCGGAGCTGTTAGTGAATCTAGGGATGTTGCCTCCAGAGAATTGATGGCAGCCTGGCTGTCCGAGTAAATTAAAACGCCAGTGTTGGTTACTATGTTGCGACTCAGCCACTTGGCTACTTCCCATATTGCTCTTATTATTTCGGCTTGATAGACACCGCAGGTATCTGGTAGTCTGTGAGCTATATCCAATCCAAGCTCTGCACAGTGTACTCCGAAGCCAACCTTTTCATCAAGCAACGAACAATCCGTGTAAAAGTGGAGATGGTTTCTATTACCTGGTATTCTTCCAACCCATTCATCTCTGGCGGGAATCATAGTGATGTAATTTCTCACGAAGGTGTACACCGTTGGTATATAGTCCACTCGGTCGGTTACCATAGCACTACACTTTGATATCCTCATGTGACCGTATTTTTTGTACCTCCACATTGATAGGCAGTTCAATCTTATTGCCGCTTTGGTTGCAACTTCTCTCGCCACAATATTAATCGGCAGTATATGGAGTAGGGCTTGTAGAGATTCGTTCGCTGTAGTCCTTAAGGCTCCGCTTATGCTCAGGCAGGCTGTTCTCTGAACCTTTGTTAGTAGGTTGGTGATGGTTAGTTTGTCAGTTGCCGTCCCCCATACCACAATGCCGTGGACGATTTTAGGACAGAGGCCCCACCGCGACCCTACAGCCTTTTTGCAGGAATATAAGGCGACGTTGGCCTTCCTTACACGTTCCAATACGTTAAGTCTAAATAACAGTTTTCTATCTAGAATTATTCCTAAAAATTTTGCACTTTCAGAAAAGACTAGATCTGTTCCATTTATCCGAGGTGGAGGGTCCACATGTGGGATTTTATTTATCCTAGTAAAGAGAACCAATTCTATCTTGTTTGGGTTTACGCCCAAACCGCTGCTTCTGGCCCATCTAGCCAATTTGTTCAGAGCCACCTGTAGAATGTCTCGGAGGACGTTTTCGAATTTGCCACTCACTGCGATTGCAACGTCGTCCGCATATGCCACGACCTTACAGCCACAACGTTCTAGATCTAACAGGATTTCATTCACAATGCCGTGGACGATTTTAGGAGAGAGGCCCCACCGCGACCCTACAGCCTTTTTGCAGGAATATAAGGCGACGTTGGCCTTCCTTACACGTTCCAATACGTTAAGTCTAAATAACAGTTTTCTATCTAGAATTATTCCTAAAAATTTTGCACTTTCAGAAAAGACTAGATCTGTTCCATTCATCCGAGGTGGAGGGTCCACATGTGGGATTTTATTTATCCTAGTAAAGAGAACCAATTCTATCTTGTTTGGGTTTACGCCCAAACCGCTGCTTCTGGCCCATCTAGCCAATTTGTTCAGAGCCACCTGTAGAATGTCTCGGAGGACGTTTTCGAGTTTGCCACTCACTGCGATTGCAACTTCGTCCGCATATGCCACGACCTTACAGCCACAACTTTCTAGATCTAACAGGATTTCATTCACCGCTAGGTTACAAATTAGTGGAGACAGTACTCCTCCTTGCGGGGTCCCTCTGTTAGAGTTGTGGACCCAAGACATGCTGTTGTGCGTCTTCTGTTGAGCAGTCTTTGAATTAGTCACATTTCTGTGGACGGCAGGTTCAGGCGCTTTTTCAGCGAGTTTGAACTCCATATAATGGTGATCTGAGAATGAGTGGTCGTCCAGTACATTCCACCCAATAATTTTGTCTAACAGCCAGTCAGTAGAAAACGTTACGTCTAGTACTTCTTGTCTGTCTTTAATTGTAAAGGTCGGCTTATTACCTATGTTACAAATACTTATGTTGGTAGTTAGAATAAAGTTTATATCCGTACTACCCCAGATAGTATGATGAGCGTTCGCGTCTGCGCCAATAATCAGCTCGACCTCGTCAGACGTTGCTTCTTATACTACTTCCCTGAATAGAGCAGTCGGTACTACAGCTTTATAAAGCAAGTAACTGGAGACCACCCAATATATGCCATTACCGATCTCCTGACTAGCAGATGTTTGGTCTTTACCACTTAAATTAACCAGGAGAATGATACTTAGATCTTTCCTGGCCAAAATGTAGGATCTTGGAGTGCCTTCACAGTTGGCCACAAGCAGTTTAAAGTTGGGTGTCCTGATACTGCACACCCTTCCTCCCACTGCGTAGGGCTCCTGTATCAGGACGATGTCTACGGCACCTGTGGACAGGCGCAGCAATATAGACGCAGAGGTTAATGGAGGTTAATCTGTAGAATTCTTACCATCATTGGTAATTGTCCTTATCATCAAGAAGCGTGTCCCCGCCAGATGCGTCAAAGAGTCGGGAGACTCCCTTCAGCCCCTCTGTTCAGAAGTAGAGCTTTCGTTCTCCGAGAAGGACGTTAAAGATCTTCTATTAGAATTGGAGTCACCAGAAATAATGGGCGTGGGTACCTCCGCACTTCCAGAAAGACGTGTATCAACCACTGTGGACGACTCACCTTCCGCAGTGGGAGCTATATCCTGCATGTATACCTTCAAGACTATAGTCTCGATGCCATATTGTAGGATTGCACTTGCACGTTGTATATGGGAGGTGTCTTCAGCGTTAAGGATCAAATTGACCTGCCGCTTTTTACCATCCGCCTCACCCACCTTGCTGGTTATCCAATTATGGGCCGGCAGGCCAGGATTGGAATTTTTTATTATTCCTAATATGTCAGCCGGGTTGGAGGGCTCTTCTGTAACCCAGGTGATGGCTCTATGGTAACTAGGGATGTTGTTTTTTTGACAACATCCAACTGGGCACCAGGCCTCACCTCACCCGCTCGACTCAGAGCAGCCTTATACTGGTCTACTGATCTGGCACCACTGAAGTATAAGAATTTTACTCTCCCCTGATGCCATCCTGCATCGTTGCAGATTGGTGGTTTGCCCGGCACCGACACCCAGCACTTCGAAGAAACCTATTCAATGTACCAAAAAAGTAGTTCCTAGTCAGAATCCGTTAATGGTGGGAGGTGAAGTTGATCCTGTTGTTGAGAAGGAAAAAGCAAGGTGTGAAGCACCATCTTATTTCCAAATAGCCAAAATAGCAAAATATATCCAGGACGAACTACACTACGCCATAGTTGATAGCAGTAGTGCGTCTGGCAGAATTCCCAAAGAGCAAAAGAGTATCTTCGAAGATTTGTTCTACACAAAGGTATTGGGCCACATTCTCGAATCTAATGATGGACCAACAATTCAAGTAATGAGTTGCACGTTTGTGACGGGCGTTTTGATGCTGAAACTGGCATCACAATGCTGTGTCGATGTCCTCGAAAAACTAGTGGATAGCATCCCCTCACCTTGGGACGGCGCAAAGCTGATACTGGTAAGGAAATGCGAATCCCTGTACTCAAAAAAACATCTTTCTATGTCAGAGGATGGGCAAGTAAGGTACCGTCACAAGATTCGAACAGGAAAAATGATCCCGATGGTTCTCTCCTGGTGGTAGGCATAGACCCGTATTCCAGGGATAGCCTTGTCAAGACAAAGTGCATGGCATTTTTCGGGAAAATAGTGAACAGGAAGAAGTGAGTGAGACAATTCCAAAAAGTCAGGTGGAAGGGGTCGATAACATCGCCAAATTGCCGATAACATCATCAATTTTGCAGAAAGTTCCCAGCACAGGTGGTGATAAGGATATGAAGAGGGGCACAAAAACTCAAAACAAAGAGGGAGCGACAAAAAACAACACCGCCTTCCAAGAAGTGGTCGATAACATTACCAAATTGCCGATAATATCACCAATTTTGCAGAATGTTCCCAGCAATAGTGGTGATAGGAATATGTAGGTACATAAAGAATCAAAACAAAGAGGGAACGACAATAAGAAACACCGCCTCCCAAAGAGGTCTACTTGAAGAGTGTGTAATAGGTAGTAAACGAAAGGAGGAGAAAGACTCACTACCAAATAAGGAGGGAGTGCAACCAGAGAGGATAGACGACTCCCAAAGGAAACTTTTACTGGAAAGACAATGATTGAGGTCATCCAGATAAACCTCCACCGAAGCGAAACGGCCTCCATTGCTCTGATGGACATAATAAAGAAAGGCAGGGTTCATGTTGCTTTGGTCCAGGAACCGTGGACTACTAGTAACAAAGTTACTGGATTAAACCATATGAACTACAATCTTTTATACGCTAACACAGGTACTCGTCCAAGGACTTGTATTCTGTGCCATAAAAACTTATGCTATCATTTCTCTCTAGACTTGTCAACATCGGACGCAACTGTGCTGATGCAATGTAATGGAAGTATGTACCTGGCGTCAGTATACCTGCCAGTCGATGCGCCGACATTGCCACCTACGTCGGAATTACAACGTCTGGTAAGGGAATCCAAAAATACAAGTAATATGTTACTAGCTAGCTGTGATACCAACTCACACCATATTTCTTGGGGTAGTACTGACACCAATACAAGGGGAGAAGCCCTTATAGAATTTTTGAATACTAACGATCTCCTAACTCTCAACATAGGGAACAAGGCGACCTTTGTTAACAAAATTAGGGAAGAAGTATTAGATATAACGATATGCTCAGAAAACCTCATTGATGAGATCCATGAGTGGAGGGTTTCGGATGAACACTCCTATTCGGACCACCTTTGTATAAGGTTTAAAATTGCACGGCCACCGTCTGACCCAATAAGGTTCCGTAATAAGGCTAAAACCGACTGGACCAAATTCGGCAATCTACTTAGAAATCGATTGGGCCAGCCTAAACACGATTATCCAAGTACAGAAGACATTGATATCAATGTGAGGAGGATTACGGAGGCTCTTTTCTTTCTCGAAGCTCTTCCGCTTCGAGAAAGGAAATCTGCCTATGAGAAACCCTGGATGACAGGGCAAATTCGCTCGATTGGCAAGGATGGCCGCAGACTTTACGAAAAAAGCTATCAGTATATTGGGATGACTACCACAGAAGACTCAAAGAATACAATAAAATCATTAGACTGGCGAAACGTAACTCCTGAGGATTTTCTGTGAGCAGGTAGACAGCGTTAACAGCATGTCTAAAATAAAAAAGTTCCTCTCAAAAACTCATATCCAAACCGAAACACTGGTGGATGAAACGGGTAAAAGGATGGAAACTGTAGATGATACCGTAAGGCTTTTGATGAAAACACATTTTCCGAGTGGTAATGCTGGGCCAACAGAGGAATAGATACAGACCGAAAATGTGATGCACCAAGTACCTATTACGGATGCTATGGTTAAAGAAGCAATAAAAAGCTTCTCTCCCTTCAGGGCTGCGGGACCGGCCGGAATATTTCCAGCGCTTCTTCAGAATGAGGTGGATCTGGTATCACCTCATCTTGTTGGAGTTTTCACTGCATGCCTAACTAATGCATATACCCAAAAAAAATGGCAGGAATCAAGGGTGGTCTTCATACTCAAGCCTGGCAAGGCGAGTTTGGGATCGTATCCAAAGGCTTATCGGCCTATTAGCCCAACTTCTTTCCTGTTAAAAACAATGGAGCGAATAATAACATGATCAAAAGTAAGATAGCCGATGTCAAGCTAAAATTCAAGCAACACGCATAAGTTAAAGGAAGATCAGTGGAAACAGCTCTACATGAGGTAGTACACCACATAGAACATTCCTTCAGTGAAGAAATGTACACACTTGCCGTTTGTATAGACATTGAGGGTGCTTTTAGCAATGTTCAGACCGATACATTTATGCAGTCCTTAGACGAGTTTCATGTTGACCGGGCGTTGATATACTGGATCAACAATATGCTAAGGAATAGTTGGATTATTTGTGGGTCATATGACGTAAAAATCAGAGACAAGGTAAATCGTGGTATACCTCAGGGGGCATTTTATCGCCTCTCCTATGGGTTACGACGATACACAGTCTCCTCAAAGCCCTCACCAATGAAGGACTTAAACCAGTCTGTTATGCAGCCGACGTTATAATACTTCTAAGGGGCACACATCCAAACCAACTATGCATAAGAGCTGAGGAGGCACTTAACATAGCATATAACTGGGCACAATCAAGGGGATTAAATGTCAACCCAGACAAAACAGAAATATGTCTATGTACAAGGAAAAGGAAGATTCATCCTTTTACCGTTCCTCGGAAGATATTACAATCATTAGTCGGTCATATTCAAACAACGGAAATCTCTGACCGCATTCCTGAAGTGCGGCTTACAGCTACCTGTGATTCGTTCGTGCCAGACAGACGCTCCTGGGAAAACGGAACACTAGCTCATGCGCCAGTGGGAACCAGCTGCTACACTGATGGATCCAGGCTAGGAGGAAGGACGGGTCTGGGACTTTTTATTGATGAACCAGAAGTGGAAATTTACTTCCGCCTCCCAGACCATAACACAGTATTTCAAGCAGAAGTTCGAGCAATCACGGAGTGTGTTAACTGGCTCAGTAATACCACAAAGCCTAAATATGCCAAGCAATATATAAGCAATTACATCGGAAAAGGTCAAATCCAGAACAGTGTTTGACTGTAAAAGAACGATAAATAATTACTCAGTCCATGGTCAACTGCGTATTTTCTGGGTACCGGGACACAACGGAGTGATTGGAACTGAACGAGCAAACAGCTTGGCTTCAAAGGGCAGAGAACTTCGAGTAATAAACTTGGAAAATTGGAAACCTTTCGAAGCCACGAAGGATGAGTTGAAGCACTGGGCAGTAATGGCTCACAAAACTGTGTGGAATAGATCAACTGTAGGAGCAACTGCAATGATACTGTGGGGTGACTCAAATGAGAAGAAAACATGTAGTTTTCTGAAAATAACCAAGATCGAGATTAGTAAGATGATGAGTGTTCTAACGGGACACTCAAGCTTACAGGCACATCTTCATCGCATAGGACTAACAGAAAACGACGAGTGCAGGGCATGCAGGGAAAACATCGAAACGATGGAACATTTTCTGTGTCACTGCCCAGCTTTCACACATGCAAGATCCCGATATTTCGGTTCCGACATATTGCCAGACTTGACTCATCACTGTAATGTGCGCTTTTAAATACTTTAAATGAAATCCTTACTGCATTCTCGATACACTTCTAATCGCTCAAAATTCTTCTCCAAACACTATTTTTACTTGCCTTACCATTAACGTCAATTTGGTTATACTCCCCAACTATTTGGTGATTCGTCTATGAATCGTAACTCGTCCGGCGAAAACATTATGTGTATTTTGGCCCTACTTTGGAACTAACGACCTACTACTAACCTTCCATTTAGCCATAATTTGTTCAACAATTCTTTTATGAATTCGTACACTAGCAATATGCCTCTCAATAAAATAACATCCATCATTCAGAATTGGAACCTGAAGTTTGATGGTTCCATGAATGGCTTGAATGTGGAGGCATTTTTGTACCGCCTAGGATCACAAACTTCGGATTATTTCAATGGAGACTACAGCGTCATAGTTCGCAATCTTAATAGCATTCTAACAGGGAAAGCCAGGGACTGGTACTGGCGATCGGCTGACATCTTAGAAATAATAAAAGATTCCAATCCTGGTCTGCCGGCCCAGAATTGGAGAATCAACAAGGTGGTTGAGGCGGATGGTAAAAAGCGGCAGGTCAATCTTTTCCTAAACGCTGAATCCACCTCCCATATACAAAGTGCGAGTGCAACCCTACAATATGGCTTCGAGACTATAGTCTTGAAGATATACAAGCAGGATATAGCTCCCACTGCAGAAGGTGAGTCGTCCACCGTGGCACTTTCTGGAAGTGCGGAGGTACCCACGCCTATTATTTCTGGTGATTCCAACTCTAACAGAAGATCTGTAACGTCCTTCTCTGAGGACAAAAGCTCAACTTCGGACACAGAGAGGCTAAGGGGAGTCTCCGGACTCTTTGACGCATCTAGCGGGGTCATGCTTCTCGACGATACGGACGAAGAGTTCGATAACACCCTTGTCGGGGTGGATGTTAATCTGTCAATTACCAATGATGGTAAGAATTCTACAGATTAACCTCCATCACGCTAAAGTAGCCTCAGCGGCTCTATTGCTGCGCCTGTCTACAGGTGCAGTAGATATCGTCCTGATACAGGAGCCCTACGTAGTGGGAGGAAGGGTGTGCGGTATTAGGACACCCAACTTTAAACTGCTTGTGGCCAACTGTGAAGGCACTCCAAGTACCTGCATTTTGGCCAGGAAAGATCTAAGTATCTTTCTCCTGACTAATTTAAGTGGTAAAGACCAAACAGCTGCTAGCCAGGAGATCGGTAATCGCATATATTGGGTGGTCTCCAGCTACTTGCCTTATGAATCTGTAGTACCGACTGCTCTATTCAAGGAAGGAGCTGATTATTGGCGCAGACACGAACGCTCAACATACTATCTGGGGTAGTACGGATAAAAACAATAGGGGTGATTCGCTTCTTGACTTTATTCTAACTACCAACCTTAGTATTTGTAACATAGGTAATAAACCGAGACACAATTATTGGGTGGAATGTACTGGACGACCACTCATTCTCAGATCACCATTATATTGAGTTCAAACTCGCGGAAAAAGCGCCTAAACCTGCCTCCACAGAAATGTAAGGAAGACAAAGTGGCACCTGAATGAGAAGAATTTCAAGAAAGTCCTCAACACTAAACTTCTGTACGAACCGAGTGACAAAGCCGCTGGATAATCTGGTCGATCATGTTACCATATCATTCAATAGATCCCTTGAAGAAGCCTGTCCAAATAAAAGGTACAAGGGTAAAACTAAACCCCAATGGTGGACTTCTGAGCTAACGGCTATGAAAAAGACCTGCAACAAGCTATTCAATAAGGCTAAATCTACTGGGGTCGCTAATGATTGGGATGCCTATAAAGAGCAACTCAGGATCTTTAAGAAGGAGCTTAGAAAGGCGCAAAGGCGCTCTTGGTACACCTTCTGTGGTGAAGTGGAAAAGGTCTCCGACGCCGCTAGGCTGAGGAAAATATTATCTGATTCACCCTGTAAAGTGGGATATTTACAGGATGAGGCAAATAACTGGACCAAAAACAGCGAGCAGTCGCTCAATGTACTGCTCGACACACATTTCCCGGGGAACTCTGTAACAGAACCCGAGGATCAGCAGGACCAACAAGAGTGCGAGTGGACTGCGAGCGTCGCTAGCTTCTTGACTGAGAGGTCCAGAATAAGCTGGCGTATTAATAGCTTTGAGCCCTTCAAGTCACCTGAACCAGATGGCATCACTCCAGCAGAAATGCAGAAAATGTTAAAGTACATTATCCCCTGGCTGGAGAAAATTTATGTAGGCTGTATCAGGCTTTCATACGTCCCGAATCGATGGAGGGATACCAAAGTGGTATTCATACCTAAAGCGGGAAAGATATCACACACTAGGCCAAAAGACTTCAGACCAATTAGCCTATCCTCCTTCTTATTGAAAGGTCTGGAAATACTTTTAGATCATTTTATTAGGGAAAACCTGGATAGTCTACAGAATCAGCCCTGCACGAACTTGTGAGCACTATCGAATCGTCCCTGCATTTCAAGGAATTCACCATGGTGGCATTTCTTGACATAGAAGGGGCTTTTAACAACATTCACTCAGATGCGGTAATTGCGGCACTCTCACACCTAAAAGTTAACACTAGTTTGATTAGACTAATTCAAAGTCTGCTCACCAGAAGACGCATAACAGCATGTCTAGGGTCCACAACTCTAACAAGGTTTGTAAACAGAGGGACCCCGCAAGGAGGAGTACTGTCTCCACTAATTTGGAAACTAGCGGTGAATGAAATCCTGCTAGATCTAGAACGTTGTGGCTGCAAGGTCGTGGCATATGCGGACGACGTTGCAATCGCAGTGAGTGGCAAATTCGAAAACGTCCTCCGAGACATCCTACAGGTGGCTCTGAACAAGTTGGCTAGATGAGCCAGAAGCAGCGGTTTGGGCGTTAACCCCAACAAGACAGAATTGGTACTCTTTACTAGGATGAATAATGTCCCACATATGGAACCCCCACCTCGGATAGATGGAACATATCTAGTCTTTTCTGAAAGTGCAAAATTTTTAGGAATAATTTTAGATAGGAAAATGTTATTTAGACTTAACGTATTGGAACGTGTAAGGAAGGCCAACGTCGCCTTATATTCCTGCGAAAATGCTGTAGGGTCGCGGTGGGGACTCTCTCCTAAAATCGTCCACTGGATATATATAGCAGTAGTTCGTCCAATACTGTTATACGGTATTGTGGTATGGTGGACGGCAACTGACAAACTAACCATCACCAACCTACTAACAAAGGTTCAGAGAACTGCCTGCCTGAGCATAAGCGGAGCCTTAAGGGCTACAGCGACCGAGTCTCTACAAGCCCTACTCCACATACTGCCGATTAATACAACAACAAGTTGCAACCAAAGCGGCAATAAGATTAAACTGCCTATCAATGTGGAGGTACAAGAACTATGGTCACATGAGGATATCAAAGTATAGTGCTATGGTAACCGACCGAGTGGACTATATACCAACTGTGTACACCTTCGAGAGAAAATACATCACTATGATTCTCGCCAGAGATAAATGGGTCGGCAGAATATCAGGTAATAGAAACCATCTCCACTTTTACGCGGATGGTTCGAAGCTTGATGAAAAGGTTGGCTTCGGAGTACACTGGGAAGAACTTAGTCTGGATATAGCTCACAGACTACCAGATACCTGCAGTGTCTATCAAGCCGAAATAATGGCAATATGGGAAGTCGCCAAGTGGCTGAGTCGCAACGTAGTAACCAACACTGGCGTTGTCATTTACTCGGACAGCCAGGCTGCCATCAATTCTCTGGAGGCAACATCCCTAAATTCACAAATAGCCCTCGACTGCCGCTGATCTCTTAACGAGATGGCTGAGCAGTTTAATATACACCTCATATGGGTGCCTGGACATAGGGATATCCCGGGGAACTGCAAAGCCGATGAACTTGCTAGGAAAGGGACGACATTACAAATTCTCGAAGAATTTGCATATATTGGTGCGCCACTATCCACGTGCAAGCTTTGGCTTAGGCAAGAGGCAATCAGGCAGTCCAACGAAAGATGGTCAGAAATCGGCACCTGCAGGGTAGCTAGACAAATCTGGCCAAGGAATGACCTGAGAAGGTCAAAATATCTCCTCGCACTAGAGAGGAAACGATTGTCTACGTTAGTACAGGTTCTGACGGGACACTGCTTGATCGGCGAACACGCCATAAGATTGGGTATTGACTCTAATGACTTCTGCCGAAGCTGTGGAGATGAGGAAGAAGTGGAGAGCATTGAGCACTTGCTTTGCGACTGTCCCGCTTTGAGTAAACGACGACTGGACATACTGGGGTCGGCCTTTTTAGGCAGCCTAACAGATCTTTCCAGTACTGATATTTGTACTATCGATAAATTTATATATCAAACAGGTTGGTTTCGATGAGGGCATTTCAGCCCGTGGTAACACTAGGGACCCAAACCGAGTGGACTATATACCAACTGCGTACACCTTCGAGAGAAATTACATCACTATGATTCCCGCCAGAGATGAATGGGTCGGCAGAATACCAGGTAATAGAAACCATCTCTACTTTTACACGGATGGTTTGAAGCTTGATGAAAAGGTTGCTTCGGAGTACACTGTGAAGAACTTAGTCTGGATATAGCTCACAGATCTCTTAACGAGATGGCTGAGCAGTTTAATATACACCTCATATGGGTGCCTTGGCATAGGGATAGCCCGGGGAACTGCAAAAACGATGAACTTGCTAGGAAAGGGACGACATTACAAATTCTCGAAGAATTTGCATATATTGGTGCGCCACTATCCACGTGCAAGCTTTGGCTTAGGCAATCAGGCAGTCCAACGAAAGATGGACAGAAATCGGCACCTGCATGGTAGATAGAGAAATCTGGCCAAGGAATGACCTGAGAAGGTCAAAATATCTCCTCGCACTAGAGAGAAAACGATTGTCTACGTTAGTACAGGTTCTGACGGGACACTGCTTGATCGGCGATCACGCCAAAAGATTGGGTATTGACTCTAAAGACTTCTGCCGAAGCTGTGGAGATGAGGAAGAAGTGGAGAGCATTGAGCACTTGCTTTGCGACAGTCCCGCTTTGAGTAAACGACGACTGGACATACTGGGGTCGGCCTTTTTAGGCAGCCTAACAGATCTTTCCAGTACTGATATTCTTACTATCGATAAATTTATATATCAAACAGGTTGGTTTTGATGAGGGGCATTTCAGCCCGTGGTAACACTAGGGACCTAAACTGGTCTATGTGAGCTTGTAAAAAAATACGGCTGCCACCCTAACCTAAACCTAACCTAATACGTCAGGACTTGCTTTATGTCCCCATCCACTCAATTTCGCATCTGCGACGTCTCGTCCAAATGCGAGAAAACTTTTTCAATGATGAGCATGTGCGAAGGAATCCTCCTAACAGAAACATGGCTCATTTTCAAATACCTCGAAGAAATGTTGCTGATATAGCAACTGAGGAATTTGAAGTGATGACACCAGCTGAAGAGACAGAACCATTGGTCGATGCCGTCCAAAAGCCTCAAACTGTTTCCACTTATTGGAATTGTGACGAGGTAGGACACCATTGGCAGGGCTGCTGCCAAGAGAGTGCTATATTTAGCTACGGGTTTGGTGCTAAGAACACATACAAACCCAACTGCACCAAATGCTTAAATAGAACAGTCTGTTTCAAAAAACTTTAAACAAACAAGTCCACTGGTGGAGCAAACATAGCCAATGGATTAGAATCAAAAATCAAAGTTCACACAGATGGAACATTAGAACCTGCTAAGACCCTACTCAATTGTGACGTCTCACATGAGAATACGTCAAATTCTAAACGAATATCCATACTCAGAAACCAGATTTAGCAAAAGCAAATAATAACCTAGATAGCTCTCAGATACTTTATCCGAGATTACCCTATCATGAGCGATGGGTAATACTACAAAAAACGGAATGAGATTTTTAATAACTCAATAATTTCTCCTATAGATTTTAAAAAGCCAAAACCCTCTACTATCCGGTATAGGAAGTTCTTCAAGATACGTAAATTGTGTAGAAAATTATTAATATCTACAATAGTATCTAACCCCAAAGATTTGCGGCGAAGGTTTCCTTCCTAAACTTCGAAGAATATGGTCTGCTAGACACTGGCGCAGTTGCGTTGGGTCGGAATTAGCATGCCAAGATTTTTCAAAACCTTTGTAAAAACCGCAGATGGAAAAACACAAGATGTGCGTGGTTGGATAGACGTGAATGTGATATTCAAAGACCAGACTGGACAATTGAGATTATTTATAATTCCGAGTATATCCCAAAGACTCATCTTAGGGATAGATTTTTGTCCATTTTAATTTCATTTTAGCCCACTGTGCAACGTGTCGTCTGATGGACGAAATAATTCCACCTGACCTCCGCCATAGCACAGTGGGCTAACAGGGAAAAAAATGGACATAATTCTGCCATTTCAAAACCACTTATCGTATGGCGATGAAATTTTAGGTGTGTATACATGAGGTGTTAGAGAGTTTAAGTTCGGAACTTGGGCCCCCTATCTCATACAGGGGCGGAGCTACTGGGCCCTAAATTTGACCACCTCGGGTATACAAAATTTTCATCGGCTTCTAACTTTTGAATGGAGTGTCCGGTTTAGTCGCGAGATATGTGGATTTTAAATTTGAATTTTTCATTTATTCGCCGACTTTGCCTTGGAATTTAGCCAATATCTCAGTCAAAAGTTTACCGATTTAGTTCGCGTGTTTTTTTATGGATTGCCAATAAAATTTACAATATCACGCAAAAAGAAACGATTAGATATGTGAAGAAATAAGAAATTTATGGCCCTATAAAGTCAAATTTTAAAAAAAATCATTTTTGGAGATTTTTTGTCGAAAAAAGTCTAATTCGTATTTAGGTGTTGTAGAAAAAGTTTGTTACACAAAGTATATCAAATTTATACTCATTTTAAAGGAGACGTTTCACAGAATATGTTAGAGAAAATCCGAAGCCAAAATTTTAATTGGTGTGGACTGATTCGGACCTTTTTATACCCTACACCACACTGTGGTACAGGGTATTATAACTTTGTGCATTTGTTTGTAACACCCAAAAGGAGAAGAAATAGATCCATCGTTTATTATACCGATCGACTTAGAATCACTTTCTGAGTTGATTTAGCTATGTCCGTCTGTCTGTCCGTCTGCCTGTGCATGTATTCTTGTAATCAAAGTACAAGTCGCAATTATGGTCCGACCTCGACGAAACGTTACACATATCTTTTTTTTGGCCCAAGGACGACTATTGAATTTGGTTAAAATCGGTTCAGATTTAGATATAGCCCCCATATATATGTTAGCCCCGATTTGACATGTAAGCGCTGTAAAAACTTTATTTTATATCCGATCAGTATAAAATTCGGCAGAAAGAGGTTTCTTATTATATGGATGAACACTGTTAAATTTGGAAGAAATCGGTTCAGATTTAGATATAGCCCCCATATATACGTTACCCCCGATTTGACATGTAAGCGCTGTAAAAATGTTATTTTATATCCGATCAGTGCGAAATTCGGCAAAGAGAGGTTTCTTATTACATGAAGGAATACTGCTTAATTCGGAGAAAATCGGTTCAGATTTAGATATAGCCCCCATATATATGTTACCCCCGATTTGACATGTAAGCGATGTAGAGACTGTATTTTATATCCGATCAGTACGAAATTCGACAGAAGGAGGTCTTTTTACATGAATAAGTATTCAGGGAAGATCGGTTCAGATTTATATTAAAGCTCCATATATATGTTCCTCCTGATTTGGTATCAAACCGCTATAGAAGTCATATTTTACTTCCGATCATTAAAATTTTCCAGAAAGATGTTTCTCTATTTAGGAACGAATATTGCTTAATTTAGCGATTATCGTTTCAGAATTAGATAATATGTTTCTACCCATTTACCAATTACTCCAAATGGAATCCCGAGCGCGGCTTTTCATATCGAAGATATAAGACTAAAAGTAAAAAATCCAATTTTGGGGATTTTTGATGTATTTTTTGGGAATTGAGGGATTTTTCATTAGAAATTTCCAAATGTTGCGTTTGATTATTATTTCCAATATCAAAATAAAGAACTTTAAAAAAAATTCATCGAAATATATACATTTTTAAGAATTTTATGCCGTATTTACGTTTCTGTCTATATGTAATTTTTTTTTTTAATTTTTCCCTACCTTCTTGTACTTATTAGTTATTATATCAGTCAATATAAACTGATTTCTTGTAGATCACATGTTTTTATCAAACAATAATAAAATGTAGTAAGATTTACCATTCAGAAAACATTGTTTTGTGGCACTATTTCTAGGAAACCCTTAATCATTGACAGGTATAACCAGTAAGGAAAGGCAGAAAGTCGGGTGGGGCCGACTACATAATACCCTACACCTCCCTAACAAAGCGATAAGGGTCATTGCGATAATATTTGGTAAATGGGTAGGAACATATTATCTAATTCTGAAACGATAATCGCTAAATTAAGCAATGTTCGTTCTTAAATTGAGACATCTTTCTGGAAAATTGTAATTATCGGAAGTAAAGTACAACTTCTATAGCGCTTTGAAACCAAATACAGGAGGAACATATGTATGGAGGTTATACATAAATCTGAACCTATTTCCCTGAATACTTATTCATGTAAAAAGACCTCTTTCTGTCGAATTTCGTACTGATCGGATATAAAATACAGTCTCCACAGCGCTTACATGTCAAATCGGGGTAACATATATATGGGGGCTATATCTAAATCTGAACCGATTTCCTCCGAATTTGGCAGTATTCCTTCATGTAGAAAGAAACCTCTTTTTGCCGATTTCGCACTGATCTGATATAAATAACATTTTTACAGCGCTTACATGTCAATCGGGAGTAACGTATATGGTGGATATATCTAAATCTGAATCGATTTCCTCCAAATTTAATAGTGTTCATCCATATAATAAGAAACCTCTTTCTGCCGAATTTCATACTGATCGGATATAAAATAAAGTTTTTACAGCGCTTACATGTCAAATCGGGGGTAACGTATATATGGGTGCTATATCTAAATCTGAACCGATTTCTTCCAAATTTAATAGTGTTCATCCATATAATAAGAAACCTCTTTCTGCCGAATTTCATACTGATCGGATATAAAATAAAGTTTTTACAGCGCTTACATGTCAAATCGGGGCTAACATATATATGGGGGCTATATCTAAATCGGAACCGATTTTAACCAAATTCAATAGGGATCGTCCTTGGGCCAAAAAAAAGGTATGTGTAAAGTTTCGACGAGATCGGACCATAATTGCGACCTGTACTTTGATTACAAGAATACATGCACAGACGGACAGACAGACGGACCACAGTGTGGTGTAGGGTATAGTGTGGTGTAGGGTATATACCACAGTGTGGTGTAGGGTATAAAAAAATATTTTGCATATAGACAGAAACGCAAATACAGCATAAAATTCTTAAAAAAGTATATATTTCGATGATTTTTTTTTAAACTTTTTTATTTTGATATTAGAAATAATAATCAGATGCAACATGTGGAAATTTCTAATGGAAAATCCCTCAATTCCCAAAAAATACATCAAAAATCCCCAAAAATGGGATTTTCACTTTTAGTCCTATATCTTCGATATGAAAAGCCGCACTCGGGATTCCCTTTGCAGTCGATTTTGTTACACCCTAATACAATTAAATAAAAAGAAAAATTTAACAATTTAGCTTTGCGATTGGAGAAAATCGATCAAACTTTTGAAATTTATGTAAAAAAAAGGTCCAAATCGGAGAAGGGTGGCAACCACACCAATTAAAATTTTGGCTTCGGTTTTTCTCTAACATATTCTGTGAAACGTCGCCTTTAAAATGAGTATAAATTTGATATACTTTGTGTAACAAACTTTTTCTACAAGACCTAAATACGAATTGGACTTTTTTCGCAAAAAAATCTCCAAAAATGAAATTTTTTCAAAAATTTGACTTTATAGGGCCATAACTTTCTTATTTCTTCACATATCTTATCGCTTCTTTTTTTCATGATATTGTAAATTTTATTGGCAATCCATAAAAAAACACGCGAACAAAATCGGTAAACTTTTGACTGAGATATTGGCTAAATCCCAAGGCAAAGTCGGCGAATAAATGAAAAATTCAAATTTAAAATCCACATATCTCGGAAACTATTCAAGATATCTTCAACCTATAAAATGTTTATTGTAGGTCTGGTCTAGGACCTACAATACCGGACACTCCATGCAAAAGTTAGAAGCCGATGAAAATTTTGTATACCCGAGGTAGTCAACTTTAGGGCCCTGTAGCTCCGCCCCTGTATGAGATAGGGGGCCCAAGTTCCGAACTTAAACTCTCTAACACCTCTTGTATACACACCTAAAATTTCATCGCCATGCGATAAGTGGTTTTGAAATGGCAGAATTATGTCCATTTGTTTTCCATTTTAGCCCACTGTGCATAGTGTGTTTGTTTACCTAGATGACTTAGTCATAGTCTCAGAGGATTTCCACTCTCATCTAGAGGTTCTGATGCGGATATCCTCTCAGTTCCGTAGGGCAAATTTATCTTTAAACATTTCCAAAAGCCAATTTTGTGTCACGAAAGTGAATTACATATTTAGGCTATGTGATTGGAAATGGCGGTATTACTACCGATGTTGACAAAATCACTGCAATCACCCAATGGCCTGTACCGAAAAACTTAAAGCAGGTTCGAGGCTTCCTCGGATTAGCTGGCTGGTACAGGAGATTTATTAAGAATTTCTCCACTGAGGTATCTCCTATCACCGATGTGGTATCGACCAAAAAGAAATTCCACTGGACTGGAGAAACCCAAATAGCATTTGATAAAGTAAAAATGTTACTGACTACAGCTCCTGTTTTGACCAACCCAGATTTTTCAAAGAAATTCTATCTCCACTGTGATGCTAGTGATTACGGCGTCAGGGCAGTTCTTGTTCAGCTCGATGACGAGGGTCATGAAAAACCTATAGCATATATGAGCAAGAAGCTGAACTCGGCGCAACGTAATTACAGCGTCACAGAGAGGGAATGCTTAGCAGCTATTGAGGCAGTTAAGAAATTCCGCTGCTATTTGGAACTTCAGGAGTTTGAGGTCATAACGGACCACTCTAGCTTGGTATGGCTAATGCGCCAACCAGACCTATCCGGTCGTCTAGCTAGATGGGTTTTCAAACTCCAGGCATATAAATTCTCTATAAGCCACAGGAAAGGAAAAGATAACGTGGTCCCTGATGCTCTATCGAGAATCCCATCCGATGAAGTAGCTGGTATAGAAATTTCGGAACCAGAGATTGATTTGAAATCGCCTTGTTTTGACGATGAGGACTATACGAGTTTAAAAGATAAAGTAAATCAAAATCAAGGAAAATTTCCTGATGTGAAGATTGTGGATAAGTACGTATATTATCGTACACAGCATTATACAGGAGATGAGACCCACGAGCAAGAAGCATGGAAGTTATGGGTACCACTCAGATTGCGGAGCCAAACTATTTCGGTAGCTCATGATTCCCCAGTTTCTTCTCATGGAGGTATGATAAAAACACTGGATCTACTCAGAAGAAATTTCTTTTGGCCAGGTATGGTCCGTGACGTGAGAAAATATGTCTGTGAATGCGAAATTTGCAAACAAACAAAGGCTCCGAACATGGTCATGAAATCTCCTATGGGTAAGCCCTCAATATCAAAACGACCGTTTCAAAGATTGTATATTGATATACTTGGACCATATCCCCGTAGCAAATCCGGCTTTATTGGGTTGTTAATAGTCCTAGACCATTTAACAAAATTTCACTGGCTTTGTCTCCTGAAGAAGTTTACTTCGGCAGACATTATCAGTGATAATGGAAGCCAATTCAGAGCTAACGATGAAAACTTGTCTTCGATTAGTTGTGCATTGCGAAACGCATATCATCAGTCAATACACTTCTCACCATATCACGCCTTATTTGGTTTTGATATGATAACGCATGCATCATCATACGAGCTACTTAAAAAACTTTCATTACTGAACGAGCCCACTGCTAAGCTAAATCGAGATGATAGTTTACAGCTTATTAGACAAGATTTGCGAAAACACAGCAAGGAAGCATATGAGAAAAACCAAAAACAATATAACCTTCGGGTAAGGCAACAGGTTTTCAATGTTGGACAAGAAGTTTTTCGAAGAAATTTCGCATAGAGTAACATGGAAAAGAGTTTTAATGCAAAACTTTCTCCAGTTTTCCTGAAAGCTCGAATTCGAGAAAAGCTGGGAAGCCATTATTATGTCCTTGAAGACTTACAGGGAAAGTTAGTAGGAACCTTTCATGCAAAGGACATCCGACCTTAAGCATTTTATTCCAGTTAATTCATTTCAAAATATTTTTATGAATTACCTGGTTTTGTAATGTGCGCTTTTAAATACTTTAAATGAAATCCTTACTGCATTCTCGATACACTTCTAATCGCTCAAAATTCTTCTCCAAAAGATTAACATACACTATTTTTACTTGCCTTACCATTAACATCAATTTGGTTACATTCCCCAAATATTTGGTGATTCGTCTATGAATCGTAACTCGTCCGGCGAAAACATTATGTGTATTTTGGCCCTACTTTGGAACTAACGACCTAATTTTAAGGATTCATTGCGCGAATCTATATAATTTCTGGAAATCAAAACTTTTACCATTTCATTTAATCCACTGGTGACTCCCATCTGTCATTCCACAACCAGGCAGGTGTCTGTTGACAATGATTTGCTCCTCATCTTTTCCTTTTAATCCACCATCTTGGAAAATGCATCATTTTAACCACTTAATTTTTGTTTTAGTATAATTATGTCGTAATTCTGCTTTAAATTTACATAATTATTAGATGGAGATCGAGTGGTAATTTAACGTGTTTAGTCAACAAATGTTTAGAAAGTGGAATAGAACGAATTTACTGATGACAGCTACAAACAATGTTTGTATAATAGTTATCCAGTTATGTCTTCTCCCGCTCGAGTGGTGACTTTCAGTGTACTGTCTGTCAACTTCAAATATATATACATATACAAAAAAACTGCTTAATTACAGATGTACAAATGTTTAATTACATATGTGATGATGATACATATCAAATTAATGAACACATTTTTGAGCAAAATAGTAGCAGAATTAAAACCTTCTGAAATATAAAGTTTTAAATTACCTATTATTATCTACAAATTTTTGCAACTTTGTATCTTTTTAGCAGATGTGGCAACTAGTAGATCACTGATTTGACGTTTTGTTTTACCATTAATTTGTATATGGCATACGAGGCTTAGAGGTCGTAAAGCCAAATTAACAACTTCCTTTTTTTGGCCGTCCACGAAAGTGTAAAGATACCAAAATAATCCAGTACAAGTTACTATAAAAAAATAAAGAGATTTTCAAAAAGTTTCCAAAAAGGTTTTGCGAAATCATTGTACGATTTAATGATATTCGGTGCCAATTAACTGCGAGAATTTTATTATTGTTTATTCAAAATAAAATATTATTCAGGTGAGAACGTCCGACAAATTTCAAATTTTATAAATATTCGGATCCTTCCACAGGACCGAACAAATAATCAACCCTCAAAATTTGCTTTTGGAAATCCGTGCCAAGCACACATCAATTTACTTACATATCCGCCCTGTGTATAACGTGAAAACCTGATAGAAACATTCGAAAGTCGACTGCATAAGATCCACGAACATTGTGAAGTGCCAAGATCGTTCTTTTGAGATTCCCGACAGATATATCCTGTTAAATAAGTCAACTCTAGTGCCATCCGGATGATCTCTGTGCTAACCTGGATCATATTGAATTAATTATAAGATATAATATTTCCACAGAATTCCTCAAAAGATCACTGCAGCTGCGGTGACATCCACAGGGTTTCCTTTTCTATTTATATCTACTATTGACGATCCAAACCTGGCATTTTTGCCATAAGAAGTTGTTAAATACACGGCTGAAATGAGGCAACAACAAACTACAATAAAAGGTCTACAACAGTAACTGATGACGACTACCATGCACAACCATTGATATTTAAAAAAAAAATCTCAAGCTACTATTAAGTATCATATGAACAGACATTTTTTTGAGCAGATTTGAATCTGCATTTTATGATTATATCTTTATTCCCATCATAGATATTATCAGAATACAATAAGTTGCAATAACCAGTCAGAACAAGAGATATCTTCCAGTTTGCGTCACTCTTTTCTTCCATACAGCAATAACCATCGTTCGTGCAGGAGGCCTTCTTCATGTCGGTGTTATACTGGTGAGTCCAATTCCACCTGATACAAAGAGTAAGTCTTGTAGTAATATTCTCTTGTACTGACTTGTTTGATCTCAAAACCTGTTAGGCAGTGAGATATTATGAGAGTGAGCCGCCCACACTTTTATAAACACACTCAATTACACTAGGTCACAAATAACAAAATTTTCTCTGTTATTTGTTTCTAGCATACTTTTTCTCATTGATTTTGACCTACTAAACACGAAAATGAGTTTTAAAAATTTTTCTGTCGATTGGTTTTCGAGAACCAAATTTTTGAACTTTTTTTTTTTAAATTTTTGGAGGTACACTTACTATTTTGAGCATATCTTTCGTCTTCTTTGACGTATTTGATCCTACTACTACTCAAATTAAAGCAAATTGAGCCGTCTACAACTCATTCTCAGAAAATTTTCAAATCGGGTGAGTAGTTTTGATGTTGGCGGCTTAAAAAGGTTAAAAAACTGCGTTTTTTTAGTAAAAATGTGGCAGAAAAATTCATATAAAATATAAAACGCGATGCTAACAGCGATTTTGGTTGTTTTACGTATAGCTGGCATTTCTCCAAAGAAAATAAGCACTTACTTAACAAAATCTGACAACAAATGGCGGACTTATAATTTTTTTGGTAAAAGACCGAAATTCCGCTATTTCACGATATTTTGATTTTCATTATTTGCACAGCTTACCTACCCAACGCAAACGAATAAATACATTTGAACTTAATTTAAAATAAACAAATTAGTCTTAGTATATTATTTTTTAATTTATTTAGAGCACTACATACTCAATGTATGGCACAATTAGAAATGGATGTGCCAGGTTAGCTAAACTAACGAAATTAACCAAATCAACGCCCAAAAAAAATGAGTAGAAACAAAGATATAACTGTACATTTTATGCCATGTGGAAAAACAGCTGACTTCTTTATTTTTTGTATTCGCTGCAATTGGTCTCACGGTTAGGGTCCAAATGTAGTCACCCATCATAGCCGTGTCATAGATGCCCTGATAGCGTCGTTCCATAGCCTTCAATTCCTGATGAAAGCGCTCGCCGTGTTCGTCGCTCACGTCTCCTAAATTCTCAGGGAAAAAATCCAAATGAGAATGCAGAAAGTGTATTTTAAGTGACATGTGCACTCCTACCCAAAAATGAAAAAAAAACGAGAATTAAAACGCTATTTAAATTAACATTTGTTTCAAAAAAAACCTACCCATTGCTTCATAGTTCTTTACCAGATCCTCAACTATGTCCTTATAATTATCGCTTTTGTTGTTTCCTAAAAAGTTGTCCACAACAAGCCTGAAGGAATTCCATGCTGCGGCTTCGATGGGTGATAACAGCTTCGGGAATGTTTCATCTTTCAACATTTTTTTTATCTCGGGTCCTGCGAAGACTCCTTCTTTAATTTTTGCCAGCGAAAGGTAAGGGAAAATTGACCGTAAATAGGCAAAAGCTTCACCTTCTTTGTCCAATTTTTTGGCAAAATTTTTTATCAAACCCAATTTTATGTGCAGCGGCGGAAGTATTATATTTTCACGGTTCTCTATTAGTGGTTTGCGCTGAACATTCGCTTCTCCAACTACAGGTTTCGTTCGTTCCGGCCATTTTTTTTTAATATAATGCTGATCATCAGCGCGGCTATTCCAAAGGCACAGAAAACAGCAATGTCGCGTATAGCCTCCTTGGAGTCCACACAGAATGGCCACAACTTTGAGGTCGGCGCATATTTTCCAATTATATTTGCTATACTCTATGCATTTCAGCAAAATGTTCATAGTTTCATAGTTCTCCTTTGAATGAACCGCATGAGCAATAGGAAGAGATGGCTTTTCATTCCCATTATGTAAGAGAACTGCCTTCAAGCTCTCTTTGTTGCTGTCAATAAACAACCTCCATTCATTGGGGTTGTGAATTTGGTGAAGCTCTTGGAACAAGCCGGAAATGTCGCTGCAAAAACATATTTCGTCTTTCTTTGTATAAAATTTTGCATACTGCTGGTGACGCTTCCTGTACGCTGTTACTTTCACTTCTGAATCCGCAAATCCACACTGTACCATCCGAGTACAGTGTGGATTTGATTCGGATTTCTCCTTAGTGAGACCAAAATCGCGCACCCAATCGTTTAGTTCGGCCTGTGACAGTAATTTTCGCTTTCTGCACGCCCCAAATTCGCTTGCACTTGACTCGGACTCTTGATCTGACGATTCTGCTTTTTGAAGAGATGCACCAGGGCACACTGGATATGGTACATCATTCGAATGTTGTACTGGAAGTGCAAACGATCCCACTTGAGCGTAGTTCCATTTTAAAAATCTCCCTACCCCACTGTTTGTGGTGAGGCAAAAATAACAGTCTGTGGAATGGCATAGCGGCTTTTTCCACATCATTGGTGTATCGAATTTCATATGGCGCCTAAAATTAAAATAAATTACTATATTTGCTTTGCTTAATGTGTTTAAATAAAAATTCTTACCTTCCGCCAGCTGCCCAGTTGGTTAGGATTATATAGCAAAGATCACATAGCGACTTAGGTGTCCATGGTTCTGTGATATTTGGTGAAATACCAAAATAATTCAAATAGTGCAATTACACTGCTGGAGTAAACGTGTGTGCGTGATTATTCTTTATAAACTCGCCACAAACATTGCAGAAATTGTCTGGATTGTTCAAACACTCGAACACACGTAGTCTTTTACTCATTGTCTTACTTGTTGGGTAGGTATTATATGCACTTAAATTCAATTTGTTTCACTTTTTACTCGTACTACTCGCGTTCGTAGACACTTGTTGAATGACAAAAAACGATAAATGAACACCTATAAATACTAAGTATGTTACAATATTTTACTGACAGGTACTTATGAATGGGCGCATCTTTTAAGGGTGGCTATATACCTGATTCGGCAAGTGTGCGTTTCAAATTGTGGAAAAGTTTCCAAATAATGACCACTCACAAATGTGGGGGGAATTTCTGTAAAAAAATCCGATACAGGTAGCCATCGGGAAAACACACATCAATAAAAAAGTGTAATTCCCTTTTTTCCCTTTAATTGACTGTGAACAGAGTAGCAGTCATAAAGGAACACGAAGAGCGTCCACGCACATTCAGAAGCGTATATTACTCTGCAACCACAATCATAAAAATTAAATAACTATTTGTGTATTACTTATTTTTTTTAATTCTGAGAATCATAAAAATTACGTAAACGTTTTTTCCAAACAATTTTGTACATGTAAAGTGGGTTTGCCAAAATTCGTATCGTAAAATGCACCTGTGTTTCTATGTTCTGCATTTTCATTATACCATTTTCGACGAAACGTCCCTACGGTATTGTAAATAGGTTTTTTACAATTATGAAATATTTGTGTTATTAATATTAATTTAAAAATTTTATCAAAACTGCAAAGTGCTGTGACATTTGAAAAAAATTTCCAAAAAAAAAAATTGCTGATTTCACTAAATTTTTGAAATTTCACGTCCCTTGCCAGAACAGAAGACATTAACCCAGGGTGGTGAAATTTTGAACAGAAGTAACTTATGTATAGGAGCAACTGTTCCGTTCTATTCCAAAAGGATTATAAAAAACTTGCTTTTTCGATCCCTCCTAGTAGGTTAGCTGTGCAAATAATGAAAATCAAAATATCGTGAAATAGCGGAATTTCGGTCTTTTACCAAAAAAATTATAAGTCCGCCATTTGTTGTCAGATTTTGTTAAGTAAGTGCTTATTTTCTTTGGAAAAATGCCAGCTATACGTAAAAAAACAAAATCGCTGTTAGCATCGCGTTTTATATTTTATATGAATTTTTCTGCCACATTTGTACTAAAAAAACGCAGTTTTTTAACCTTTTTAAGCCGCCAACATCAAAACTACTCACCCGATTTGAAAATTTGAGAATGAGTTGTAGACGGCTCAATTTGCTTTAATTTGAGTAGTAGTAGGATCAAATACGTCAAAGAAGACGAAAGATATGCTCAAAATTGTAAGTGTACCTCCAAAAATTTAAAAAAAAATGTTCAAAATTTGGTTCTCGAAAACCAATCGACAGAAAAATTTTTAAAACTCATTTTCGTGTTCAGTGGGTCAAAATCAATGAGAAAAACTATGCTAGAACCAAATAACAAAACGACTGTTGGCTAGTGTTATTAGAGTGTTTTGATTTATCACACTCTCTCGAGTGGTAAATAATTTATGAATTGTTATCAGCGTTGCCAGATGATAAGTTTAAACTTATTTTTCAAGTTTTTTCTAGTGAAAAATAGTACTTTTAAGTTTTTTTCTTCCAAAAATAAGTTTTTTTAAATTCTGTAAATATTTAATATTATATTATTCTCTTAGAAAAACATAAAACATTTCCAAGGTCAAAATGCACCATGAAGTTGCAGGAAAATTTTCTGATTTGGATCATCCCTTTATTTCATTTAAATTTCTTGTACTATTTATCTAAGTACCATTTAAAACCTAATCTATGTATATTAAGGGTTTCAAAAAAAGAAGCCTTCCAATTTAATTTAAGATTGAATTGCTACTATTTTTCAATTTTTTTAATAAAGTTTTTTTGTTGCAAAATAAGTTTTTTCTTTGAAAATTTTAAGTTTTTTTCAAAAAATATCTGGCAACGCTGATTGTTATACTCAGTGGCGAGCTCTCTCACTTAAAATCTCTCACTTATAGATTCTCCCTTTACTGTTTTTATCAATGAGAAAATAAGAAGAAGAAAGCAAAAAAGATATGCGTACAATCGCTCATTCATAAATATCATTCTTTTTCTGTTTGTTTTATTTTTGATATTCAAATTCTGTTTCAGATGCCATCTTTTTATTTTTTTTAACGGAACAGAACAAAATAGATTTTTACACATGAATTAACCCCTTAAGGGAAGTACATTTATTTTTGTACTTAGCAATTGTGTCATTGTCGTTAATGAATAAAATATTATTGGATTGCAAATACTTCGTATAAATGAATTATATTCGAAATATATTTTTGGTTTATTAATAATTATTATGCTAAAAATGGAAAATGTCTTGAATAATTTTAATCTTGGAGGCCGATCGATGGCCTGGTAAAGCAGCTTTTAGATGTTTTCTTGCCCGGTGAAACTGTGAGGAGGTGAACAAGTGAGTATGTTAGGGGTCTTCAAAATCAGATGTGGCGCTATGAAGACTTTGGTTGGCGAGGGTTTTGAAGCGCGTTCTCACAAAAAGTTCTGTGAGAAGAAAACAAGATAGATCAACATCCGAAAGATACCACGTTTAGATTTTCATTTTTTTGTTGCATATAATATTTCATTTGGCTAATTTGGGGTTTTGTAAACATACTGGCCCATATAAAAAATAAGGAGTCTACAATAATGCATTGTGATAGGAAAAGTGGTTTATTTCGGGAAGGACCGAATCCCCCACCCGACTGATGACTAGCAAGGAAATGGCTCCCGCAGTCCTCTCCCGAAATAAATTCTAGGATGCCTTAGAGTACAATTAATAGAAATTTGCATCGTATCCTGATGGACATTACATCTCAGAGGATATGACTGGAAGATACTGAGAAAATACGTGTCTAGTACCGATTTTCTGTAACCCGTGGGCAGGGCTGTGGAGTCGGAGTCTCGGAAATTTGCCCGGGGTCGGAGTCCGTTGTCGAAAAATTATGGTCGACTCCGACTCCGAGATGTGTTGTGCAAAATGTACCAATTATGTGATAGAACTTTTGCGCTCAAAAAATTTTGGGAAAACAAATTGGTAAAAAAAGAAGAATAAACTATTCGAAGCATTTAACCAAATATTTAAGTATGCCAAAACTATATAAAGTTAACCAAACTATCGAGTTTTTATCTGAAACAGTTTTAGGAAAGCTCTGAATATATGTATTTAGCTAACAAAATAAGTATTTTTGCAAAAATATACACTATCCCTAAGTTCTTGGATAAATAAATTCTACCCTACTAAATTAAAACAAGTAAAAGCGTTAAGTTCGGCCATGCCGAATCTTATATACCCTCCAACATGGATTTCATTCAATTTTATTACTGGAAAAATCTTTGGATATGGAGAAAATCATGAAACGATCCTTTTTGTTTAATTAAATTATAAAAAACGAACGCTGCAATTTTAGGCCGCAAATTCTTTAACCAAACTCTTCTCCTGAAAATGTGGCATTTATGGCTTAAAATAACTTTTTGAGATCAGACCAAAATACAATACAAACTGCAAAGTTTCAGCTAAATTTCTTAGAAAATGGGGTGTTTTAGCGTAAATAAGCATTTTTGGGAGCGACATCTATAGGTGGACTATAACAAAATATGAACTGATTTAAAAAATTTTTACTGCGATGAATTCTTGTCTTAATTATAGTGGAGAGTATAAAAAATTATTGAATGTGAAAACAGCTTCCATAGCGTTACAAGGCCAAATCTAAGGAAACATTTATATCTAGGGGCAATATCGACCTGAATCGATTTTCACCAATTCCAATAGGTTTCCTCCCTAGTTTGAAAGAGTTATTGCCAAATTTTAATACTGGAACAATTTAATATGGTATAATTACTTTACGAACAACTTAAGATGGACACGGTATTTTTAAGGTGTGTCTAGCTGTAGTATTTTTTACAAATCTGTCACAAAACTAATGTATAACCTCCTGTACCATAGGGTATAATAACTAACGAATAAACTGGTTGCTTGAAGCGGACATAATTTCCAAAAATTTCCGTATATTAAAACAGATGCAGTGATTGATGAAAATTGTATCATGATTCTATGTTGAAAGAATTGTCATATTAGTTGCAACTTGCAGGTCAAGCCTCGATTAATAAATAATAAAATTTTATTTAATTCAATACCAGTAGAATATCTATTTTTTGTGTTTTTTTTAACAAAGCTATGTCTTATTTTCAATAACATTAACTCACGTCTTAGTAGAAATAAAATTTCAGAAATTTATGTTACTTAACTGCCGGAGTCGGAGGATTTTAAAATTCGACTCCTGGAGTCGGAGTCGAGTAGTTTTGCCTCGACTCCACAGCCCTGCCCGTGGGGTATAAAAATCATAAATAAGGAGCGCACAACAGGCCGAACCACTGGCTTAAGTGTATGTCCATGGACATGAAACGTTTAAACGTCTCCTCTAATCAACCTAACCTAACCATAGTTCTTTTAAGTGATCTCTCTATTTAGTTCAGTTCAATAAAGTTAACTAGTTCGTTCATATAGTTCAACAGTTCATTTTAGCAAACCAACTCTTTAGCTCACCAGATCTTTAGCTCACCAGCTCTTTAGCTCATCAGCTCACTTTACTTAAATGGTTCATTTCGTTCAGTAGGTCACCAGTTCAAATCAGCCGCTATTAAAGGAATCTGACTGGAATATGAATGGAATGAGTTGCAAAAACTTATACAAAGGAAAACCAGTAAGGAAAGCCAGAAAGTCGGGCGGGGCCGACTATATAATACCCTACACCTCCCTTACAATGCGATGAAGGTCATTGCGAAAATAATTTGGAATAATTGGTAAGTAGGCAGGAACATATTATCTAATTCTGAGCCGATAATCGCTAAATTAAGCAATATTCGTTCCTAAATTGAGAAACATCTTTCCGGAAAATATTAATGATCTAAAGTAAAGTACAACTTCTATAGCGCGTTGATACCAAATCAGGAGGAACATATATATGGAGGTTATATATAAATCTGAACCGATTTTCCCTAAATACTCATTCATGTAAAAAGACCTCTTTCTGTAGAATTTCGTACTGATCGGATATAAAATACAGTCTCTACAGCGCTTACATGTCAAATCGGGGGTAACATATATATGTGGGCTATATCTAAATCTCAACCGATTTCCCTCAAAATTTGGCAGTATTAATTCATGTAATAAGAAACCTCTTTCTGCCGAATTTCGTACTGATCGGATTAAAAATACACTTTTTACAGCGCTTACATGTAAAATCGGGGGTAACATATATATGGGGGCTATATCTAAATCTGAACCGATTTTCTCCGAATTTGGCAGTATTCCTTCATGTAATAAGAAACCTCTTTCTGCCGAATTTTACACTGATCGGTTATAAAATAATTTTTTTACGGCGCTTACATGTGAAATCGGGGGTAACGTATATATGGGGGCTATATCTAAATCTGAACCGATTTCTTCCAAATTTAACAGTGTTCATTCATATAATAAGAGACCTCTTTCTACTGAATTCCATACTGATCGGATATAAAATAAAGTTTTTACAGCGCTTACATGTCAAATCGGGGCTAACATATATATGGGGGCTACATCCAAATCTGAACCGATTTTAACCAAATTAAATATGGATCGTCTTTGGGCAAAAAAAAAAAGATATGTGTAAAGTTTCGTCAAGATCGGGCCATAATTGCGACCTGTACTTTGATTACAAGAATACATCTACAGACAGACGGACAGAAAGTGATTACAAGTCGATCGGTATAATAAACAATGGATCTATCTCTTCTCCTTTTGGGTGTTACAAACAAATGCACAAAATCATAATACCCTGTACCACAGTGTGGTGTAGGGTATAAACACCCCAGCGGTAAAAATCTTCTTAGGCAGCAAGCTATCAGGCCTGATTTAAGAGCCACGAGGCCTGGCCGCCGCATTCAATCTTTATTTCTTTTTTACATGGAGTGACATTGCGAGGCCAGGCCTTGCATCTCGCGGTAAAAATCATGCCTAACAAAGGATTTTCGAATGAAGGTCTGATATAGGACTTCGAAAGGAATGTCTTAAGAAGCGCTTCGAAACGAAGGTATGATTTAGAGCTTCGAAATGAAGGTCTGATCTAGGTCTGATGTACAGCTTCGAAGGAAAGTCCTACAGTAAATCAAAATGCAGACCAAATAATGTATTTTAAATAAATGTCACATTCAGCACTTCAAATGCATAATATAGGAGTTCGCAAAGATAATATAGAATAATTTTGATAAGAATCTATCTTAATCTATCAAAAACACAAGGCAACTGAAATCTACAAAACCTTTGCAACGACTAATTGTTTGTTAATTTTCATCGTCTTCACCTTCACTTTTCAATTTGTGTAGCGGTATTTCATTTTTTTTTGCATAAAACTGGTTTTGAACTCTCGCAGTAGCAACAAAGTTCATACATGAGAAACTGAATGAGGGAGAACGAATTCGTGTACACTCTGCCTTCCTTCTCCCGTCTTTTATCATACATGATTATGTCCACACAAAATTTAAATGTTGTGTGCTAAACACCTTCGATATGATATATTTTTAGAAGGACAGAATCATGCCTGATAAAAGACGGGAGAAGGAAGGCAGAGTGTAAATTTTTCTACATATGCAAAAACTTGAGAGAGAGGGAAAACGACTTTTCTCTGACATCTTTTAGAAGGCGTTAGCCATGTTTGAAAAAAGACGGGAGCAGGAGGCACGGTTACTTTTTTAGAAGTGAGAGATTGCACATTTTTCAGGCCTTCATAAAGAAGGCATGCGTGCCTTCCAATAGAAGGTGTTGAAAGCCCTTCTATCAGGCCTGATGCCTGGAAGGCCTGGAGCATTTTACCGCTGGGACATAACAGCTGAGAAGAGAGGACGAAATGATATGGGTTAAGAAAAAACATAGTGAACTACTGAGCTGAAATTAACGAGTTGTGTTCAGTATAGTGACCCGTTCAATTGAACTAGTTCGTTCACGAACTACATAACTCTAGCAAAGACCAACGGAAGGACAGTAGGATGATTGGTGAAACCCGCTCCCTCGGAACGAATTTATTTATGTTTTGTCTGTATTAGCCCATAGTAGGTACTACGATGTAGGCCTTCCAGACTTTGTACAGATTTTTTTCTGCGATTGCGTAATAGCTACTGCCTAATAGGTTTTAACTATCCGCTCTGTGCTAAACACGTCCGTTCACTACGACTGATCAGCAACGACTGCCATCCTAACCTAAACCTAAACCCAATTCCCTTCACTTCCTTTTCTCTTTCTATTCTATTAAAATAATGAATTATGTAATTGGTCGTCCGAGATCCCTTCTTAAATTCAAAGAGCTAGACCGGAGACTTTGCCGGACGACGTTTTCGTTACAGACAACATATTGTATGTTAATGTTATGACATGTCTGGCAACGCCGATGAGAGCGTCGACAAGGAATTAGACACGACGGCGACAAGCCGCCAGACGGAATTTCGTCACGAATTTAAACTCCCCATAAGAATAAACGTAAAAAGTTTTGCCTAGCGACTACCGACATCATTGTGTTTCAACACTAACAGCTTGTTTCTGTAACTTACAAATTTGCTTTCGTTCGACTGCCAGACGACAAACAGCTAATTTGGGTTTCACAAACTACCATCAGAACGACAAGTCGCACAATAATGAATTCGTACGAAAACGTAATAATTTCAGTGTCAATTTTTGGTTTCTCTATCTCTCTTTGTTGTCGTCTGGACGAACACAAATGTCAGATCGATTAAATTTGTTTTATTTGTCGACTGATAGGAACAATGATTAAAAACGTTATTGAAAGCAAAAATAAGTAGATATTAATATAATTATTGTAACTAGTTATAACCAATTAAATAATAATAAAATTGTATACATATTTAAGCATAAAGAAGTCAACATTGGCAGCTCGCTAAGGTGGAAAAATCATCAGTGCACAATGAGAGAGGCGTGACTGAGAGAAAGAAATGAGAGTCTTGGCTCAGCTCAGCCCACCCAGGGTTGATTTTTTGGCAACCGCTAGTGTAAAGAGTACATAAGTGTATTTGCTAAGTTCGACCATACCAAAATGTGTGCATTTTTAGATCGGATGTTGTGAAATTATTAATCTAGCAATTACATTGTTTTCCAATTGGGAAACGTCATTGACGTAAGACCAGGCGAACGAACCTTATAGAAAATTCCTGACGAAAGTGAGTGGAAGAGACTTTCGTTAGAAATACAGAAACAGGCCGTAGTTTTATGTCCATGGACATGAGATGTTGAAACGTATATGTTTCAACCTTACCTAACACACCACGCCCTAACCTAGGGTTTACACGAGACAGTTTTGCGATGACAATAGCAATACAATTACACTTTTTACTAATACACCCACACGTCTCTTATTGTCTTCGTCACTCCCAGCGGTAAAATGGTCCAGGCCTTCCAAGCATCAGGCCTGATAGAAGGGCTTCGAACACCTCTTATTGGAAGGCACGCATGCCTTCTTTATGAAGGCCTGAAAAATGTGCAATCTCTCACTTCTAAAAAAGTAACCGTGTCTCCTGCTCCCGTCTTTTTTCAAACATGTCTAACGCCTTCTAAAAGATGTCAGAGAAAAGTCGTTCTTCATGGTCAGCAGTCAAATTGAATTATTGACAACCACCGCCGATATATGTTCATATATTGATGCGTTTCGTTCTCCCTCTCTCTCAAGTTTTTGCATATGTAGAAAAATGTAC